>CM059323.1:5367085-5449585 GCA_030340685.1 Protosalanx chinensis | reverse complement strand
TGTAGACGACCTTAAATACATCCACAGGGTGCAGCTTACGGACATCCTGCAGTTAGCTTTTAACGTGCAATTTTGTCATTAGATTTGCAGTAAACTCCAAAACGTTTTCACTTAGACTTTTTATTTCTTGGGTAGCTTTTATGACAATGCGTCAACCCCCCAAAAAAAGAGACCCCCGACAGGATATTACAACATCTCCAGACAGAACAATAGCTCCACAATCCTCCCCTCCGTACCCCTTCAGAGTTTAATTTCCTCTCAAGAAACCTTGACAGCTGCAGTGGGTCCGAGGCAGCAGCAGTCCCTGTCTTTGTCTTGTACCACTGCCTTAACGTCTTGGAACCTTTCTGTCCTTTCCTGTCTGTCAGAGTGCTGGGACTGAATATTTCCTCACAATCGTAATCTTGAAAAACATGGAAAAGCTGCCATATCTTGTGGGCAAACAACTGGTTGTTTCTCTTGAAAGCGTTCAGGTTTTTGGTCTATTTTGCCATGAACCAGTGAATAAAAAAATAAAAAAAAGATCTTCTGTTTGTCATCCAAGCGATGGCTTTAGTACATGTCCGATCAAAGGAAGTGAAATACCACGGGCCAAAGTTTACAATTCACATTCACCAGTCTCATGAGGTTTTGATATGATTAAGGTTCATTTTATTCCTATGACGGTTTTGGAGGACTTTGTGGTTCCGCTGACGTTATTGAAAGATTGACTACTTGGCACTTGTCCATGTGACTACATTTGTCCAAAACTCTTGTCTGGAGGGAATGAATAGTTGCATTGGAGTTAAGCTAAATAGAACCCATAAAGCTTTCAAAAACGCTCCATCCCTCAGAACCGCCCCACCCCACCATCTCCAGCCACACTCCCCCCAAACCAACACAAAAGAACATAGGTCAATGTAAGCGCCAGCATTGACCAAAAGGAGAAATTTATCATCCTTCAGGTCAAGGTTCAAGCCAGTCTCTGGCCCTTTTAAACATAATTACCATCTAGACTGTTGCCATAACTGTCGGATCAATACAGGGTTTCCTTTCTCCAGACACTAAATCTAAGCAAATCCATCTTGGTGGTCTTGAACGTCCCTCTTCATGAACTGCGTATCGAGTGCCGTGTCCTGTTCCATTAGCGTGGCTCATGGCCGACACCCCTCAGGGAGAATGTGGAGATGTTGGCTTCAACTGACCAGCCTTCTTAGATTTCTCATTAAGAGAAACCTCACTGTTCCCCTATAAAACACAGAGGACCTGTGAGTCAGCGGCCATGACAGAAACAGGCTTGGTAGCTTCAGTTACAGCCTTGTTGTCTGACCTTCACTGGAAGCCATGTCTCAGCAAAATATGACCTCTTTAGTCACCTGCTTAGTGCAGATAGGGACAGGCTTCAAGTATGAGAACAGGAACGCTCAGTTCTGGCCCTTGTTATCTGAATGTTGGCCTGTCGTACCGTCACAATAAAGGAATCTTAGGTTTTGTTTTGCAAACCTATCCTTGACTGCACAGTATTCTGTTGTAAAGCTAGTTGTAATGTAGATTGTATCCAGAAGCTACTGTCTTATTCAGGGATGGTGGACCTGTTTGTCAACCCATGATGTAATAGGATTTGTTATTTTTAATAGTATTTTTAATCACCTGTGGTGGTTAGGACAGTTAGTTCTGCCCGCCTACGTAGGCACAGGCCAAACCTTACCTGTGCGAATGCATTTCCCCCATGTTTGCTTAGCACAGTCAAAGGAACGCATCTCATTTGTTTCCACGCAGTTTTAAACTGTTGTTCCTGATGCAGCTGTGGGCTCGCGATCTGTTGGCTCGCTGTTCCTCATTCCGAAACACTTCATACGCACTGAGGGAGTTGAGATTCATCCATCCGCTCATCCATCATCCGGTTTATGGGCAAAGTTACAAGGAAATAGCCTTACATGTGCAGCCTTACAAAGCAGGTCTGTGAGGGTTGACACGCACCCTACAGATTTACCTGTTTGTTCCAAGGAATGACGTTGGCGATGAAGTGGGTGTCACTGCAAATCACTGCGATTTGATCATTGTAAGGAGAGTGGGAGTCAGGTGGTTGAGCGGTTAGGGCGTCGGACTAGTTATGGGAATGTCGCCAGTGTGATTCCTGGCTAAGGCAACATGATGCTGTGTCCTTGGGCAAGGCACTTCACTTTACTTTGCCTCAGGGGGAATGTCCCTGTATTGTAAGTCGCTCTGGATAAGATCATCTGCTAAATGGCTAAATGGAAATGGGAAGCGCATAATAGAAGACAGTTATTTGTGTTGAGTTGTGTTCGACTGTCCTCTGACATTAGGAAAGACAAACTGTTTAGTTTATTACTCAACAAAAACCCTGCATTGTATTACAATAGACGCGCTGCACAGCGCTGAACCCATCCAGATTCTACAAAAGGACGCAGCAATTATTCATTATCTTCAATAACGCCCATTCAGCACTCTATTAACGCCTTGCAAACCCGAGTGAGTGGCAGTCTTCCATTGTTGCTAGTCAAAAGCGCACCCGGCCAGCCGCGGCTGACAATACAGCAGCCAGTGTATCTCCCAGCGGAGGGAGAGAGACGAGAGACAGACCGGATCAGATAACATCCGCCCAAAACAACACCACGGAAGGCCTTATCGAATGACAGTGATGCATCAGTGCCAGGCTGGGAGATCCACATCTCTCTAGGCTTCCCAGGAACCCCAGGAAATAGACACATTTCAGAGGGAGAATATGCAGAGCTAGTCTAGTGATACAGCCTTCTTTAGTGCATTAGTATAATCTTTTAATTATAGTTTTTTTGTTGTTGTTGAAAAGGACTGTTTGAGAATGTGGATGGGAGAAGCTTGAGAATAGAATACATGTTCTTTTGGTGACATCAGGTTGTTTTTAATGCCATATTATCAACCTACCAAACATGATGGGGGAATAAATGGCCCTTAAAGGTACATATACCTCCAGAATGTGGGGACAATAAACGGAGAGAGAATAAAACATTGAGCTGTTCTGAAAGACCTGTTCTGTAATGAAAATCCCCCTTCAGCCTGTGTGCTTTGTACTATCCTACTTCATTTGTCTCGCGTGACAAACTAATACACAGCGATGATGGAGGGCTTTCATTAGATATTAATGGAACAGTCTGGCGTTGTGTGAAGATCATTTTTCTCTCCGGGACTCATGCATGTAGTTTAGGAGAGTTCAAAGGTTAATGGACTTATACAGAGATAGAACTGACTGTAGTAACGACTCACACTTTGATTTATGTGAAGCTTTGTTAGTATATAGTGACTTGTGACAAGTCTACAAGATGTATGTTATGCAGTGGCACGTATTATCGTGACACATGGCCTCCACACACACATACTGTACACGTACGCATCAGTCTGGTGACTGTTGCTAGGTACATTAAGCTTCAAAGGGCCTATCATTCACCAAAAAAACACCAACGCCTCACCTTCCGAGGGGGTTATCAAACTAAGCCTCCAGACTCACCCTGTCACCACCCTCGAATGAAAGACTTCTACTGTGTGGATTTGACACTATCAGTGTTTACTCAGTGAACGAGCGTTGATTAATCTTTTGTGTCGTGCTGTAAGTGTTTTGCTGGGTTTGAACACCTGGCCTACTTTATTTGGTCTATGTTTAGCAAGGTAAACATTGCACAGACACTCTTTGTGTTATGAGGATCCATAGCACATACAGGTTTGTAAATGTGGTTTGAAGAGTGTTGGTTTTATGTCGTTTATCACGGAAATACAGTGACAGTTTGACTTGATCTTATCACTGAGGTGGTACAACTTAGCTTTTGGCTAATCTCAACTGATACCCAATGAGGATGTGGCTAGTTCCTTCATTACAGGAGCGTAATCACAGACAGTGTTGACATAAGACACAACCCTCAGTCCACTTTCCTTCCCAAAAGCCAGGGTGTGAGAAAACCTCAATATCTCCCAGATAGGATGACGACAATGTTTGTTTTTCAGACGGACTGTAGAAACACCAGTTGTTTTTACTTGACGCAATCTTGGCAAATGAGGATAAAGAGCCATTGAGAGTCCTTGTTAATGATTTGACTGTATAATAATAATAATACCCTATTTGTAGCTGTCAGCCATGATATCTTTCACTTGGTCAGAAACCGAATGGAACTACAGAACTCCATATAGAACCTGGGATCTTGGAATGTCACAACTAAGTGTTCCGCGTTCTTCATGTGCTGTTGTGTCAGCCTAACAGAGAATATTGGACAAGTGAGCAGCCTTTGAGAAAGACTTGGTCACTGAGTTCATAAGCAGCCCCACACCGAAAGCAAAAAAAGGGGGGGGGCTTAAGTCTTAGCCTTGAGAAGATCAAATATTTGATGTGTGTAAGCTGTTTTCAGACAACAGGGTGAGCTCATCTGTGTGTGTGTGTGTGCGCGTGCCTGTGTGTGTGCAGTAGGGGGGGCTACAGTGCACATGGAACATCTAGGTGACCCTGTTCTTGTAGACTTGGGGTCTCTGCATGAGAATATAAAAGAGGCGACTGTTCCTGGAAGATAAGGGTTCAGATCAGACACTCACCACCAGACAACACTTGCCAATTACCTATAAATGCTTCTCAATGTCAATCTTCTGAATGAATTCTTAAAGCAATCCTTCTCGTAAATCCCACATTTCCCGGATAAAGCCGGGATTCCTTGCACGTCAAGCACAGATTGCAGAACAGCTAAACTCCACTTGATTAGCTAAGATTAGGCCTTTGCTAATGGTCTAGGGTGGAAAATAATCGGTTTTCTGACCAGGTGGTCCATATGTTGTCTGCAGTGATCAAAATGGATCCCAGGCTCTAACTGATTGTCCTGACGAGACTTCGGCAATCTTTCTAGCACCTACAGTACTAGAGCATTGCTGCCCTGGGTACTATAGCATCCCTGCCCTGGGTACTAGAGCATCACTGCCCTGGGTACTAGAGCATCGTTGCCCTCGATACTAGATCATTGGCACCCTGTTTTTGGGGTTGTAGAACTGCCGCTGATCAAAGCTTCTGGCTAAAGATTAGGATTAACAAGGGGACCTGTGTGACCCCCCTAAATTGTGAACAGGGATTTAAAAAGTTAGAAATGTGTTTTTCTTCTGCTTTGGATCGTAGGTTTGATCTTGAATCCTCTCCTGATCTCTGCCCTGCTGTCACTGTCATCTCAAGTGTGTGAACAGAAGCCCTGTTCAGAGGGCAGTGACATACTTTGATATGTTTTCATTTGCACATGTGTGGTGTTGTATCCCTGGGCTAATCTGAGTCAACATTGGTAGAGGACTGTAATCCCAGAGCGTCTCTTTAGCATAATTATGTCTGCAGGCTCTACCGAGTGTTGATAGCAAACATTGGAGGGTCATACTGCCCGGCCCTCTATCTAAGGCTATACTTTCTCACTAAGCTTTTTAGAGAAGCTTTTTCACCATCACCAAAGGGTTCAACTGAACCACTATTATTACTGGGTGGGGTAGGCAGCTCATGTGTGTTTTCAGTTGAAATACCTGAAATTCTTACAGCTTAGATGAAGAGTAGTGTGTGTGTGTGTGTGTGTGTGCGTGCGCATGCGTGCACCACAGCTGGTAACAGCGTCTGAGATAATTGAATCTCCACCAGTGACAGAGATGTTGAGGCTAGTCAAGCATTTCAGTCTTATTACACCTCAGGAAGAAAACAAACATGTTCAGGTGTTCTCCTGGACCAGTGTCGGTCAGGATCTTTTCATTAAATCTTCCTAGATGTTTCCTTTGTAGAATGACTTCATCTGGTCGCTGAGAACAGGTAATAGAATTTTTGAACTACAATTGTACTTACGACCACCTTTAAAAATGATTGATTCAATTAATGATGCAGCAACAACAAAACTTAGACCTCAAAGTCTACGTTAGACTTAAATTAATCTAAAGGTTAAATGCTTGACATGAAAGAGGATGATGCACCATTATTCAGGATGACACCAGTAATCCAATCAGCTAATCAGCATAAAGTCTGACAGACACGACAGTAGCACAAAGTACCTCACAATTGTTACATTGTACTTTAAATCGAATTAGCCACACGTCCCATTATCTACATGTCGCCTTAACGTGATTGTAATTGTGAGAAATAGATAACTTTATTTGTTATTGGTCAGTGTTCCAGGGCCCTAACAACCACGTCCGGCGTCCGCTGTCAGGCCCTGAAATGAATAACTGTAATCACTGGAGGAGACATATGGTCTTGTTTATACAATCCCCTCTCAGCGCACGGACTACACCATTTACTTGCCTTTTGTGTTTTGACGGCTTTGAATGGAGGTCATCCATGTTTATAACCTCATTCCTCAGGTTCTTTCTCTGCTGAACCATATTAGAAGGCCAGGGCTTCTGTCACATCAGATCTGGACTAGATCAGATGGAGGAACATCTTTGATGAACGCTCCCTAATCTCGTTTGAGCATCTGCCCGCTCTCCTTCCCTCCCTCATCTCCTCCCCCTCTCCCCCCCCCCCCCCATCGCCGCTGCTGCTTTCAGGGTGCACTTCAACGTGACAGGATGTTGCCGTTGACATATCAAGGACCTCCATTAGCGGCTAACAAGAAACACGTTAGGTTCCTTTCTAGTCCACTTATTCAAAATGAGATTTTCCCGAAAACGAAAACAAATGCATGTTTCCTTTGGTTTGTGTTTAACTAAACAGCCAGCGACACACTTTTTTTTCTTCTTCTTTCCTCTCGGCCTCAGTGGAATCCTTTGAACACGCTTGCCAAAATTACTTCCCTCTTGAGGTACTATCAAAATACTTTTTTATCGTAGTAGCTTCATTTCAACAAAGCCAGAGATAGAAATTTCCTCTGAAGTCAGATAGACCCTACATTTTATCCGGAGGAGAAGGTCGCTTCTAGTACAGTTAAATTGTATAAACACAGATTAGCGCTGAACTGTCACATCTGCACAGTCATCACTGTCATCACAGCTCCGACCGCTAATGTTGCTACGCGTGTCGTTACTGTATTGTCTAAACAGCTAGCGGCGCTTTGCTGACGTGTGTTGCATTCCCGCACAAACAGCTCCATCACGCCACCTAACATTCTGGAAGTTTGCTAGGGTGGGGGTGGGGGTCAAAGGTCACTGAGTTAGGCTCTCGTCCAGGTTCTGCAGACCGTCACGTCCAGGGAGGGGTCAGGGAACGGACGAAGAGATACAGATGTCAGGGCCAAGGATTAACAAAGGCCAGCGTCTCTCGGGGCAACGAGAGATGGAAGGTTGAAGGAGCAAGCAGCGCTTCTTTAAGTTATGTAGGACTTGTGGAAAAAAGTTAATCTTTGCCATGATTTATCCCCTCCAACACACACACGCACACGCACGGTCCTCAGCCCATGTGAAAGGTTTTAAGCGATGAGTAATATCCACGTGTCCGAATGTGTGGGTCCTCCATAAAAACAACCCCTAATGGGTTTCCAGTCTAGATTAACAAGCTTGTGCTGAAGCAAGACGGGGGTCTTGGTTGGCAGCTTGTCAGCTTGTTAGTTCCTCGCCTGGGGATAGGCGTGAGACATGTCACTCTGATGGAGATGTTATGCACCATTAACCATCCACCACCACTGAGAACAGCACCACTCTCTCAAGCACATCGATGCACGCTGCTAAAAGGCAGTGGACGAAGCAGTCACACACTCACACACACACACACACACAAACTGACACATCCATCCGCACATGCACAAGATAATAAACAAAAAGATCTTGTCCTGGCAGTTCACAAGATCTCCAGCAGTCGTCCAGCTGCTGGCTACATTCTCCTCACTGCTTGCCTGCCTGCCTGCCTGCCTGCCTCCCATCCTGCCTCTAAACCTGTCTGCCTCTGCGTGCCTTCCTCTAAGCTTGGCTGCCTACCTCCCTAACTTGGCTACCCCTCCTTGCCTCCTAACTTGGCTGCACCTGCATGCCCCTGAACTTGGCTACCTCTGCCTGTCTTCCTGCCTCCCATCCTACCTCTAAGCTTGGCTGACTCTGCCTGCCTGACTCCCGGCTTTCCTCTAAACCTCTGCCAGTAGCCACAGCTAGCTAACTGTCCAGCCAACAGCAGGAACTGAGGCTCTCACGTGAAGCTCCCTGCCAGCTTGTACCCAGCCCTGGTTTACTCTGGAAAACCAATCCATCTCTCTAATCTGAAGAGTTGCCACTCTACACCACCCTCGTTCTTATCAGCTGTGTAGCTAGGCTCTATAGCTTTGTAAACAAAGATACACTATCTCAGACCATCTGGTCTGGGTGTGAACGCCCCAAATGTACCTTGATAACAGATAGCAGAGTCATATGTGGACGTTTCACACAAATGTTTTCTTTATGAACTTATATTCAGCAAAGCCAAGGTACAGGAAGGGACGATTATGGCCATTAAAGTGACAATTATTTAATCGCATTGTCACATTATCACATGAATTGCATGTGCCTGCTTGTAATGTACTACCTCAGAGCAGCTTTTCTTTGTTAGTGTTATCTCTGGAGATTTGACAGACAACCTAAAAGCTCACGTATAACGTGTAATCAAATCAAAGAAGAAGAATTTACTCTTGTTTAAATTCAGTAACAAATCCAGCCAGTTTTTCCCCTAACAAACAGAGTATCGGTTACCCAGAAACCCCCTCTGATACAGATGCCAGATTTCAGCGTTGGCAAACCCCTTCACATGATTCCTGCTGATCTGCGTCCATGTTGAGATAGTCTTACACATTCTTTCCCTTTGTATTATTGACTGTGGTCTTGTTTACACAAGACAAGTTGGAACAGTCTTGCCAGAATGTAGATGGATGTTAAGGTTAGGCTGTGGACTATCAGATCTGCTTTACTGACCCTGCCTGACAAATCTCCAGGGCAGATCTGGTCCTAAGGCCTTCAAATGTACAAGCCCAGACCAGACCCCTCTCAATTCCTTCAACCATCCCACTTCCCAAATAGAGGATTAGGACTGTTGGCGCAGCCATCATAAGAGCTGTAATAGCCGGGTTCAGAGCATATTAAGAGACGTACGACTGAGTTCGTTTGACTGGGGAAGACTGCTCCACGAGAGCAATGCCATCAGTCATTTATTTAAAGATTTACTACACCTGGTGTGCTGAAGTCAGTAGGAGGGCACATTCAAGAACAATACATTTAGCAACAGTTTAACAAGGATCTAGTGTTACATTCGTATTGGTACACAGAAGGTGAAAGGCATTATGGTCAAAGCTTCCTTCGAGTCTCTCAGCTGTAAGCGTAGACTTTGTGTGTGTGTGTATGTGAGGAATTTTACACCAAGTCTTTTTAAGTGACAGTTTTGGTTCAGTTCGTAATAGATGGGTTCTTTGTGGGAGAACTCAGTTGTCAACAACCTTCCTAATTTCCAAACAAGACGGGGGAAATCTGGTATCGTGTGCCCCTTCATCAATAAAGAGGTCATTTGCGTTACATAAACACATCCACGCTCTGTTGTATAACAATCATCAGGAGCAATGACAGAGCGTTTATGGGTTCCATAGACTCTGGGATCCATTGTGGCTCGAACCTCGGGGCTCCATTGTGGCTCAAACCTTTGACATGTCAGAGGAGTCGCGTCGGATCCCTGACACCTTGTTTTTACCACAGGAAGTAGTCTCCTGATGGCTGCCCTGTAGCGGATAGGCCGTATAATATAACATGTCACCTATTCAGGACCAGAGCCATTGTGAGGATGCCAGTTTGCCTCATGGCTAAGCTTGCTTCGCTGCTTCTCACAATGAGAGGCTCTGAAACCCGATTTGCTCAACTTCCTTTCGCCTTTCTTCAGCCGCCGTCCCGTCCGCGGCCTGATGTAAACTTGCAGGGGTTCGGTAACCGTCAGCTAACGAGGCAGTCTAGCGACAGAAAACAGTCTAGCGACAGCGAACACCCGGAAAAGACAGTTAAGACAAGAGCAGGGAAGTCTGGCTGTTAGGAAACAGCACCGGGGGGGGGGGGGGGGGGGTTCAACCTGGCATGGCTGACATGGATCTGAGTTCTGCAGTCTGAGGAGGAAAACCATCTGTTGGCCGGACTCCAGAAACTGTCATTGTGGAGAGAATGTGTGTGATAACTAGCGCTTCAGGTCTTGTCAACACCACAGCAAAGGTGTCCTCTCCTCTCCCTAAAATACACCTTCTGCGTAGTGATTCCCACAGTGGCAGCTGTTTGAAAAGGAGAGTGAGAATAAGCCATGGAAAAAGGACAATCCGGTTTAGTTAGTTAGACAATACATCATCGTCATCACACACCATAAGTCACATTGAGAGCGTAACACAAACCCGGGTGTGCAGAGAGGAGGTATTCCCATCTGTATCAACCCCCCTGGTGTGAGGGCTGAGAATGCATGTTAGCACAAGCCCTGTTAAAATTAAATAGGGCCTAATTGAGGCACAGTCACATGCTTAAGTTAGCGCTGCAGGCAAAAAGTGGGGTGGGAGGGTGGGGGCGGTGGCTGAGACCAGGCCAGCTATCTCATAGCTTTGGCAGACATGCTAATTGTGGAGCCTGTATAAATAGAGAAGCTAATACCACCAGGGATTTTATGACCCATGTGTCGAACATTTTGGATCCGATGATCCTCGGTGGTGGTCAGTTTCACGGTGTGCTGGCTAATATGACCTACATCTCATGGAAGTTTCTGGTGGTTTATTTTGCATGAGGTGTGTTTTGCATGAAACATGTATATGGGGGTACTGTCCAGAGGGCTGTTTCCTCATACTGTTAATACAGTATTACAAACCTAGTGCTGTCTCTCCCCCACTCTCTCCTCCTAGTCCCAGGCTCATTAAGGGCCTCCAGTTATCCCTCCTTTCTTATCCTGCCTTACCTCATTACTTTACTCCACAAGCTGATTATCTAAGACAGAGCCTTGCACCTGAATCCAATATCTCTGTTTCTCTATTCCTCTCTCTGTTTCTCTCTGTTCCTCTCTCTGTTTCTCTCTGTTCCTCTCTCTGTTTCTCTCTGTTCCTCTCTCTGTTTCTCTCTGCTCCTCTCTGTTTCTCTCTGTTCCTCTCTGTTTCTCTCTATTTCTCTGTTCCTCTCCCTGTTTTTCTTTTCCTCTGTTCCTGTCTCTATTTATCTCTGTTCCTCTCTGTTTCTCTCTCCATGAGTGCCTTCAGGGCTTTCCCAATGCTTTCTTCTTTCTTGATGTTTAAATGCAAGTCACTCTTGATTTGAATCGCAAACAAGTCACAAAGGAAATGCAGTGCTATGCGTGGAAACGTCTACACTTACTATATACCAGGTGACAAGACGTTAACCAAGCAGAGCAACCAACCTCCGAAATTAAATAAGAAAATTCTGGTATTGTTTTCACCCCCCCCCCCCCCCCCCCCCCCCCCCCCCCCCTCTGGTTCCCTTTGGATCCGACTCGTCCGCAGCCAGACAGAACCGCTTGCCAGCATATTTCTCATGGAATCATTTCCACACCCATCTGTGTCGGATTTGCATGTGAGACAGGGGTGGACGGTTCCCAAACCAGGAAACTCAGTCCACCCCCAAGTTCAGACCTCATGTCTCTGTTGTTGTGTTCGCTTTGCAGGCAACCCAGAGGACGACTATGAGGTCCTGCGGGGTTGACGAGTGTTGCTTTGTTGGGGGATATTGTGCTGGTGTCAGTCAGCCAGACAGACAGTCGGTGGTGGGGTGGGGTGTGAAGAGAGGGTCTCGCGCTATGAAGTCATTTCTCAGCTGAGGGGCTTGGGAAGACCAGGCCAATCCCAGGGCTTTAAAGACCAAACACACACACACACACACATGCACACTGCTCCTTCCCCCTCCTAGACACTCACTCAGGCTAGTCTCCTCGCCCCCCCCCCCTCCCCCCCGCCCCGCTGAGCGGCCCGAATGGGCCAAGGGGAAGAGCTGCCAGCGTGCCAATCAATCACATCCTGCCTGCTCCCTCTCCCAGCCTCACACTCACAGGCTCCACCAGGGGCATTCACTGTGGAGCAGCTATTCATTCTCTCTCCTCTTTTTATCTCTCTCTCTCTCTCTCCCCTCTCTCCTGTTTCTCCCTGTCATTCGCTCTCTCACACACACACGTTCTCAGTCACTTTAGGTTCATTTTCGTATTATGTGTGTGTCTGTCTGTGTGTGTGTTATGTTTGTCTGCCTGGTAGGGGTTTTCGGGATGGTATGCTAAACGTTGTCCATTCGTCAGTCATGCGAGCAGTGCTCTTCAGTGTTCAGCGTGTTTCGCTGCTTCACAGATCAAAGGCAGCGCTTCATCTCCGACTCCCTGACATAGACCCAGGTCAGCCTTAGATCCAGTCCGCATTCACACAGACTCTGACAGGCCTTATTTAGTCATGTGAATCGCTGCCTGCTTTTCACAGACATGTAAAAGCAGAGGATTTGATGTTCGGATGATACGTGGCTGCGGATTCGGTTTGGAAGGAAATCTTTGATTCGATTAAACCTGCAAATGGTACTGCCCCCCCCCCCCCCCCCCCCCCAAAGTAAGGTTACCCTGAGGTGCAATGTTAAATATCAAAATGCAGGAGGCAGTTTCCTTAAGCTCTCTGTTCAGTTGCTTGTATTGGCCGTCTAAGTTCCTGTCGCCACAGCCCTACCAGCAGAGTGAGAGAGAAAGAGAAAGAGAGAGAGAGAGATAGAGAGAGAGAGAGAGAGCGAGAGAGAGAGAGAGAGAGAGAGAGAGAGAGAGAGAGAGAGAGAGAAAGGGCAAAAGGAGGAGTGACTAAGAAGAAGGGAAGGGGGAGGGCCCAGTTCAGAGAGCAGAATGACAGGCGGGCCGGTGGGCGGGCCCCAGCGTGCTAGAGTTTCTGCAGTGTGTGTGTGTGTGTGAGAGAGAGGGACTGCTGATGGTATCAGACCTGCAGTTTGAAAGGGAGAGACTTCAGCAGGAGAGAGAAATCCAGAGAGAGAGGAGACCTGCAGAGGAAAATGTTCCTACCCTGGAGTACCCAGCTACAGCGGACTCTCTTCACTCACCATGGTGAGCCCACACACAGCCTCACTCCACATGGAGCAGAGCGCTGAAGCTGTGCATGTATATCTCTTGTCTGTGTGTGTGTTTTTTATAGTCCTGGGTGCTACTGGCTAGGCTGTACCTTGCTGGTACGGGGGAGGGGAGGACAGCAGAGCCATGCTGGTCTTCACTGAGGTGTTAAGACTGTTGTTAATCCTACTGTAGAGAGGCAGAAGAGAAGCCCACCATTGTCTTAAGATCTTTTGTTGAATGCAGAAAAGGCTTGCATGAGGCAAGAGAGGCTGAATGAATGTGGATTTGCCTTAGTGGATTCTTCCCCAAGGGCTTGTCCTGTGCTGTGTGTGTGCCTGTGTGTGTGTGCTGCTGCTGCTGCTGTGGATAGTCCCTGACTATGCAGAAAGTTAGTTACCTCTCCAGGGGGTTCGCTTGGCAGGGTTGTCTATGAGGCAGAGAAGAAGGCTCCTCTCTAATCCCTCAGATGTGCTGCGTTCACTGGAATCAGGGGAGCGAGCAGGTCATGTTTGGGGAGGTGAACACGGTAGCGTAGGTGTGTGTGTGTCTGTGTGTGTGGCGCGTGACTCGGCTGTCCTTTCTCCCAGGACGTCCTGTGGAAGGTCAGCCATGCGCTGAGAGAAGTCGCTGGCATCAGGAATAGTAATTTCCTCTTTTCGCGGTCGGCCATGAAAGCCCCAGAGAGAGAGATTGATAGATAGAGTGAGAGAAATAGATAAAGGAGGAGGGAGACGGGGAAGAAAGGGAAGGAGAGAGATGGAGAGGAGAAGGAAAAGGAAGGATGGAAAGTGAAAAAGACGGAACGATAAAATTAGAGAGGGAGGAAGAGGAATGAAGAAGACTGCTTGGTGAGGCTCTTTCCTCGTCCTCCAGAGGGATGCTGTTGATTCCTCCTAGATGAGTTTGCTTGTGTAGAAAGAGATGAAAAATAGAGGAGAGAATATTAAACTGTCGTCTTGAGACAAAGATTTCTCTCTTATCACCTAGGCAGTAGTTAGTTATTTTTCTCTCTCTTAGCAAGCATGTGTGCATTCAATTTGAGCTTGTCCTCTGTTTGGGTTTGGGGAAGAAGGGGTAACCGGATTCCTATTTAGCCTAGTCTTAGACAAGCTCAAGGGAGAGAGTGAAATTAACAGTGCGGCCCGACCCCTGTCTGTAGGCATATCATAATATCTCTGACTCAGACAGGTTTAAGCAGCACGGAAAGGAAGGCCATAAATGAATCTCTGAGCCCGGTTCCTGCTTAGAATAGACGGAATCCGAGGAAGGTAACCAAAAACAAATGCTCTTATAAAGCCAGAAAGACTCACGCAGTTATGATGTAAGCACCCTTAAATAGTTATCCTTTTGTTAACACATTGTACGAGTTTCCTTTTCTCTCTCTCTCGCTCTCTCTCTCTCTCTCTCTCTCTTTTAGTCCTACTTGGCACTGGTTTTGTGGTTAATCCCGTCTCCGCTGGCTCCAAGCAGCCTAGGATTCCCCCCCCCCCCATCCCCTTCAGCATCTCCCCCCCCTTCATCTTTTACTGTCCACCCAAGTTGCAGTGTTTCTATCTGCTCTTTAAACTCAGGACTTGCTGTCTTAGCTGTTAGCTGTTAGCCTAGCTGTGAGCTGTCTCCCTATGAAGCTGCACCGTGTCACTCGGGGTGTGTTTGCAGGTCAGGGAATGAGGAGTTCATCCTGGAGTTCATCCTGTCTCTGCCTGGTTGTCCTGTGATGCACAGCCCTTCCCACACTGCCCTCTTATGTGTTACAGTATATCCTCTCAGTGTTTTGAAAGCCTTCAGAGATATCAGGTAGAGAAGACAGGTTTTTTTTTAGTGGGGAGTGAATGTGAGTGTTTGTGAGCGAAAGAGTGTGTTTGTGTTTGCGTTTAGTGCTAGCATTCTTAGGATTGCCATCTATGTCAGCATTTGCATGAACGTATGTGTGCGCATTGCGTCTAGGACAGGGGTGGGCAATTCCAGGTCCTGAGGGCCGCTGTCCTGAAGGTTTTGGATGTTTCCCTGGTCTAGCACACCTGATTCTTATGAAGGGTCGTTATCAAGCTCTGTGGAAGCCTCATAATAATCCTCCATTAGAATCAGGTGTGCTAAAGCAGGGAAACATCTAAAACCTTCAGGACAGCGGCCCTCATTGCCCACCCCTGGTCTAGGAGGATGACTGAGTGTGTGTGTGTCGAACGAGTGTGTGTTTCACGTGTGTGTTGAATGAACCCACATGTGAAGTGCCGGGTTTAATCACGCACTGCAGTGGTTTTTTAATGTCTCTGTGGGGCTGATCTCCTCTCAAGCCTGGTTCATGTTTATTTTGCTGAGGTGTAGGAACGCCTTCCCTCTCAACCCCTCCAGCTAGACCCAACCTACAGTGTTGGGTATAAAACGTGATCGCTTAAAAGCATGAACCCAGTTTTTCAACAACATTCCTCCATTAGACGCCAAGCTGATTGAGACGACAGTTGCAGGCCTGGCACGTACTTCTCTACACCCGTGGGGGTCAAGGTTGAGATTGCGAGCCATCCAGATTCACCAGACGTAACCCGTAGCACGCTCCCGCGATCACGTACGTGATCTACAGCCCCCTACGGTCACCAGGTTGCCGGTGCTGACAGTGTTCTGCAGCTGGGGATCCGCCTCCACTCCAGCAGGTTCTCTGGACGAGGGCGAATCGGAAGCGTTTCCTCGCCCCCATCTGCCCAGTGCCGCTGGCGTGCCGTAAAGATAAGAAGCACGGCCGGCACACCCTCTTGAGACTGAAGTCTGCTTACTCGACTTCACGTCTCTCTCTCTGAAATCCCTACTTGAAGTGCCTTTAGCAAACACCCGCATCGCCGCATGGAAATCGCTTGGTCATCCTTGACTAAACAGATTTGGAAGATGACAGGCAAATAGCAGGATGGAGTGCGAGAGAGAGAAAGTGAGAGACTTTGATGGAAACTCAAGGATGGCTTAAGCCCTATTGGATTCAGATGACTGTAAATCACGCTATGGCATTCCGGGTGCTCTGCTCTGTCAGGGTCTTGATGGCCAGACCCAACCAAAGACATGTGCAGCTGGACATGCAAAATGGGGGTGAGGGTTAGGGTTAGGGCCAGGCTAGAGGCCATGAAATCCCCAGTGACTTCAGATGCATCAACTCATTTCTCTGGGGTGAGAGGGTGAAGGGTTCCACCCAACCATTCCTCTGCTGGGACACAGGAATGCACTCAGAGAACCGGCAAGAACAAAAAAATCTCTCACACTGGCACTCAATAAGGGTTTAAACACGCTGGTGTGTTAATGTGGACACACATTAGCCAGTCAAAAGGACATGGTGCGCCCAGTATGTTTGGCCCTGATGGTGTTGTCCCATAGGGTACCAGTGTATTTTATGGTTCTTATAACACTACTGGTCAATCTTGCCAAATGTTCCTCTGGAGAACGTTCTACTAAGTGGTACTTTACGACGGAAAAGCATAAGATCCAAATTCCCAGATCTGATTCAGATTGTGACCGCTGTTTGGGTAACGCTTTAACTCGCTAACCTACCTTTCGTTCCATTTCAGTCCACAGAAGTTATTTCGGTTCGAAGCTACGCTTCAAAGGTCAAATGTGAGCGAGCTGATCTCGCAAAAAGGCCACGCATCTTCCAAAGGTTTTCAATGTCATTAAAATAATGTTTTCCTAAGACATTTTGAAGGAAACGTTTATTCAGTTGGATAAATTCTCAGTGTGAGAACAGGAAAGGCCTTTGGCGGTAGAGAACAAAATAAGTCCCTTACTCGTTAAACACTAAGGTCTTGATCTTCAAACGTACACTTAGCTTTACGTGAGAGCACAATGGAATTGTGTTACAGCATAATCCTATGGATTCGACAAGAGCTATTATGCCACAGCTTATGTTATAACATCGCTCATGTTCTTGCTGTGGCCTGCACATGTAATCTAAACACCAAGAAAGCCGACCCTTCTACTCAATAGGAATAGTCCACTTGGAAAAACCCTAGGACATAAATGGAGACCAGGAGACACACCCAGCCCCCTCGCCGGTTTCACTTCGCTGTGACGGGGTTCCATTACCCTAAATTCCCTGCTGGCCCATTAAAATCTGTGACCTGTTTTAGCGAGAGGTGGAAAAGCTGTATTTGCCAGAAAGAGATAACAATGTCTGGAGAGAGTAACGTCCGGAGAGACTGTTCAGAAAGCAGGTAGGGAAAGTTACCAGGTATCAGAAATACTTTATTAATCCCCAAGGGGAAACTCTTTTGTTCCAGTGGCTCACTGTTACATCAATGCACACAGTTATAAAGGTAGTGTAAAGCCATTAGAATACACTATAATACAGATCAGGAAAGATTGTATTGACATTTTCTCTCTGTGTAATCAGCACTGTTGTTGAGACCACTATATAATACTAGATACTTCTCTTCCTTCTTAATCTAAATGGAAAGGCAAGGTTGCTAAAACTTGAGTACAATATGCCAGAGTGTTATGGTGGATCACAGAGAGCCGTCTCAGTGGCACAGGTTTTCACGGTTTCAACATTTTTAAGTAAGTTGAAGCTCATTAAAGTCAGTCAGGACTCCTGCCTGTTTTGTTTACAGGCATACTCTGCCATGCAGATCGACACTGGACCCCCCAGATGCGAACTCCTCCTCCACGACCCTTACGTTGTCACTTCCTGCTGGGTTTGACCCCTACAACCCCCCCAGACACAGTGGGCCTTTCAAATGGTGGCGACTTTCCATTCAATAGCCGAGACTTTAGCCCCAATCCATCATTGGCCGGACGCCAGAAGCCATCGTATTGTAGAGTGCAGTACCACAGCTTATGGGGCTGTCTTTGATGTGGATGATGTGGATGACTTTATACCCAGCCCTATTCCATTTAATTCAGGGAGCTGTTGTGGAGACTGGCAGATCCATTATCTAACCGGCTCATTAGACATTCAGCCACTGGAGGGGATTTTTGAAGAGTTGGGGAGATTAGTCAGAAGTTTTCTTTTTTTAGGTACCTACTTTTGAACCACAATTTCACCTCAGACGCGTCTTTGTTGGGTACGTCTTTCGGTTAGGTATGTGAAAACCATATTGTGGTATGCTTTTTGTTTCAGCCATTTTTTGCCCGCTAAAGACTGAGATTAGCAAAACTGTTTGATATGAACCAAGTCTAATACACCAACATGCCACAGGGATATAAGTATTATCCTTTCTCTTCTTCACAAAAGAACCTATTTGACTTCTTGAGCCTGGTGAGAAAGTATTGGTCTGTGTTTGCGCCTGGTATTCACAGCTGGGATCCACCCTGTTGAATCACATAGGAAAAAAAATCTTCAAAAACCCAGTTTATGTCAGCTGCGTATGAAATCAGTCTTTGAAAACCCTGGGCCACTACTTTCCTCAGAGAACAAACCTTGAACGGCCAAGTTGATAAAATAAATCTCCAAACAGCCTGCATGTTGAAGGTCGTTTCTCTCGTCCTCCTGTAGCAGTTTTGGCACAGAAATCAAAAACAGGCCGCTTTATCTCAGGGCGAAAGCTTTGTGTGTAACTCGAGTCTTTGTATCGTCTCACGGTGTTTACGGGACTGCGTGGGATTGAAAGGCGAAGCCACCGCAACCCCTGTCACTAGACGAGCGGACGTCACAATCTTGACACGTCCCTGCAGGGTGCCATTGTAAACGTCTGCATTTGCCATTAGGGTTTCTGTGAAGGTGTAAACCTTTGTGCGACACGACTGAGACGAGGGGGGAGTAAAGAGGGTTGAACTGGCCGATGGCGGAAGAGATGAGTAGGACACAGCCTGTGTTTTTCCAGAGCCCTCCCCCCCTCCCCACCACCACCACCACCCCACCCCCCTCTGAGAACTGGCAACCCCTGAGTTCACTTTAAGTCAATAGATGCACGATGCATGCATGCGGTGCGGCCAGAGTTCAGGACAGGGTTCCCAGTTGAAATGATTTTTTCAGACGTTGCAACCTGAGGACTGCGATGTTCTAACTCCCCCCTTTGGAATGTTTGACCTTTATTCTTCTTCTTTTCGAAACAAAACTTTTAAATTGCTCATTTAATTTCGGTGCCGTGTTTCTTCCTGCTGAATTACGATCTTCCACCTGATACATTCGAGGAATTTGATGAGCCTGTGTTGCAATCTTGGATGTGTTCCGACAATGAGCGTTTTGACATTCAGGTTATAACCGTGTTATCTCTGAATAATGCTGAACAAATTTACCCTGAGGAAGTCTTCGTTAGATTTAAACCTTTTTTTGAGTTTTGTGGAAGGTTTAGTTTGGGTCTTTGGGTGCAGGTTCATTCCTGATTCAGCTCTGTTGGAAGTTTTCCCAAATCTGGAAATATCAATCATGCTGCAGCTGTATTTGTCATTGACACTTCCTAAAAAAGTCTACGTTCTAATAACCCAGTTCATTCAACTAGGGAATTGAATCTAGGAAAAAGGCTAAATACAGATTTCTTTAGTCAAAGTTCACTGTTCCCTTCCCCCCCAAAAAAAGCTTCCTGATTCATTTGTTTTTCTTGTGCTATTTCGGTGGCAGTAATCGTCCAGGTGGAATTGAGCCTGTCAGTTAGGAAGTGCGGTCAAAGGCGGAAACATCCCAGTCTAGTTTGATTCACGACAAAACTCCCTAAAGGTGTGAAAGACTCAGCATAGGGTTCACCCCCTACAGGAAGTATGTCAGAAACAAGATGGATGCCCTCCAGACCCTCTGCCTCTTATCATCCCCCATCAGTCCAGCGTTTGATTCCAACCCCTCTGACCGAACACGCGATGCCCTGTTTTGTCACACTTTTAGCTGCGGAGGCAGTTTCCATCCCCCTGGCTGCCCAGTGACACAATGACCAGCTGCCATTGTTAGGACAGATGCTCGTGGTATCTCCTGTTTTCTCTGGGTCCAAATCACTCTCCCTGATTATCACTCCCTTTTCTCCTGACCTTTTCTCCCTATCCCTCTCACCTCCCTCCCTCTTTTTCTACATCTCTCTTTTCTTCCCCCTCTATCCCTTCCTTCACTCCCTTTCTTTCTCTCTTTTCTTCCCCCGCTATCCATTCCTTCCCACCTTTTCTTTCTCTCCCTTTCTCTCCCCCTCTCCCTCTTTCTTTCTCCATTTGATGGACAGCTGGTTTGCTCTGTCGCTCGTGTGAGGTCAACAAGTACACGTCTCCAGTGGGTTGTCATGACAGCTGAATTAATATATATTTTTAGTACCTGATGCCTGTTTACGCTTGACATTTATTCTGACTTAACAAAGCATTTACCTGAACACCACATTAACATAACAAGGGACTGATGTGACCTTTGTTTCAGAAATTTTTTCACATACCTAATGTATTTTATTTTGCATCCAATGATTAGGCGATTTGAACCTTCGACCTTTTGATCTGCAGTTAAATGCCCTTCCACCAAGTTATACCTATCATTCTACACCTAGCTCCAAGATAACATGTAATGTTAAGGAAAGGTATCAAAGAAAATGTAGCTGCAATCCAGATCTCAATTTATAGCTGGTTACATCCTCTGAAGCGTCATCATTCTCCCTCAGTCAGCGCTTAGCGTCTGATGCTGAGTCCTTACAGAAGGAACCGTCATCGTCACGCTGACCATGCTGTGGAACTCCCCTCCATCCAATCAACTTCATCTTCTTTAATATGGCTGGCCTCAGAAGCGGGCTCTTTCAGCGTCCCTTTTGCCCTGGTCACGTGACCAAAACCAGGGCCGTTTACGAGGTAAAACAGTTTGCTCAGTGAATCATAGCTCCCTTGGGGAAACGGGTTTCTGATTGATTATTCATTGGAAGGAAGCGTAACCGGGAGAGACGGGATTACTTGAGTAATCTAATAGGCTCAGGGTTGTGGCAGAGGCCTGGATGGTGAACCAGACACATGCTTGATTAAGCAAGCCTCAGGGAGTGTGCCTTCACCATTATGATCATCATGAGAGTAGACCACACACCATCACACACACACCCATATGACCACACACATGCATCAGACACACACACAATCACACACCATCACACACATACACACACACCAAACACACACAACATCACACACCATCACACCATCACACCATCACACACACCCATCACATACATACACACACACCCATCACACACATACACACACACGACATCACACACACAATCACACACACACAAACACTGAAATGAGTGAAGTTGATTAGCTGATGAGTCCTGATAGGTGTTTGTGTGTGACTGGAGGTTTTACCTGCTTGTGAGAACATGAGTGTCCTGCAGGTTCTGCAGTGAACTTCAGAGGACACCAATTGTCCACGTATTTGAGGATCATCAGGATGCATTTAGATTAGATTAGATAAACTTCTATTTGTCCTCCACGGGGGGAAATTGCAGTTCACAACAGCAGCAGGGTAAAGTACAGCACACAGAGTTGCAGGGTAATTTGGGGTAATTTAGGATGATTTTCTCATCAGCAGGTCGTTTCCCAGCTCCCAAACCGCAACTGAACCGTCTGTTCAGGACACGTTCTTTCTATCATACGCTTGTTCCCAGTCCCTTCCTGTTTACCCCGTAGGCATGGTTACAGAGCACTGTAGAATGATGTCTTTGTGATCGGTGCCCAGTTTCAAACTCCCACTCCACTCTTTACTCTGCATGTTTCATGAAAATAACTGTTGGCCCTGTTGGAGAAATCGAGCGGTGTGATTCAGATTCAGCCAAAGTGTCGCCCCCCTCCCCTCCCACTTGGATGTCGTTTTGTGTCAGAGTTATTAAAATGTCACATTCCCCCCTTGGCTGGTCTCATGTTCCGATGTGATTATCACTTCTTTTTGGTTCATGTTCATGGGGCTGTGGAGGCTGGTGACTACCGGGCGTAGAGGAAAGTTGTCAGTGGATCGCAATGTTGTCACAACCAAATTCCACGGGATGTTCCCCTCTTCTCAGATAGATCGATCGGACACGGAAGAGGGTATTGATCCTTCGTACACAATTATGTTAAAACACTTCAAATCTGCAACTTTACATCTCTCCTAGCCCTTGAAGGGGGGCAGGGTCCTGTCTCGCACACACACAATTCTGTTCAAATGAAATCAATTTCCATGGATAATCTTCCCTTCACGATTTCTACGTGTGTTAGCTGTCACGTTACGTATGAATAAACCTCGCTAGATGTCCAATACAGATTCAGATCAGATTTTTTTTGCCCCCCCCCGTTCTTAGCAAGCAGTCAGCTCAGCTGGTGCAGTGACAGGTTGTTATGGAGACCTAATGACGCCATGCATTATTCAAGAGGGCCCTTTAGTCTGGGGTGGCCCAGGGGCCACAGGTCCCTCTGGGACGGCTCTCACTTAGGGAAGGAAAGAGGCTTTTTGGTGGCGTCGCCTCCTACCACCACCCCACCTCCCGCCGCCCCTCCTTCACCCCCCCTCCAGTAATGTCACAGCCTCTCCTGTGCTGCCAGCCATACGAAAGCCAAAGTATAGTTGAATCTTAGGTCGTCGCCCCCCCCCCCTCCCCTCACATCAAGCGTCCTTGTACTGTTCCTAGCCGTATATGAAGCCTGGAAGTATCGATTTAAGGAAACGTCTGGAGTTCATGTGGAAGATGTGAACAAAAAACGGTCTTTCTAGTGGGGGTGATCGGATGGCCGAGGAGCCGTATGTGGAGAGAGATCCCGCACCAGCTAATTAAAGTGTGCTGAAATCCCCCAGACTGCATCAGAGGAAGATTAAGACCCAGATAAAGAGAGCCGCTGTGGCCCCCCTCCCTCCCTCCCCCCTGCCCCTGTCCTCCCCCCTGTCCTCACCCTGCCTGCCCCCCGCCCCCTCGAGCTCAGCAGACACAGTGGCAAAGGGGTTAGGCAGGGGAGTCTCGAAGGGACACCTGGGAAGGGAAGGTGAGGCTTAACCTCACCCCCTACTTTCTCAACCTGTCTTGACACACACTTGCGGGTTCTCTGTCTTTCACACACACGCACATGATCTGTCTAATATGCACACAAACACACACACACACACAGGATCTAGTCAGGAGGTTTGCAGTGTGTTTTTGGGCCTGCAGTAACTCAGTCAGCCTGGGAACTGGCTGTGTCAAATAACACACACACACAGGAGCGTACACACACACACACCTGTTAGTCTTTCTAACAAACTCCCATGCCCATGTGTAGTCAAGCTTAAACATCTTCCTCTGCTCTTCACCCCCAGGGAAAGTGAACATGAAAACATGTTCTCATGATGGTCTGTGGAGTTGATTAAACGTAAACAAAACTGAACACGTAGCTACGCCAGCAACACTGACAGCTAAATGCTAATCTGTCGGATCAAAAGACAATTTGGTCCTCTGACGTCCTTAACTAGACAGCGGCGTTGTTTGATGTGAAGCGTACGTGTGTGTCTTGCGTGTGTGTGCCTGTCGGTGTGTATAACCTGCATATCGCCAGAGGTCTGCAAACACGAGATTAACCAGGCCGATTGCCTTGTGCCATGTCACATGACTTCTCTTATCAAAGTGTGGTCACAAGTGAGGTCACACGCGCTCAACAGACGCCACTGTGCCGGCTTTGTCCGGTGGGGTGTAAACTAGCCAAGCCGGCGTCACTATAGGGCGTCTTCCCCCCGATATTGCAGGACCTGTCTGGGTAAAAGGGGCTTGTCAGTGAGGATAATAAACGTTACCATACAGGCACACCTGTAGGATTATCACGGGTAGTTAGTACCTGTGTCTCCCTAGGCTCACCTCCTCTCAAGACCCTCTGAAACTACCAGCTAACCCAAAACCCTCTGAAACTACCAGCTAACCCAAAACCAAACTTAAGACATGAGACCTGGGCCATGGAATCCCACACAGGCACTGCAGTGCTTCGCTTCAGCCATATTCTCCCTGGAAGGGATGTCAGAGACACCTTTGAGCATCCAGCCTTGAAGTTCATGAGCAGGAAGCTGCTCTCTCAGAACCCAGCGATACGTCCTCCTCCCAGTGCCCCACCCCCACCCCAGAGACACCCGATAGCTCTGCTCGAATACCGTTCTCCCCCCCCCCCCCCCCACCCCCCCCCCCCTCAAACCCAGCCTCCAAGAGCCACAACATTTGTTTTGAATTTTTCAGGCCTGTCGTACTCAGCACATCTCATCTCATTGAGTCACGGACCCAAAATACCACACCTCCCCTCTCTCACGATGGAGGGATATTCTTCGGTTGTTGCTAGGCGATAACTGGGCTGGTTTTAGTTTGGGGCTTCTACTGAAGCGGTGGATGAAACGGAGGAATTGGGACAGAGGGAGGGGCGTGGGTGGTGGTAGATGTGGACCGACAGCTGAACCTGTCATTGGGTTACTGTAGTATCACCAGGGGAACCCTGCTATTTAGGCCAAAAAGCGTCTCTCTGCTGTCAATACAGAGACTGCTTGTCACTCTTTATGTCTGTCTGTCTCTCTTTCTCTGTTTCTCTCTTCCTGTCACTCTCTAACTCTTTCTGTATCTCTCTCTGTCTCTAACTCTTTTTTTTCTGTCTTTTTAAGCTCTTTGTCTCTCTCTTTCTGTCCTCTCTAACTGTCTCTTTGTCTCTCTCTCCCTCACATGCTGTTGGGCGTCAGAGCTAGCGTGCTGTGTCTCTGTGTCTAATCCCAGCTGATATTTTTACCAGACTTCTCTATGCTCTGGTTTGTCTCCAGACCAGACTAGACTCCGTACAGGAGTCCTGTTACACCCTCAGTCCTCATGTTTACAGCCCGTCAGCCAAATCCCAGGCCCCCAGAGACAGTTGCTTCTGTAGTATGGAAGCGAATCAGTTACATCGCGTTTTGAATGTTAAAAGGCACTGAATACTTAATACCGATATTTCAACGCAAACCAAATTGGTTTTGAATTGACCTCTTAAAATTGAAATGTATCTCTCTCCCAGGCAGGGAATAGAGAGCGACCACGACCAGTGTGTGCCAATGTTTACTTAATAACCCCCCCTCCCCTCCCCTCTCCTCCCTCCTCCCCTCTCCTCCCCTACCTCCCTCCCCCCCCCTTCCTCCCTGCAGGACTCTGAGTCTCTAGACAGCTGCATCCAGAGCACCCTGTCGGCGCTCTACCCGCCCTTCAGCGCCACCGCCGCCACCGTGCTCTGCCAGGTGTTCGACGTGGTCGAGGGCCAGTTACCGCGGCGACGGCCTCCGCTACCTCATAGACTTCCTGGTTCCGGCCAAGCACATCCTCCAGGGTATTCAGCAGGATGCCTGTGTGAGTAGGCCCTCCCTGAACCTCCCCCGTCACACAGTGTCCGCCTCACCTCTGCGAGGGCCGCTCGTGTGGCGTGAAGGAACGGATGTCAGCGGCGGGAAATCTGCTGATGGCTGTTTATGTTTGTTTTCAGTTGCTCAGGACTTAACTTTATTCGTGACTCACCTTCCCTGTCTCTGTCTCTCTCTCTTTCTCTGTCTCTCTCTCTCTCGCTACCTTGCTCTCTCTGTCTCTCTCGCATTCTCTCCATCTCTACCCCTCTCTCTGTCCCTCCCTCTCCCTCTCTCTGTCTTTCACCATGTCTGTTTCTCCGTCTAGCTCTTTTCTCTCTCTGCTTCTGGTCTCTGTCAGTTCTCCTCTTTAGGGTGTATCACTTCCCCCCTGACCCACTTCTCTGCCTCACTGCCCCCCGGCTTGTGACCATGACTCACTAATTACAGAGTGGGGGGCTCAGAGTGAACAGGCTCCCCTCATTTAGAGTGAGTCATCTCAGCTAGGCTAACTCCTCATTACTCCTCTCTTTCACTGACTTTCAGACACCCCCCCACACACACCATGGTCTTGTCTAGTCATGTCAGGGATCTATAATGTGGCTCTGGGATGAGTCACACATGGACTCTCTCTCTCTCTCTTTCTCTCTCTCTCCATCTCTCTGTCCCCCTGTCATTCATACACTCTGAGCATGTCATTACTCACTAGGGTGTAGTCTGCCCCTTCGACAGCCGTCTAACAAAAAGAGTATCTGCAGCCTTGCCAGGCCAGGCTTTGTTATGTTAGCACGCTCGCTAGCTCCTTGTTATGTTAGCACGCTCGCTAGCTCCTTGTAATGTTAGAATGCTTGCTATTCCTTTGTTATGTTAGCATCCGCGCTAGCTCCTTGTTATGTTAGCTCGCTCACTTGCTCCTTGTTATGGTAGCATGCTCACTAGCTCCTTGTTATGTTTGCACACTAGCTAGCTCCTTGTTATGTTAGCACGCTCGCTAGCTCCTTGTTATGTTAGCACGCTCACTAGCTCTTTGTTATGTTAGCACACTAGCTAGCTCCTTGTTATGTTAGCACACTCGCTAGCTCCTTGTCATGTTAGCACGCTCACTAGCTCCTTGTCATGTTAGCACGCTCACTAGCTCCTTGTTATGTTAGAATGCTTGCTATTCCTTTGTTTTATTAGCACGCCCCACTAGCTCCTTGTTATGTTAGCACTCTCACTAGCTCCTTGTTATGTTAGCACGCTCACTAGCTCCTTGTCATGTTAGCACGCTCGCTAGCTCCTTGTCATGTTAGCACGCTCGCTAGCTCCTAGTTATGTTAGAATGCTTGCTACTCCTTTGTTATATTAGCACGCCCACTAGCTCCTTGTTATATTAGCACGCTCACTAGCTCCTTGTTATGTTAGCACGCTCACTAGCTCCTTGTCATGTTAGCACGCTCACTAGCTCCTTGCACACACAAATACTAGGCTCAAGAACCCACCGTCCTGCACCACTGGTCAAACGGTTGTACTTTATCTGCCGTCACCCTGGTTACAACACTGAAGGTGGTGAAACCTAATGCCAACACACACATGTGCATGCTGACTCACACACACACGCACACACACACACACACACACACATGCTCACACATATTCTCACACACACACATGCGCACACACATCTTTAGCACCAGTTGTCTGGAAGCTATTTATACCCCCCTCTACTTGACCCTGGGTGGAACCAGCCAACAGTTGTTGTGGATTGGGCGTGTGTGTTCTCTAAACACAAGACGACAAAAGATCCTACCCACAGACTTAACACCAACTTGTCAGAGGGCACCTTCACATGTGATGAAAGACCTCTGTCATCAGACAGCACTCCATCTGGCTGGGGGGGGGGGGGGGGGGGGGGGGGGGGGGGGGGGGGAGGGAGTAGAGAGAGTGAAACAGTGAGAGGGGGGAAAGAGTTCGAGAGAGTTATAGAGAAAGGGAGAGAGAGGCGGAAAATTATGTGCGACCGAGAAAGATTGAGAACGAAATAAAGCATTTTTCCTCACAGTGCGTTCTCAACTGCTTCATTGCTGGTGCGCTGAAGCCCAAACAATTCGAAACCCAGGACTTTCTCAACTTCCCCTCGTTTGCTGGGTGACTTCAGAGCGTGGCAAGCAGGTAGAATCTAAAACAGACTGGACACAGTGAAGGGAGGCCGGTGGGCTCTCAGGAGCCGTGTGTCTGAAGGGACCACACCAAGGTCTGGACAGGCTGCACACCAGCAGGGGAACTCCACTTTGTGTAGAGGAGCTGTTCAGCTAAGCCAGCTCTGAGAGCTCTCACCACACACACACACACACACACACACACACACACACTTACACACACACACACACACAGGTGTACACTCACAAGCAGGTATGCACACACACACACAGTGAACCTGGGCCCTGAAGTCCAAAAGACTCAGTGACCCCGATCTTGCTGACAGAACATAGACAGACCCCCCCTCCCCCCGTTCCCTCTCACTCACTTGCTACAAGAAAGGGAGGGAGGGAGGGAGAGGGGGGAGGGAGGGGAGGGAGGGGAGGAAACCACACACAGGGACACACACAAAGCAAGGGTCTGTGGCCCTCAGCACCATCGGAAGGAATCGCGGAAACCTTCAAGTCATATGGAGGGGGCAGGGGGTTAGGAGGAGTGGGGGAAAGGGAGGGAGGTACGGGAGAGGAGGAGAAGGGGAGGGAGGGAATTGTTCCGGTGTGTGGCCGCCTAGGCTGAAAGACGACCTTTGAGCGGAAATCACTTGACACTGGTTTGTTTACACATCCCCTCGCTGTGTGTGTGTGTGTGTGTCGGGAGTGTGTGTGTAAGGGTTCGACCGTCTGTGTGTGTTTTGCTCCTTACGCCATGGGAAAACGGACTGGGAGACGCACCTGAGGTCAGGGGAGCAGAACGCCACACACACACACACACACTCAGTAACTCCCATTCAAACTGAACAACTCTCATGTCTTTCCTCCTCATCTATTTAAGGGTTCGGCTTTCAAAGAAGCCAGACTGTTTCCAGTCGACCCCTGAAGTCAAGCTCTGGTAGAATATTCATTTATCTGTCCATATAGGCTCTATTGACGAGGTCACCGCTGAAGCCAAGGACACGGAAAAACACATCTTCAAAACTATTTTCTGCCATCTGTCTCGCTCTCTTTCTCTCTCCCACCATCCTCACCCATTTCTTCTCTTCCTCCCCTCCTCCCTCTAAATGGTAAAGCCTGTGGATTGTTTGCCACATCATGTGTGGTTGCCCAGCTTAAAGAGAAAGTTCCTTTTGAACTCCTTCCCCCCCCTGCCGCTCCCCAGCAGCAAGGTCAGGTCACTGCGATGGACAAGGACAGGCCTGGTAACTGAAGAGGGGAATACCCTGCCTTTAAAATGACTGCCTTTGTACATTCATACACAGGCCTGGTGCACTCTTGAAATGTGTCACTGCCTGCTCCCAACCTTCTGATAGCACAGAAGATGTGTGTGTGAGAGAGTGTGTGTGTGTGTGTGTGATTGGAGAGGTGATCTCAACCATCTTATTCACTGTAGTGTCTAATCAGAATCAGAATGGGGTTTAATCGCTATGCAAGATTAACAAACATAGAATTCACCGTGGCAGAAATGAGCAATCGTAGAACATATATGTGGCATACTAATAAAAAATGAATACAATGTAAAATACACTACAAATAAGGGTTACACATAGCTTGGTTTCTAAGCATTAGGGTTACTCACACACACACACACACACACACATGCTTCACACACATACACCTCTGCTACTAGACTCTAGACAGGGTCCTTGGGCTCCAACTGTTGTGAAAACACACCACCCTTATTTCATTACGGAAGAGGTTGGAGGCAAAACAAGACCCGTGGTGTAAGTGTTCCAAAACAAATGAGCTGTGCCCAGCCAATCAGACGCCTCGGAATCTGAGGAGGGCTTTGCAGGGAGGATGGATCCGCTTCTAGAGTTTCAAAGAAGCAGTATCGTCTCGTCAGGAGAGATGAATTGGACTGTGGCACGCTGGGAGCAGACTCTTACTTATGAGTGTTTTCCTTCTGCCTCCTTTCTGTTTCTCTTTCTCTCTGCTCTCAATCATGTCTTGTCTCTCTTCTCTATGTTTATTTATTGTATTTTACTTCTCTTGCGACTTGTAATCAACAAAACACTCCTAACATCAACCCTCTCTGCCCCTCCCTCCCTCCATCCCTCCCTCTCACTCTGTCCCACCACCCCCCCCCCCCCCCCCACCCACCCTCTCTCTCCTCAGTTCCCCTACTGTGGCCTGCTGTTCCGTCATGAAGGCTGGCCTCTGTGTGTGCACGAGAAGGTAGTGGTCCAGCTGTCTCCACTGGATCCTCGCATCCTCCGGCCCGGAGACTTCTACCTCCTGGTGGTTCCGCCTCTCCCCGCCTCCACCTCCTCCAAGACCTCCTCCGACCCCAAGCCCCTGCCCCGCATCGTCCTCCGCTGCCTGACGGCCGGGGGCCAGCATGTGGAGGAGGTGTGGGTCCCGGAGCTAGCCTACACCACCCTCTTCACCATGGCCTGGCTGCAGTCCGTCAACAGGGACAGGGGCTCGGCAGCGCCCCCGCTGGCCCACTGCCTGCTCTCAGCCGACAACGACATCTTCAGGGTGCCCTGGGAGGATGTGGTGCACCCCCAGTTCATCAACCGGCCCCTGCCCCGCCCCGGCCCCGCCCTGCCCCGCAGGAGGCCCGTGGGGGAGGAGTCGGGGGAGGAGGGGCTTTCCGACCGGGACAGGGACTTGTTGATTGACACGCTGGGGAGCAAACGGGAAGGCGAGGAAGCCCCCGTGAAAGAACTGAAGCTCCGCCCCTTTTCGGCGAAACCCGTCGAAGCGAGGCGGAACGGGAGGGCGCCGTCAGAGAACACGGACGACTCGGACACGGAGGGGGAGTACGTGGAGCTGGAGGAGATCTCGCTGCCTCGCTTCTCCCCCCAGAGAGGCTCTCTCACCCAATCCATCAGCCTGAACTACAGGAATCTCCACAAACCCTCACGGACTACAACCCCCACCAAGCACGGCCCCCCCCAGGCCCACTTCCTGCCCCCCCCGGTGAAAAGCAGCACTTGCTCCCAGACCATGGTTTGCTCCATGCTCATCGAGGAGAACCTGAGCCAGGTGGCCCTGCGCCCCGTCATCCTCACCCCCACCCCCACCCTCCCCCTCCAGGCTGCCAAGGTGTCGTCGGAGCACCGCGCTGAGTCTGCAGAGACCCCGGAAGGTATTGCCCCTCCGCCCGAGAGTGCAACTGTGTCTGCGTGTGATGTCACGGGAGCCGCCATGGGCGCCTCGCAGGCTGATGATGGTTTGACCTGTGTGAGGGAGGAAGGGGCTCAGTGGACAGGTGTGCAGGCTAGCAGGACAGGGACAGGAGACCCTCCCTCAACAGAGGCGGGAAAGGTAGAAAAGATGGCGGCCGGCAGTGACGCTGCTGTGGAGGAGGAGCTGGAGAGGGGTGGCAGCATGGAGGAGATCCGTAAGGAGACAGAACATTCGCTTCCCGTTTCGGAAACCCGTCTTCCTGGGGAGGGGGACGTGACGGCTGTCGAGCTGGAGGACAGGGAGCAGGAGGGAGAGGAGGAGAGAGAGGGACAGGTGAAGGGGGAGGGAGAGAGGGAGGAAGAGGTGGAAGGTGAGCGAGAGGGACAGGTGAGGGCGGAGGGAGAGGTGAGGGTGGAGGAAGAGAGACAGGAAGAGGTTATGGTGGAGGGAGAGAGGGAGGGACAAATCAGAGAAGAGGATGTGATCCAGGCTGGTGTCTCACAGGCCAACATAACCACAGAAGCAGACACACACACAGAACCAGACACACACACAGAACCAGACACAGAATCAGAGACACACACAGAGGCGCACACACATTCAGAGCTGGACACACACACGGAACAGGACACACACACAGAAGCAGACACAGAACCAGAGACACGCATAGAACCAAACAGACAAATAGAGGCTGACACACACTCACTTGAAGGCACACCAGACACACACACAGAGGTGTGCACACACTCAGAACCAGTTACACACACAGAGGTGCACACACACACAGAGCTGGACACACACACGGAACCGGACACACACACAGAACCACACACAGAACAAGACACACAACCAGAGACACACATAGAACCAAACAGACAAATAGAAGCTGACACACACTCACTTGAAGGCACACCAGACACACACACAGAGGTGTGCACACACTCAGAACCAGACACACACACAGAGGTGCACACACACACAGAGCTGGACACACACACGGAACCAGACACACACACAGAGCTGGACACACACACGGAACCAGACACACACACAGAACTGGACACACACACAGAACCAGACACACACACAGAACTGGACACACACACGGAACCAGACACACACACAGAACTGGACACACACACGGAACCAGACACACACACAGAGGCACAGCCTGAGAGAGCACCTGTCAAGAGGGAGAAAGCAGAACATGTGTCAGTAAAACTCCCCCTCGCTGAGGAGGAGGAAGAGGAGGAGGCTGGGAGGAAGGATGGAGAGGAGGGCATGGACAGCTCACCTCAGAACCCTGAGAGAGAGGAGGTGAGAGAGGAGGTGCGTGTCGGAAGCACAGCAGAGGCGACGCGCACACACGCAGACGCGTGTGAGTCCCACACACCGCCCGATGTAGTTCAGGACACGACTAATGCAGCCCAGAAGGAACACGGGCCAGAGGAAGAGGAAGAGGAGAAGAAAACCCAGATGCTCAATAACAACTTGTCTACAGTGACAAATCTAGAACCATCTGAAGTCAACCAGGAGACAGGTACACCCTCCCCCCCCCCCCCCCCTCCTCCCTTTTATTCTGTAGCTCCACCCCCAGAATCTCCCTGATCTGTACTCTTTTTTTTTTTTCCTTCCTGTTCGAAGTTTCCCCTTTTAAACAGCTGTCTTAATCCGGCTTTGCTCTTCCTCCTCCTCCTGTAACTCCGCCTCCTCCTCCTGTAACTCCGCCTCCTCCTCCTGTAACTCCTCCTCCTTCTCCTCTTCCACCCCGCCCAAAAACCTGTAACCCACGTCCTCTGTTGTAAACACGCTCAGCACCTCCGCGCTAACGCAAAACACGTCCGATCGATTGTCTTCATGTCCGATCCACGCTCCGGATTTTGTTTCTGTTTCCGCTCCATCCCTTTCACCCTCTCCTCTCACCCCCTCCCCTCTCCTCTCAACCCCTCCCCACTCCTCTCACCCCCTCCTTTCACCATCTCCCCTCACCCCCCCCCCCCCTCTTCCCCCCTCTTCCTCCCCTTCACACATCTAGACTGTTGTACTTGGTACCACTGACTTGTTTTCTTTGAGTCCTGTGTGTGTGTGTGCGCGTGTGTATAGGGACGTGCGTGTGTATAGGGACGTGCGTGCGACACACACGCACACGCAGCACTTTAGATAAGTTGTGAATTCCATCCACTTAGTGACCCCTAGTGTGTTAGAAGCCAACACTAAAGAATTTGGCACAGCTTCAACATATCTGAAATATCTTCCTACTGTCGGTGATGAGCAGCATGGACGTGTGCCAACGTGCACTCGTTTGGGTTCTTCTGAGGAATAAAAACGATTAGGTACTCACCAAAAAGACCAAACCCCACTGAATAAACACGATTACAATATAGGCAGCCTGGCTCTCACTCATCACCAGGTTTGGTAAAGGAGTTAGCGTAGCGCAGGAGCCGCTCTGTAAATCCCTCTAGTCTGATTGGAAAGCAGGGCAGCGTTCAGCACGCCTAACGTTTCACCCTTGCTGCGTTGCTTAATGACATTACTGGCTGTTTAGCTGCACATGATGACCTAGCCACATGGAAACTGTGGAGGGGAGTCACTGAGATTAATGAGGGTCCGTGTGTGTGTGTGTGTCAGCTAGCAGTACAAGGTGTGCGTGTGCGTGTTGGCAGCGGGAGGTGTGTGAGGTTGTGTGTGTGTGTGTGTGTCAGCTAGCAGTAGGAAGTCTGCTCTGGAGGGACTGTGCATACTTTTTACCTCGTTCTTTGACATCTCAGCGGCTGCAAAACATGCCAGTTCACACACACACACACACACACAGTCACCTCTCCACCCAAAGACAGAGCTCTACACAGAAACCACACACACTCTCTATCTCTCTCTCTCTGGCTCTCTGTACTCCATCCTACTGCCAAGTTAAACTTCCTAAAGCTCAGCAAGCTGCATGTCTTGAATTATGAATGAGGATGTGTGATAGTGTGTGTGTGTGACATGGTATGTAGGTGTGTAGATGTGTGTAAGTGTGTGTGTGTGTGTTTGTCTGTAGATGGGTCTGTGCCACTCTGTAACAGGGATAGCTGATAGAGTTCAGGTTCACCAGCGAAAAAGTCCTTCACACTCTCATACACACCTGTTGGTGTAGAGTTGAGAAACATGTAACACTGTCAGGTCAGTGGCCCTCAAGGACCAGGATTGGACACCCCTGGTGTAGAGGGATCGGCCACATCTGTTGTGTGTGTGTGTGTTACTGCTCAGTCGTGCCTGTGTGTGTGCTACTGCTCAGTCAAGCCTTTGTGTGTGTGTTTCCGCACACAGGCCCCAGCTCAGCTCAGGACCAGCAGACGAGCTTAGAGAAGAAACAGCCACTGGAGGAGACCCCCATCACCAGGCAGCAGGACCCCCCACCACCATCAGCCCAGGCCCCCCAAACCCAAACCCAGACCCCCCCACCCCTCTCCCAGATCTCCCCACCCCAACCCCAGACCCCCACATCCCTCTTCCAGACCCCCACATCCCTCTCCCAGACCCCTGTATCCCTCTCCCAGACCCCCACATCCCTCTCCCAGACCCCCACATCCCTCTCCCAGACCCCTCCGACCCTCTCCCAGTCTCCCCCTTCCCTCTCCCAATCGTCAAAGTCCCTGTCTCAATCCCCAGCCTCCATCAGAGGCCAGTCAGCCTTCTCAGAGGCTCACAACATCAACGCTGCTGTGCTCAGCTCAGGGGTGCTGTGTCTGCCTGGTGCGTAGGACCATCACACACACACACACGTGCACCACACACACCACAATCACACACACACGCACCGTACACACCACACGCACCTCTTCTCCTACCGCTGAATATTGTTACATTACATCCTGTTCAGTCCCGACAAACAGACATCTAGACCTGTTCTGTTCTCACCAAAGGTACGAGGGACAAAGGCGGTCGAGCTCTGGTGACCGTGACGACCAGGAACACCGTGTGGTTGAACCCCAACTGTAACAGCGGCGAGCTGGTTCGAATCCTGGTCTACTTCTGCACCACCCTCAGGTAGCCCGGCCTCGCACTCACCCAGCTGTTGGCACATCCGTACTTCACCTTGCGATTGGCTGGTTACCGGATGGGATGTCACATCCTGTGTCCGACAGGAAGGAAGTGCGGTCCCTGGGCTTGACGGTGCTGGTGGACGCCCGCAGGTGCTCTCCAGTTCCTGCTCTGTTCAAAGCCTTCAACATCTTACAGGTGAGACGACCTCTCTTAACCACTCAAACTTTGCAGTGTCACTTTCTTCAGATTCATTTCAGCCTTTATAGTCTGTCAGGTTTTCCTGGCCAGGCAGGCAGATGTGATCCATGTTCTGGGGTACGGTGGCCAGGCAGGCAGGCAGATCTGATCCATGTTCTGGGGTACGGTGGCCAGGCAGGCAGGCAGATCTGATCCATGTTCTGGGGTACGGTGGCCAGGCAGGCAGATCTAATCCATGTTCTGGGGTACGGTGGCCAGGCAGATCTGATCCATCTTCTGGGGTACGGTGGCCAGGCAGGCAGGCAGATCTAATCCATGTTCAGGGGTACGGTGGCCAGGCGCAGGCCTTGGGTTCTCCAATTAAAAGTCATGATTGGGAGCAGGCGAGGCGTGGTGGGGTTAGCGGAGGGGGGAGCGAGAAGAAGAGGGAAAGAGGGTAATAATGAGGGAGGGAGGGAGTTTGGGGCCAGCCTCTGTGGCCAAGATAATGAGACAAATGGAGGCCTGTTTGTAATCAGGCCGGCCTCCTAACTTGACCGCGTTCCAGTTAACCCTCCTCTCCGTAACGCTCCTGCCCGACCACAGATCCTTTGTGCGGGACATAACTCGCCTGACAGCCCCTGTAGAGACGGAGGCAGCTCCCATCATGTTCCCTTTATGGAAGACACAAGGGTCTTAATGACTTATGACACACCTAAGATATTCTTTTAGAGCTTTGGGTGTAAACTGCTCAGCCTCTTGAGAAAGTAGGAGTGTTCTGCTGTGAGTGTTCTGGAGTGTTCTGCTGAGTGTTCTAGAGTGTTCTGCTGAGGGTTCTGTAGTGTTCTGCTGTGAGTGTTCTGGAGTGTTCTGCTGTGAGTGTTCTGGAGTGTTCTGCTGTGAGTGTTCTGGAGTGTTCTGCTGTGAGTGTTCTGGAGTGTTCTGCTGTGAGTGTTCTGGAGTGTTCTGCTGAGTGTTCTGGAGTGTTCTGCTGTGAGTGTTCTGGAGTGTTCTGCTGAGTGTTCTGGAGTGTTCTGCTGTGAGTGTTCTGGAGTGTTCTGCTGTGAGCGTTCTAGAACACGTGTTCCCTGCCTTCATTCAAGGTCAGTGCTGATAATGAGGACAGGTGGCTGAGCTGCTGAGGTCCCCCTTTAATGAAGCTCTCCCCAGTCAACTGTGCCCCCCTGGTCCCACAGGGAATACCCTCCCCCCACAACACTCCCACACAATGGTTCCAGATAGCATCATCTTATTACTGTGTCTTTGGGGGCTGACACTGCACCACCACCACACACACACAAACACACACACTCTCAGCTTCTCATTTGAAGAGCTTACCCTCACGCAAGCTTTGTCCACTAATTGATCAGGCCACAAAAAAAAACTTTGATGATCCCCCAGACACATTCCCTCCCTCCCCCCTCCCTCCCTCCCTCCCTCCCTCCTTTTCTTCTTTTTCTCCTTCTTGACACCAGTGTCACACCAGGACGCAGGCTGGTCAGGAAGCTTTGTGTGTGTGTGTGCGTGTGTGTGTGTCATTCAGACCAGGTTAATCATGATCCAGGTGTTTGCTCAAAGCAAACAAAACATTTATCACCCTAGCCATTCATCAACCTCCAGGAGGTGTGTGTGTGCGTGAGTGTGAGTGTGTGTGTGCTCTCCAGATTCTAGCAAGAGGAAACATGACACAGTCTCAGCAACATCCATGAATTCTCTCAAGCTGTCCTCAAGTACAACACAAGACAATAACTCCTCAGTGGAGATTATTTGTTTTTCAGAAAATGAGTTTATTTTAACAGTGACCGGGAGTCTTTTCATTGCTGTTGAGAGTGTAAGGGTGTGTGTGTGTGTGTGTCACATCCCATGACTAGCACCAGCTTTTAAAATTCACACTTTACGTGAATTGTGTGTTTGTGTTAACAAGCTCCTATGTCATGTGATTTTTATATCCCTGTACCGCCTCTCTGTTTGTCCATCATCATGTTTTCATTGTGACTAGCCTTTATGAGCAGGACTTTGTCTTTGTTTTTGGGGGGTTTGTCCAGGCTGAATATGTGCTGTGTTCAAGTCCTGCTGTTGGACTGTCAGTGTAGATCATTGAAAGCTGCACACTTGATATTTCTCCAGAACCACAACAGAGACAGTCTGCTGGCTTCCTCAACTCGCTGTCAGAAGTCGTACATCTGACACGTTATTATGACATTCCTGTTCAGGAAGCTTCATTAATCTCTCCCTCTCTCTCTCCCTTCTGTGTGTATGTGTTGTGTGTTTTGCGCGTTTGTGTGTGTTGTATGTGTTGCGTGTGTGTTTTTTGTGTTGTGTTCGTGTTTTTTGTGTGTGTTGTGTGTGTGTGTTGCATGTGTGTGCCGGGTGTGTGTGTGTGTTGTATGTGTGTTGTGTGTGTTGCGTGTGTGTGCTGGGTGTGTGTGTGATTCCAGGATGCCATGCCAGGCTGTATTCACACTGTGCTGTTACTGGCTGACAGAGATCTGGGCCTTCGCATGGAGAAGCCCTCCACCATACAGGTACACACACGCACACACACACACACACACACATACACACACACACACACACACTGCATTAGCCATTCAGTGTGGAGGAAGAATAACCTTTTCATAGCTCTGCACTCACTATAAAAGCATTGGATAGATAGAGTGGTTTAATGCACTTAGCACTGAAGTGTGTGTTCCCATTATTGCTCAAGCACACACACACACCCTCACATACCCAGAAGCCACTCAGACGCAGCAGCTGGCCATACAGTGCTTGTTCCGATATGACTGTTGTCTTTTTCATGAGCACCGTCACCCTTCCCTCCCTCCCTCCCTCCCTCCAGATGGAGGTTCTGACGTCTCTCAAGTCCCTCCACAAGCACGTGGAGGCCTCCCAGCTACCCACCGAGTTCGACGGCACCTTCCCCTTCTGCCACGCCCACTGGATCTGCTTCCACACGGTCAGACCCCATGTTTGTAGTTCTGAGCGCCCTTGTATTTACACCTAGGTTGTGAAAGATTACAATGAGGATCAGCGTTGACATGGTTATCTCTGTTCTCTAAGGGTGTTCCACTGACTTTTTTCGTGTTGATGTTTGTGCGTCTACGTGTGTGTCTCCCTGTGTGTGTGTGTGTGTGTCTCCCTGTGTGTGTGTGTCTCCTTGTGTGTGTGTCTCCCTGTGTGTGTGTGTGTGTGTGTGTGTGTGTCTGTGTGTGCATGTCCTCCACCATCAGAGAGTGGCCCAGCTGACCAGTCACTGTGAGGATGCTATCAGCCTTCTTCAGGGCACCATCACTACTCTGGAATCTACCCCACTGCCCCACAGCGCAGAGGTACAGCCACACACACACACACACCCTGATACACACGTCTCAGTCCTGTAACACTGTAACTCTGTACCTTCAGGAGAGAGAGGGAGAAGAGAGTTAGAGCGTGAAGGAAACAGAGAGAGAGCGTCATTGTTAGGGTGTGAGAGAGATTTAGATGGAGGCGGAGGGAGTTATATAAGCGATATAAGTTTACCTTCAAAGTTGCTGTGTCACCGTTTTTTATTGTTCGCGTGTTAGATCGACTTTGATATGGAATAAGGCTAAAAGCCACGCGTCTCCCCGGTCTGGACAGCTGCAAAAGCACTTTCCCTGGCTTCAGATCAACGCTCCCTGCTATCCAGTCACCTGTGCCAGAGCTATATTTACCCAGAGTCCCCTGCAGCTCGCTCCGGGCCCCCCGGCCTCCATTACCACCGTCTAGAGAGCAGCAGTGGGCTCTCTTCAAAACATCTTGAGAGGAAATTGCCATGTTTTATTTGGGAGTCTGTCGGCTTGGCTACCTTCTCTTAGAACCTTGGTCCTTTCTCCTGTTCTCCACGTCTGACCCTTGTTTCTGTCAGCGTCTCTCTCCCTCTCTCTAAATCTCTTTCTCTCCCTCTCTCTTCACTATAAATTTCTCTTTCGCTACCTCCCTCTTTCTTTCTTTGTCTCTCTCTCTTTCTTGATCCCTCTTCCTGACACTCTTTTTCTCTACTTTTCTCCTCAGTTTCTCTTCCACTCTCTTTCCATCTCTCTCCCTGTTTCTCTGTCTCTCCCTCTTTCCACCCACCTCTCTCTCCTTTTTGTAGTTGGGTTGGTCTCAGGTCACTGTTGGTCTGGGTTTCCTAGCAACGCTCTGTGAAGTCACTCTGACCCATGAGGGCCAGGCCTCTTGGGACTGCGAGTGTGTGCGTAGTTCTGATAGTGTGTGTGTGTGTGTGTTTAATTGAGGCTAGAATCCCCAGGAGAAGATCTCCAGGCAGCCCTCCCTGTTACCAGAGTTTATCTTCAGAAGTACAGGGGCTGTTCTGGTGTGTAACAGAGGAGCTGGTGGAGGATCCTAATGGAGGATCTTGGTGGAGGATAGTGGTGGAGGATCCTGGTGAAGGATCCTGGTGGAGGATCCTAATGGAGGATCTTGGTGGAGGATAGTGGTGGAGGATCCTGGTGAAGGATCCTGGTGGAGGATCCTAATGGAGGATCTTGGTGGAGGATAGGGGTGGAGGATCCTGGTGAAGGATCCTGGTGGAGGATCTTGGTGGAGGATAGGGGTGGAGGATCCTGGTGAAGGATCCTGGTGGAGGATCCTGGTGGAGGATCCTAATGGAGGATCTTGGTGGAGGATAGTGGTGGAGGATCCTGGTGAAGGATCCTGGTGGAGGATCCTAATGGAGGATCTTGGTGGAGGATAGTGGTGGAGGATCCTGGTGGAGGATCCTGGTGGAGGATCCTGGTGGAGGATCCTAATGGAGGATCTTGGTGGAGGATAGTGGTGGAGGATCCTGGTGGAGGATCCTGGTGGAGGATCCTAATGGAGGATCTTGGTGGAGGATAGTGGTGGAGGATCCTGGTGAAGGATCCTGGTGGAGGATCCTAATGGAGGATCCTGGTGGAGGATAGTGGTGGAGGATCCTGGTGGTGTTTCTGAGGGCAGCAGCATAGCAGGCTCGTCCTGCAGGCTGGGGAACAGGCCTGATACCCTCCCAGTTCCCTCCCACTGGCCACACACAGGGCTGGTCTGGGCTTGTTAGTACGACTCCTTCCATCTCTTCACAGATCAGTCCCGTCCTGTCTCCTCCTCTCTCCTCTCTCCACCGTCTCCTCCCTCCCAATGCTTCTCTTTCATCTCCTCTCTTTCTCTTCTTTCACCTGCGTTGACCCCTCGTTCTTGCTCCCCCCCAGCATCTCCCCCTCTCCTGTCTTCTCGTCCTCTTTCAACATTCGAGGCATTATTATGTTTACCACCAAATACACATGCTCTTCTCTCTCTGCCTTTCCCTCATTCCACACCGGTGAGACACAATAGTAATGGAGTAATTAAACAAATTATCTCTCTTCTCATCACAATATATGTTGGTTACTCCCAAGTGAAAACATACTAATGACGATGATAAATTAAACACAACCAGCTTATCTGGCAGGTACTCGTTTATTCCCGGACAGAGTGTGTTTCTTCGTGTGAAAAAAAAAAGAGTAAGCAGGAAAAGGGATGTGTTATTTGCTGGTGTTTGCATCAAGTCATCATTTTGTGGCTTGTCACCACAGTACAACCCTGCCCTGCAGGGCTCCACTCCCAGGTGTGTGTGTGTGTGTCTGTGTCTGTGGGGCTAAGCCTTGTCAGAGACAGTAATAAGCGTCTGTCTGCCTTGAGGCGTCCTCAGAGATTCAGTCCAGTTGTAGACTAGAGTCAGCTGACAGGGGAATTCTAATTTGTCTGATTGAAGCCGTGTGTCTTGAAATAACTCATGGAGAATGTGCTGGGTAGACTTCAAATAGGTGTGTTTGTATTCAGGTGAATATAGAGCAGGTGAATGTTTGTAATATTATGTGCTGTGTTTACATTTGTCAACTGATTATCACTGCCTGTCTGTCTGCCTGTCTTTCTCTGCATCCTTCCCTCTCTCCTTCTCTCTCTGTCTCCCCATCGCTCTCTCTGTCTCCCTCTCTCCCTCTCTCTTAGGAGGCCCAGGTGTTGCTGGAGAGGTACAGGGCTCTGATGCGCAGCGTCCTAGAGGACACCCGATTGGTCAGGCTGCAGCTAGAGGGCGGAGCTGCCTTGTCCCGCCTCCGCAAGGAGGAGACCAGCGTCAGCCTCACTGAGGACTACAGGTACGGCACACACACACACACACTCCTCCACCCTTGTTTACGTGTCTAGCTCCAGTAACCATGTCTGAAGTTCTCAGACTGGTGATCATGCAGCTCCAGAGATCTGAATGTTCTACTGCGTGTACCTGCCAATGAACATGCCTGACCCACAGTAGACCCAGAGAGAGAGAGAGAGAGAGAGAGACAAAGACTGTGTGTGTGTGTGTGTGTGTGTGTGTGTGTGTAGCTAGGGGCAGGGGTGGGGGGGGGAGAAAAGAATGTTTTTCCTCTGGCTATGCCAAGAAGAACAAGCCTTATCATCACTGGCTCACATTAGCGGAGCTAGCTTCTCTCTCCTCCATTAGCGGAGCTAGCTTGTATCTCCTCCTCTATTGGCGGAGGTAGCTTCTCTCTCCTCTTCCATTAGCGGAGATAGCTTGTGTCTCCTCCTCCATTAGCGGAGCTAGCTTCTCTCTCCTCCTCCTGTATTAGCGGAGCTAGCTTCTCTCTCCTCCTCCTGTATTAGCGGAGCTAGCTTCTGTCTCCTCCTCCATTAGCGGAGGTGTCTCTGGTCTGCATCAGCGCTCTGCTGACATGAACCCCATCCACATGACGCGTGTGTCTACATCACACATCCAACACATCCTCTCCCCAGCCACAGCACCACCTGTGGCCATCTGGTTCTGATGACCCCTTCCCGGCTCTCCCTCTCCACTCTGCCCTTCTTTCCTCCGTTCGATGGGGGAGAGCGCCCCCTCTCTCGCTCGGCAGCGACACCGATGACACAATAGAAGGCTTGTCGAGGCATGCCCCGTCTTCCTAACAATAGAAGACGACGCGACGAAACACAGCTCGCTCTCTCTCGTCTCCCCACAGCCTTGCCACCCCTCAAGTCTCCAGAGCCGTCTCCGGGCCCCACCCCTCCCAGTCCTGGGGAATGCGCTGCCCCTACCTGCGTTTCACTGGAGGCCACTTCCATTTCAGGAGAAAAGAGGGGTGTGGGGGGGGGGGGGGGGGGGGGGGGCTCTGGAGAGCAATGCTTTCTTTGTGCCGCTCTCACAAGGAGGAACTCAAGGAGAAGGGATCAACTCTTGTTTTGGCGGGAGGCGAAAGCCGATAAAGAGATAAGAGAGAGGGAGAGAGAAAGAGGAGAAGAAAAGAAAGAGCGTAGTGTTATTGGATTGATGTTTTTAGAGGAGTGAATGTTCTGAAAACATAACAGAGAATAGAGCTTTGTTTCTGAGACAGCCTGAGAGGAGGATGGAGGGGTTTCTACTTGACAGTCTTGTGACCCAGTGAAGCCCCCCTTCCCCCCTCCCTCCTCTTCCTCTGGTCCAAACTGTGTTAGTTCCCACAGGCGTTATCTAAATCTCTCTCTCTCCTCTCTCTCTCTCTCTCTCTCTCTCTCTCTCTCTCTCTCTCTCTCTCTCTCTCTGTTCACCATTTTTATCTGTTGGTTCCTTCTAATCACCACAGACACACACAGTTTATGTCTGGCTCTGAGGGTCAGTCTATGTGCGTGCACACACACACACACACACTTAAATTAACTTCGGACAGATGATGTGGTTTTTAGGTTTGTATGTGCTTATATCAACACCTTCTTGTTGCCATTGTTTAGTCGCCTGCTGTTTTCACACACACATACACACACACAAAGCATTCAAGGGTTGACAGGCGGAGCCCTGGCGACCGTTGCCGTGCGTTTACTTTGCTCTGGGGTGACTCACTTCCTGCCATAGAAACAAGCTCTGCTTGACTCAGGTCATCTCTCTCTCTCTCTCTCTCTCGCTCTCCCTCTCTCTCTCTCTCTCTCTCTCTGTTCATGTCTCTCTTCCTCTCTCTCAATCTTTCTCTCTCTCTCTGTTCATGTCTCTCTTCCTCTCTCTCAATCTTTCTCTCTCCCTGTCTCTCTCTCTTTGTCTGCTTCTTTCTATCTGTCTCTGTATCCTCAATAAATATATCACTTTATTTGCAGACTCAAGGTCCAGATAAAGAGTACACATACCATTTAACAAGAGAGGGTATAAATCATCTCCCCTCTTCTACTTTTTGTATTCACTGTCTTTTTTCTCTCTCCATCCCTCCTCCATCTGTCTCTCTTTTCTTCTCCATCCCTCCTCCGTCTGTCTCTCTCTTTTCCCTCTTCCGACCTCTCCGTCCCTCCTCCCTCTCTCTTCCTCTCCGTCCCGCTAACCCTCTTCCCTCCTTTTCTCTACTCCCCCCTCAATCTAAACAAGCTTGACCAGGGTCTTCACAGTTAGTTAACCCCAGTTATGGTGCCCTTATCGACCCCCTTCTCCCCCTAACCTCTCAATCTCTTATCATCCCTATCTCCCTCCCTCTTCCTCCCTCTTTCTCTCCCCACTGGAATGCCTTTGATTGCTCCTCTGTTTGTTCTAGAGGTGGAATATGACTAATTGGTCAATTATGAGAGGGTGTGGGCAAGACAACTTAAGACCACAAAGCCAGTATACACACACACACGCACACACGTGCCCAAACATCACGTCATCCCAAAACTCTGCAGGGTGCACCAACCCCCCTCCACCCCCCTTTCCTGACGCACACATTCCCTGTTGCTGTGTAAACCCACTCCTTGTCTGTCCTGTCCCCTCAAAGCGGTGTGGTGTTCCCATCCTGCCTCGTCCCTGCAGTAGCTGGGAGCTCAGCCCGGCCCCACCTCTGTTCCCATCCCAACCTCCTTCCACCCCTCTCTCCCTCCCTCACTCCCCCCTCTCTCCCTCCATCCATCCTCCCCACCCTCCCTCCCGCTTTCAATGGCTCCTTCTTTCCTTCCCTCCTTCCTTCCTCTCGCCCCCCAGCTCCGTCCCACTGTACATCAGCGTGTGACAGTTGGAGCAGGGGAACCCGACCGAAGCACTCTGTCTCCCTGGCTTCTGCCCCCCCCCCCCCCCCTCACCCCCCCCCTCCCCCCCACCCCACGGACAAAGGCTCTGATTGACAGGACAGTCCAACAGCTAGCATCCAGCAAAACCATTAGCATGACAACAGAGCTGAAGCCTTCTCCCTCCCCTGCAGAGAGCCAGTGCTGCCCCCCCCCCCCCCCACCACCATGCTTCCCGCTTTTCCACCGCAAATGTAGCACGACTCGACTCGACTCGGTTTGTAGTAAACACGGGTGGTTTTCCACCGCAAATTGTACCGCAAACAGTACTTCCTGGTCGTCGGCGAAAGGGGCGTGACGTAGGCCCTGACGTCTTTTTGTACGCGACGTAAATAACACCAACGCAACCCACAAGTGGACAGAACCCACATTATAATTTTAGCCATGTTGACGAACTAGTCTTTTGTAAATGATCTGACTTTTAAAAAGCTTGTAGACTGTTGGTGTAATGGACTGTATCTGATAGTAATAAGTATTAGCTGCGGCGCTGTTGCTTTAAGTCGCTCTCGTGACTTCGTCACACTTTCTGGCCAATCAATGGCCGGCCGTCTGCCGACGTCACCTTTTAGCTCGACTTAAGCTCGCTTAGTACCTAGAGCTGAAGGTACTGAAAAAGTACCCGCTAGCAGGTACCAGGTACCATGGAACTGCGGTGGAAACGCCAAAAATGCGAGTCGAGGCGAGGCGAGCTGATACCGTGCGGTGGAAAAGCGCCATTACTCTCCCTCCCTATCTCTGTCCCCCTTCCTACACCCCCTCCCCTCTCTTCCTCCCTCACTCCATCTCTCGCTCCTTTCTCCCTCTCTCCCCCCACATTTCCACTGCTGGAAAGGACCAGCGCACCACAGTGTCTTAACGCTCGTCTGAAGCTCTGACTGACAGTGAGCTCCAGGACTGGCCTGCAGGGTGCCTGGAGCTCGTTCTCTACGATATTATATGTCTGTGGGCTTGGGTACTGTGTGTGTGAATATACTGTAGGAGCGTGTGTGTGTGTGTGTGTGGGAGTATTGTACCTGTCAGCAGGGGGCAGGAGTGTGTGTGTGTGCACAGTGCTTGTGCGTGTGGATAAGTCCATTGACACCGATTTGTCAGTGGAAAGTTTGGCTACGACACAACTTCCAGACATTGGCGCTTCCAGGACAACAATTATGCAACCCACCATTCTGAGGGGAAAAAAGAACTCCTGAAATACTTTGAATGGGTTATCAAAAGGGCATACAGACCTCTGACAATCAGGCCGTGTCAACTGGGGAGTCTTTGGGGAAACAGAGTCTGAACATAGCGGTGAAGGACAATGGAGTTTAGTGTAGCACAGAACCACCCACAGCCATGAAGTCATCCTGCAGTCATCCAATCCAGGCTTCCTCCACAATGTGCCCAGTCATTGTCTCTGGTGCTAGCGTCCGCAACTAGCGCCCACGGCTAACGCGTCCACCGCTGGAAAAGGAGATGGACACACACACACTCTCTCTCTCTCTCTCTCTCTTTCTCACACACGCACACACTCACACATACACACATTCTCTTTCTCTCTCACGCTCTCTCTCTCACACACACACACGTGGATACATGGGGAGATATGGCAGTACACTCAGTGTTTTGTAACTATGTACACCCAGAGATACTTGGTGACTGAAGATAAGATCTGACCAGATAAGTTTTGTAACACAGAACACACACTCACTAACACGGAACACACACTCGCTGTTTATGGTTTTGGTCAAGTCTGTGCACATCGTAAGTAAAGCAGCCTTATAAGATGAAACACAGGCTTGTCGTCCCTATCACTCAAACCAGCACCTCCAATCACAGCCCTCCCCTGCCCCCCCCTAGGTAACTTGACACACCCTCTAAGAGTCGTGTCATCCAATGAGATGCCAGCCAGCTCCCGCACCCTGTGTCAGTAATGACCTCACACCACGCTGACTCAGACTGCCACCGGCCACAAACACATACCAGGCTGGAGTAGTCACAGCTCCGAGGAAGAGGGCTCAGAACCAGACCTGGCTCAACCTGTCCCTCCCTCAGCTCACGCCCGATAACAAACCCCTGGATCAAGAAAGAGCGAGACTCAAACTCAGGAACGAACCATCGCTGCTCTTGACGGAAGAACGGAACCTTTTTTAGCTGGAACTTCTCCGGGCACGTCGTGCGTGTGTGAGGGTGTGGTGACTGTGTGTGAGGGGGGCGTTAAGCGTGTGCCAGTGTTCTGAAGAGCGCTTGCTGTTTCCTCCACACCTCCAGAGATGCAGTGCGGCTGGTGGGGAGGCTGTACGAGCAGGTGGATGAGCTGGTGCACTCCCTGGTGATGCTGTCCAACAGGTGCACGCAGGAACTGGAGTTTGTCATGGAGTTCAAGAGCCTGGAGCAGGGCTTCAAGGAGGTGAGGAGGGGAGACAGGGCTTAGAGGAGGGAAGAGAGGGGAGACAGGGCTTCAAGGAGGGGAGAGAGGGGGCTTCAAGGAGGGGAGGAGGGGAGACAGGGCTTCAAAGAGGGGAGAGGGGGCTTCAAGGAGGTGAGGAGGGGAGGGAATACATTGTGCTTCTGTGCTTTGTAGCTGGCATGTGGGGGACTAGGGGACATTAGAGAGTTGTTAATGGAAGGGGAAATGTTTGTTTGATTAATAGATGCTGTGAGACAAGGACTGCACACTCATGTGTGTGTCTGTGTGTGTGCCTGTGTGTGTGCGCAGGTCAGTGACTGGATCGAGGAGGTGGGGGAGAGTCGTTTGAGGATCCTGGGAGAGCTGGAAGATTCTCTGGAGGAGCTGCGCAGCAAGCAGAAGCTCTTCAAAGACTTCTACTCTGCTGCATACGTACGTCTCTCCGCCCTCACACGCCTTACACACGCCGCGCACATACCTCTCACACAGCTCTCACACACACAGCTCTCACACACACAGACCTCACATACCGGTACACACCTCACACACCTCAAACTTGCCTCACACACACCTTTTTAGCACAGCTCACACCAACCCCCCTCCCTTCTTCCCTCTCACTTTCCCTCACCTGACCTCCCTCCCTCCATCATCCCCCCTTCCCTCCCCTGTCCCCCCTGCAGGAGCACTGTAAGGGTGGGGAGGCCCTGCTGAAGCGTCTGGAGCGCTGGGAGGACGTGTCGTCAGCTGAGCTGCAGGTGTACGAGGTCAAGGTTCGCTCCTTCTGGGTGCACCTGCAGGACTTCTCCCAGAGGGTGGAGGACACGCGCGACAACATCGACAAGACCGTGCGCCTCTACGAGTTCTTCGACAAGGTAGAACGACATATTTTATTCTGGAGGCTTATTTTGTGGCTTTTTTGGATGGTTTCTCTCTTTTTCTTTCTTTTTTTTATCTGAGCATTTCTAGCAACGCGGAGGAAGAGGTTTGAGGTGTAAGGAGATGTTCGGCTGACCTTGATAGCAGGGCTGTCAGTCTGCAGACTTGGCAGCTAATCCTTTCTGTTTCTTGGCAGCTTCCCTGGAGCTCGCGTGTGTTCTCAGGGAGATGAATGTCAGAAATAAGTATATAAGCTCAGAACAGGAGACAGTGTTGAACCAGACTAACCTGACTCTTCGTATAACCTGGAAGTTCTCCACGCACAAACATCCTCGTCAGGACTGAGCGTGAGAGCCGCCAGGCAAGAGGGTTCAAGTTCCTCAAAGGTCAGGCCAACTGGTTCTCTTCAAAAGGTCGGCCAAACTGTCATCCTGTTTAATTGGTAGTTCTTGGAAATGATATTTATTAATTCGTTCTTCTGAGATGTGTCTCGTCTGATGCAGTAACAGTATTATTGGGTCCCTGTTTGTGTGTGTGTGTGTGTTTCTGTGTGTCAGAGTGGTGTGACTTCATAGTTCAGGCCTGACAATGGATGCTCTCTCAGCACAGGATAACACACACTGTAAACGCACAAGTACAGTATATACACACACACACACACATTTACATTTAGCAGATGCTCTTATCCAGAGCAGCTTACAGCAAGTACAGGGACGTTCCACTTGAGGCAAGGAGGGTGAAGTGCCTTGTCCAAGGACACAACATCATGTAGCCACAGCCGGTAATTGAACTCGCAACCTTCTGATCGTTAGCCCAACGCCTTAACCGCTGAGCCACATGACACACACATGCGTTTGTCCTCAGTTCTTCCCTGGTTTGATTGTCATCCATCGTAGATTCCCAGGATGTGATTGGAGCTAGGATATTTAGTTGTTGTTCAGATTATGGAGTTATGTGAATGTGACAGAATATGATCACTGGAAGCTTCTGTCTGTCTTTGTCAGCAGAAACTCTCTAAGCTGCTTCTGTGAAATAAGAAGGCGCTCACACAGCTCAAAGAAGGATTGTTGTAGCCGGAGAAAAGGGAGACTTGAGTCTCGAGAGGGATGGTGTGTGTGTGTGTGTACTCTGTGTGTATGTGTGTATGTGTACTGTATGTGTGTGTTTGCACTGTGTATGTGTGTGTGTGTTTGCACTGTGTATGTGTGTGTACTGTGTACTGTATGTGTGCTTGTGTGTGAGATCACTGCAATGCCAGTAACTGCCTTGTCTTATTAAACTCTTTATGTTCTGTCATCTGCTGTAGTGTTCTGTAAGAACCTGCTGGCTAACTCCCCCAGTAAACAGGCTAGCAGCATTAGCATTCCTGCTGGCTAACTCCCCCAGTAAACAGGCTAGCAGCATTAGCATTCCTGCTGGCTAACTCCCCCAGTAAACAGGCTAGCAGCATTAGCATTCCTGCTGGCTAACTCCCCCAGTAAACGACACCTGATCGAATTAACCTGGCTCACGTTCTGGGCGACTGCCTGCGGAGCACCGATATCTGAGGCCAAGTTTAAAGAATTTGAACTCAGAAATCCCTCTGCCTAACCATAGCCCCTGGGCCGTGTCAGGGGAAACCCCCTTGATGCATGGTTCAGTACTGTGGCTCCATCGCAAAGACAAGTCTATGAGATCCCCCTGTCTCCGAAAACAAAACGGTGAGGTGTGTGCGGTTCTGCAGTGGATCATTTCTGGCTGTGTTCTGAGGCTGGGTGGTCACACATGGTCTGCAGTGTTGACGCAGCACTTCCTGTGGTAGGTGTTCTTCTTCTCCCAGGGAGGGTTCTAACCGAGAGACTTGACCCCCTTAATGTGGTCCACAGCTGCAGTCTCCCTGTCTGTCCACCTCCGGTCCAGAACACACACACGCACACGCACGCTCTCCCGTATACACACACACACAAAGATATGCTCGCAAATGTACATTCACACACGCGCTCTCACATACACACACGCACACACAGAGACATGCCCTCGCATGTAAACAGCTGTCCCCCTCGACAGCTGTCCCCCCTCCCCTACTGATCTGACCACTATCAGATTTGGAACATTTGCATAATCGTACCCCTCCCATCCCTGCCCCCTTTCTACCCCCCCACCCGCACCCCAAAATCAGAGAGGAAGAGCCGTTGTGGACACAGGGATCTCCTGCCATCTGTCTGCATAATGACCCCCGCCTGCCCCCTCCGGCCCCTCCCTGGTAATCCAAGGGCAGAGATGGATGACACTGAAGCCAGTGGCATGAAGCTAACTATCTAAAACAGGCACGTCCTATTGTCATTGAGATCCTTTCAGTCGTCGCACAATCCAATCGGACCCCCTATTTAAATCAGCTCAATACGGAATGGAATGCCACAGGTTCTTATTGCTGTGGATTCAGTGCTTGGTGATTCTGATGGGGAAGGGGGGGGGGGGGGTGATTGTCATGACTACATAGCAGTTTGTTTGTGCGCTAGGCTAATAAGGATGGGTTTAGCATGCTAATGCGCTAATCACTCTCCAGAAGTAATAACCAAGGTTCAGTTCATCTTGTTGGGTACACACACTAAGAGCTACGGGGGGGTTCTCGTGTGGATTAAAGTTTGTTAAGATGCCCCGTATACAGCGTGCTGTCCATGCTTGTCTCCTGTCCATCGTAGCCACGTAGAATCCAGTAACATGGCTACGCGCTGTGCCTATAAGGGTTAGGCTATCTGTCATATAGAGCAGTGGTTTTCAACCCTGGTCCTCAGGGCCCACTGTCCTGCATGTTTTTGATGTTTCCCTGCTCCAACACACCTGATTCAAATGAATGAGTCACTATGAAGCTCAGCAGAAGCCTGATAATGACAATTCATTTGAATCAGGTGTGTTGGAAGGGGGAAACATCTAAAACATGCAGGACTGTGGGCCCTGAGGACCGGGGTTGAGAACCACTGACATAGAGAGTGTAGTAAATCATCTGTTGAGAGAAGATGGATGTGTTTGGCGTGTGTGTGTAGACTGTCTGGTACTTCAGAGTATGTTCTGTCCAGTTTGCACAGCTTGGAGGCCAAACGCACATGTTTGCCTTTGGTCGAGAGATGGCTATGCTGTCGGTGTCCTGTCTGTCTGGTTAGTGTGTGTGTCTGAGTTTGTGCATTCTATCTAGACTAGTTCTATGTTTTAGGCTGTGTGTGTGTGTGTGTATGTGTGTGTTTGCAAGCTGTGTGTGTCTCTGTGTGTGCAGGCTTTGTATGTGTGTCTGTGTTTGTGCAGGCTGTGTGTGTGTATATGCTGTGTGTCCGTGTGCAGGCCTGTGTGTGTGTGTGTGCGTGTGTGCGTGTGTGGGTGCGTGTGTGTGCAGGCTGTGGTGAGTTTGTGTGTGCAGGCTGTGTGTGCAGGCTGTGTGTGTGTGTGTGTGTGTGTGTGTGTAGGCTGTGTGTGTGCGCGTGTGCAGGCTGTGGTGAGGCAGAGCGAGCGAGGTTGTACCAAGGATGGCGGTTAAGGTTGAGGCCTCCAGTCTCTGTTTATATCACTGTTGACACACCCGCACTACCCCGGCCCAAATTAGCCTGGGTTAGCAGCTCAGATGAGCTCAGCCCTAGAATAGACCAGCAGAGTAGCTGGACTCTGGAGCCTTACTGCTGCTGATGACCCACCATGCTGCTGTTCCAGCAGGGATCATCACGGTGAGGCTGAGGTACGCTCCTAAACTCAGCCTCGCTAAATAACCCAACCTCCTGACCCGGAGCCGTGCCCTTGCCAGAGGACGCAGCGTCCACAAAGGCTGGTTTAGTTAGATAGGAGGACAAAGAGGGGGAGATCCTGCCTCTGAGCTGCCCTGCAGCCTTTGTGCAGCTCTCCGCTATCGTGCCCAACACACAGGGTTGTCCGCGTGCAGGGCCGGCCTGACACAGATTCGGTGACAAATGCAGATATTGACGTGTGGCTGGCTGGCTGGCTGTTGAAGCCCCCCCTTCCTGCCTCAGCCCATCAGCCCGGCACACAGAGCCCATCAGAAATCAATAAGAGTAAAGTGACAGTTTGTTTAGAGGCCGAAGGGGCCTGGGGGGGATGTGGGGGTCTTTGAGGTCCTTGTGGTCATGGTGCTGAGCTGTGTGTGAGCTCCTTTTGTCGGTACTGTGATATGGCCTGGGGGGGCAGGAGGCATGGGCGTGGGGGGTGGGGGGCTGGGTGATTTGAGGTAGGGGCCCCCGGGGCTTCTCAAACACCCCTCCCCAAGTCTGTCGCACGGACAGTGACTGACCTCCTTAGCTCCGAGCTCCAGATGGTCTCTACTGTAGAGGGGCACACGGAGGGGGAAGGGGGTTAGGGTGGGGGTCTTTGTACAGACCTAAGGAATCATGTGAGGAACCTTCTGATATGATCTGGTCTGGTCCTGTCTGAAGCTGCTGTCTGAACTGCTTAGTCATGGATTACCAGACACCTCACACACTCTTCCATGCTGTGGATTGACCTGGAAACTCTTTGAAATATGTGTGTACTGTCTGTTTAGGGTGATAGCCTCGCCCCACCCCCCTGCCACAATATGATTTGAATGATGTATTATTCATTCACCAGGGTCACTTAATCACTTTGGGGGATTACAAGGTTCTTTGTGTGACTAGTGTCGATTTCAAACGGAACTTTTTTATATTTCTTTTTTGGGGGGGGGAGGGGGGGGGGGGCTAAAGGGGAGTAGGGAAAGGAGTTAGTTAATCCCTACATTGTTAACGTTTGCACCACGTTGGAATGCTATGCCACACAAATGACCCCTTAACACAAACCCCCCTCTCCACCTCCCCCCCAGTTTTCCACATCAAAAGGGTCTTGCGTTTCCTTTAAGTTTGTACCCAACTTCCCATAATCCTGCCATGAATGAAGTTGAAAGGCAGCACTGGCAGAGAGGGTGTGTTTGGGTTCCAGTGGGGGCGGGGCCTCCGTTTGGCTGCGGTCGCGTCCTGCGTTCCTGTACGTTGACAAACAGAGGGCGAGCGACACCTGGGTCGCTGTCCCGTTCTCCTGCGGAGCGCCTTAATAATGATCGCTAAGCAGCACTAAGCCAGCACTTAAGAATTTAACCAATACGATGCCCTCCTGCCGGGCCAGGGACCGAGGCTAAGGCGTTTTTACACATACACACACACACCACAAGTTCTCACAGACAGGTAAAGCCAGCTAGTAGATGCCGTTTGTTCGTGAATGAGTGAGTGAATGAGTGAGCGAGCTTTGTATCATCGCTGATGTTCCAAATCAGCGATGATACTTGAGGTTTGGGCTGCGCTCACTCTCACGGACGTTGGCGAAGACCTTAAGACCCTGCCTTTAGACTTGGGTTCCAGTGTGCCTCACTAGATGTCTCCGGGTCAAACACAACTCCTGCTGGGCCCAGACATTAACTTCCTCTGAGCCCTAACACACACACACACTCACACACAACGGACCTGACCAGTACTCTTAGTTCACTGCTTTTAAAACTCAGTTTAAGACTCCACTCTGGGGAAACCACTTAGTTTCCTTAGTAACCAGTCCCAGCTTTCCTCATATCTGTCACATTAACAATGTAAACGATACTCGCTGAAGTGCGTCCGTGTCTCTGGCTGTCCCTGTGCCCCCCCCCCCCCCTCCAGAGTGGCAGCTTGCCACTGACCAGATGCTGATGTATTGTGGAGCGTTGTGACAGAGGGCTGTATTGATATGAGGGGTGTGACAGGCTGGAAGCGGTTCCAGTATTGATCAGAGGACATCCATACCCACAGCAAGTCTCTAAGGAACCAGGGGCAAAGACCTACACAGTCCCAAGACCCCCACAGACTTACACACGAATGCACACACACACACACACAAACACACTTACTCCTCCTCCTCCTTAGCCAACTATCAAGGGAAATTACCATCTCAATGGTTACTAGCAGAATTGCGGTCAGCAACCATGCAGAGATGGAATCATATTAGACACCCCAACACACACACACTCTTACACACACACACACACAAGGCACACTCTGCATTCAGTCCGCCACGCAGGACAGCTTTTTGTGAACTGACACACCCTCCTGCGTCCGTGCTAATCTAAGACGGACGCGTTCTCCATTGAGGAGCGCCGGTGGACGGGGGGGTCTGTGGACGGGGGGCCCCCGGTACACGGGGGCCGGTCAGCCTGGGGCCTCGCCTGGTCCAGGGCTTCCCTTTCTCTGTCTGTGTGTCAAGCACAGACAGCACGGGCACAAGCTCCAGTCACCACACAATACTGGCCTGCCTCGGTCACCAGCCAGCCTCATCCATCAGCCCACAGCCTGTCCAGCTGACACGACAGTGCGTGTGTGTGGATCTCTGTGTGTGGATCTGTGTGTGTGTGTGTGGTGAGAGCCTGGCAGCGTTCACAGTCCAGGTAGCACTCCGGTGCCAAGTTTTCCCTCCCTCCTCCTTCGTTCCCTCCAACCCTGCTTTCTCTCAAGTGGCTTTGTAGTGTCAGCGACAGAGCCCCCCTCACCCATCCCATCCCCCCTCTCTCTCTCTCTGTCTCTCACCCTCTATCCCTCTCGCCTGCTCTGCTGTTGCTGGGGCAAGCCCATCTGGTATTTAGCCCTAGCATTTGCCTGTGAATAGGGGGGGAGGTGAGGTGAAGGAGAGGGAGAGGGAGGGAGGGTGGGTGGGTGGGGAGGGGCCCCAGCCCGGCGCCTGGGAGGGCTCCAGTCAGTCGTGTGTTTTCCTCCGAGTGTCAGGATGACTGCTGCAGCTCCCTGCTCCACACAGGGAACCACCGCTCTGCCCGAACACGACCCAGGGCGCACGGAGGTAGGGGGGACACACACACACTCACACACTCACACTCACACACACAGGATGGGACGGGAGGTTCGGCGTGGAATACCTGCCTGCCGGCGCTGCTCTGTGTTGTGGTGAAGTTGTGGCTCGTCTGCTGGTGAAGTTTGGCTGGATGTCTTGACTGTGCCTGTTGGATCTTATGAGTGTGTGTGTGTGTTTGTGTGTGTGTGAGAGGCTAGCGTCCTGTTGCAGTGGTGTGTATTCCTGCTCAGTTGTGTATTGTGGAGGGTTCATCTCCTGTTAAGGTGACAGTGTTGAGTGTTTGGACTAGACTGAAGTAAGGAGTGTTCTGAGTGGACTAAAGTCGCACCTTCACTCTCCTCTTAACACTTTCTTTCCTTCTTCCTTCTTTCCCCTCCTCCTCTCTGGATTTCTCAATGTACTTCATCTCCTTTCCATCTCTATCTCTCCATCTTTTCGTTTAGTCTCTGCTGAGCCTTTGCGTACATTGCTGCGGTTAGCCACCGCTGAATGTTAGGTGTGAGTGTTAATTGCAGTGGGGAGGATAGGAGGTTGGCTTGTTAGATCTGGCGTTGGCATGTGCTAAGAATGTCTCTGTGTTTCCTGGCCGAGTAACAGACTGGCTGGCTAGTTAGGATGAACCTTTCTGAACAGAGTTCCTTTGAGCGAGCTCTGGGCTTGTTTCCGATAAATGGAGATTAGCAGCTGTCAGATTAAAGGAGGTGTCTTTGATTTTGACGGGTCACGTGATTAAGGTGTTTATTGCTTTTTCTTCCTCCCGGCTTTACATGTGAGGAAGTGTGGTTGTGTTCCCCTGCTGCTGTTAAGGACGTGTGTGTGTGTTTCTGTGAGCGAGTCTGTGCCTGTGACTGCTAGGAGTTTGTAGTGTGCAAGCCTGTGCCTGTATGTGCGTGTGTGCGTGTGTGTGTGTGTGCACGCGCGTATGTGTGTGTGACGGCACAGCTGTCGTACTCAGCTCGAGAAAATGAGGTAAAACGAGTTTGTTGCTTTATTGTGTCCACTAAAGCCAGCTAGTGCCAGGTGTTCCAACAGGAAGCTTCCTGTATTGATAAGAAACAGACACACACTCCCACACACACACTCTCTCCCACACACACACACTCTCTCTCTCCCACACACACAACTCTTCACGGTCTGGTCACCGCATTGAAGGCTAAATCTATAGTTGTTGTCTGTAGCCAGTGTTTAATGGAAGCTGTCCTGAGGGCCCCGGCCTCAGAACAAACCAATGTAGGTTAGAGGTGAGTAATTAGCCAGACTAGCGACTGGATCGCTAGTGACAGTTGTCGCGTCCACCATGGGCCATTTGCAGCAGGGTTTTTGGACGGGACTGGAGAAGAGACCTGACCCTCTTAGACACACGAAAACAGGGGTCCCCTTTCGCCCCTCCTTTCATCTTTCTTTTAGTCGGTACCCCCCAATGCCCCCTGCGAAAGGGTCACCCTACTCCCCCACCCCACCATCCTCTGTCTGATCCTCCTGCATGACTGGGCTCAAGGCATGGAGTCCTGTGGTGCCCCTGTCCCCCCCCCCCCCCACCCTCAGGGGGACCTACCTCTAGACCCCAGCACAAAAACAAACCCCTGCTCTTTTAATTAGGCCCCATTGTCGAGTTCCTCAGCCTTGGGAGCTTCCTGTCTCTGGGACCCTCCTCAGTGGAGACACAGATAGCCACTGATAGCCAGAGCTAGCTACAGATATCCACAGATAGCCAGAGCTAGCTACAGATAGCCACTGATAGCCAGAGTTAGCCACAGATAGCTACAGCTAGCCAGAGGTAGCCAGAGTGCGCCCCCCCCTCTCCTCTTTAGCCAGGGCTAACTTCAATATAGTTACAGTTAGCCAGAGGTAGCGTCGGTCAGTGTAACTTTAGCCATTTCACCTGTAGCCTGAAACCTTAAAGTTGTGGTGGTGGGGGTTGAATACGAGGGACTTTGCCCCCCGCACACACACACACACACACACCAATAAAAGCCTCAAGGCTTGCAAAGTCAGGTAGCTGTTGTGCTTGTAGCTTGTTAATGACCGGACAGCAGAGTTTTAAAGAGCCAGTCCACCTCTAGCTAATTAGCCACCTGGCTAGCATGTGTGTTTCCTGCCTAACGAGGTTAAATGAGCCTGGTAAGGTGGGCTAATGACATTAGACATGTTTGTTTCCAAGCATGTGAGTTTAAATCGGCTGGGGTTGGTTAAAAGAACATTGGTTCAGACCGGTTTTCACTTTGACTGCATGTCTACGAACGCTAGTTAAGTCTGCAACCGGGATAACCCAATTAACGTTACTAATGGGTTGCGTGCTCTTTTGGTTTCCAGCCTAAACGAGGCTTCCACTGTCATTATTTCTCCATGAATCAAAGATGTCAAGTGAAAGAGACACAGTGAGGGGTGTCTGAGGGGGCCTGGGGCGGGGAGGGGTGGGGAACTGACATGTGTGTGCCATGTCCCTCTGAACACTCTGTATAATGTGACGAGTCAAAGACGCCCAGCTTCACGTATGATCGAATTAGCGTGTGCGCGTGCATGCGTGTGTGAGAAAAGGAAAATGCTTTCCAGCGAAAGCAGCATAACAGCTGAACGTTTCCTGGATTGATCAGCGCTCTAGATTTCTCCTGAAAACACACACACACACCCTGCCACACCTCACCAGCCGCCGCACACACCCTGGCTTCCCAGCCCCTGCTGAGCAGACACAGCCCCCCCCCCCCCCCCTCCCCCCACCTAGAGAATTGTACCAACACACGCACAGACACGCTCACAAAAACACACTAACCCTGACCACCCCCCCCACACACACACACACACACTCATTAAAAGGAATGTTTGACACACAAGTATGTGCTTCTTAAGCATAGGTGTGGTCATATCACATACCAGTACTAATTCCTGACGTGCAGACGTGTTTATATACACACCAAATAATGAATAAATATTATTCATGCAGGCTCAGTTAAGAGCCTAATGCTAACATACATGCAGGTATTCAAAGACATAGTGATATATTTTTATTTTCTTATTAAGATATTTTATTAGGGAAATTCCTGCCTTTATTTTTTTATAGTGATAGAATAGTCTTAACAGGAGGGGAGGGGGGGGGGACGAGGGGGGCTGATTCAAACCCAAGCAAGTCTTTTACCTACCAAGGGATGTCCAGTCCCTAAGCATGCGTATATAAGACAGACACACACCTGATCTTCACCCTGTCTTCCCCTCTGGAGAAACACAACCCTGCCCTCTGTAAACACTGAACTGCAAACACACCTACATCCATTCAGGTCGGTCGAAAAACGACGTCACATACGAACGGACACAAATATTCAGTAGCTGGATTAGTTTAGCCAATGAGCTCCACATGGCACCCAATCACCATGTTGAAAAGCAGTTCACCCAGGAGCTTAGCCAATGGAAAACGCAGAAGCAGTTTTTTTCTGTTGTTGTTGGGAAGTGACCTTGTTGACTTCTCCCACATCGTATCCCCATAGCTAACCAACAGCAGGCTTGCTGTGCCTCAGCTCAGCCCCAGACAGCGTCCTGGGAGGCCAATAAACAAGGATGGATGGAGAGCTGGTTTACTGTCTTATGTGAGACCTGGAACCTCAGACCTGAGGCCAGAAAAGACCTTGGCAGCTACTACTCTTCATCTCTCCTCTTCCTCGTTCCCATTTCGCTCCCTTTTTTATCTCTGTCTCTCTTTTGGCGCTTTTCCACCGCAAATGTAGCACGACTCTACCCGACTATACTCGGTTTGTAGTAAACTCCTGAACCCGTGGGGTGGTTTTCCACCGCAAATTGTACCTCAAAAAGTACTCGGCGAAAGGGGCGTGACGTAGGCCCTGACGTCTTTTTGTACGCGACGTAAATAACACCAACGCAACCCACAAGTGGACAGAACCCACGTTATAATTTTAGCCATGTTGACGAACTAGTCTTTTGTAACTTATCTGACTTTTAAAAAGCTTGTAGACTGTTGGTGTAATGGACTGTATCTGATAGTAATAAGTATTAGCTGCGGCGCTGTTGCTTTAAGTCGCTCTCGTGACTTCGTCACACTTTCTGGCCAATCAATGGCCGGCCGTCTGTCGACGTCACCTTTTAGCTCGACTTAAGATCGCCTGGTACCTAGAGCAAGAAGGTACTAAAAAAGTACCCGCTAGCCAGGTAAAAAAAGTACCAGGTACCATGGAACTGCGGTGGAAACGCCAAAAATGCGAGTAGGGGCGAGGCGAGGCGAGCTGATTTCATGCGGTGGAAAAGCGCCATTTGTCTCTCTTACTTTCTGTCTGTTTGTCTACCTCTCTCTGTCGCTCCTCACTTCTCATTCCCTCTTTATGGCTCTCTTTTGTCTCTCCTTCCCTCTCTCTCCTTCTCTCTCTATGTATGTCTTATGATCTATGTCATTCTCTTGTCGGTCTTTATCTCTCTCTCTTCTCTCTCCTTCCCTCTCTATTTATGTCTTATTATCTATGTCTTTGGCTTTTCTCCGTCTTTATCGCTCTTCTTTCGGTCTCTCTCTTTTTCTCTCTTTCTCTCAGTCTCTTGGTCTCTCTCTCTCTCTCTCTCTCTCTCAGTCTCTTGGTCTCTCTCTCTCTCTCTCTGTCTCAGTAGTTTGTAAGCCATCATTAGCCAGCAGAGGCACGGCAGTGAGAACCAGCCGTCTTTCGTTAACAGAGGCAATTTGTTCAGCATGTGTTCCGCGTTTGGAGGACACACAAGCACCTCCGGTAGGAGAAACCATAGGATGACTGGAAAGGCAAATGTGTGTGTGTGCGGACATGCACATACGTGTGTTTTATTTGAATGCCGCAAGGAAGAAACAATGTATACACAGGACAAGGTTGGGACTCGGGACACAAATAAGTCCGTCTCTCTCTCTCTGGTTCTTCATCTCTGTCTGGTTCTCCATCTCTGCCTGGTTCTCCATCTCTGCCTGGTTCTCCATCTCTGTCTGGTTCTCCATCTCTGTCTGGTTCTTCATCTCTGTCTGGTTCTCCATCTCTGTCTGGTTCTTCATCTCTGTCTGGTTCTCCATCTCTGCCTTGTTCTCCATCTCTGTCTGGTTCTTCATCTCTGTCTGGTTCTCCATCTCTGCCTGGTTCTCCAATATCTGCCTGGTTCTCCATCTCTGTCTGGTTCTCCATCTCTGTCTGGTTCTCCATCTCTGCCTGTTTCTCCATCTCTGTCTCGTTCTTCATCTCTGTCTGGTTCTCCATCTCTGCCTGGTTCTCCATCTCTGCCTGGTTCTCCATCTCTGTCTGGTTCTCCATCTCTGTCTGGTTCTCCAACTCTCTCTGGTTCTCCATCTCTGTCTGGTTCTACATGCTGAAGGCTGAGGAGATTACCCAGTGCACGCCTCTTTTAGTCAGACAAAAGTGAAAGCAGGACAGGGTCCAAGAGGTCTCCAGGGAGCATCTGTCTGGGGAGGGCAGCTGCTAACCTTCCCATGAGTGTGTGTGTGTGTGTGATTTGCAGATGCTTGTGTGTGCATGTCTGAGATATACCCTTGTGTTGCATTGCAATGCACTCGTTTTCTTAGAAAAGGAATCCACCGGCTTTGTCATTCATGAAGGCTTGAGCCTGAACCAGCCTGTTGAAATGAGTCAGGACACACACACACACACACACACACCGGACACACACAGGCACGCTCACGCATGCATCCGTGTCAGCAGTTCCACATGCCACAAAAGAGCAGGAGCAGGTCAATGAGCCGTTCACAATCAGTCACATATCATTAACTAGCCGTCCGTCTGTTCAGATCAATCAGTCTCTCGTGGCTTCAGGAATGTTTCACCTTATCTGTCTCTCCTCGCAAGTGGTAAAACAACAAGGGGCAATTTCCAAACAGGTGCCGTTCCTCCATCCTTTCCCTCCCTCCTTCCTGCCCTTTCCCAGCATGCCTCTGGCCTCTGTGGTAGAGGTTTGCAGCTGTTGGGATCATGCTGACATGTAAACACACATCCTTCTTAACGTTCCCTGCTTTCAGTCCTCAGAAACACCCGAACCACTTTCAGCTGTCCACCTCTGGTTCCAGTCCATTCTCAGAGGTTTCTTCAAGACAAAATCGATGTTAGGATGCCAAAGTCATTATAACATTCAAATAACTCACCAAACATTCAGGTCTCCGTTTAAAAAATGTCAGGCTTGTTTTGTTAGTCAGCCTGGCAGTGATCTGGAGCTGGACAATCATTTGCAGTTCTTTTTCCTGTCAGTGTTGCCTGGTTAATCAGTGTTGTGAAGAGCCCGGGACATGGAGGAGGTGGGGTCCATGTCAGAACATGGAGGTGGGAAGTTCCTCCTCTTCTGCCTCCTCTTCCCTCTCCCCCTCCGTCTGTGTGGGCCCTCATTTCCCCGAAGTCATACCTACCTTTCCAGAGGTCAACCCACACACACACACACAGACACACACACCTGTTTAACCAGCAGAGTGGACAGTGTTGACCTCCTTAGGCACCAAGCCGATTTAGCAGAGAGGGAATGGGAGTCCCCCCTGTCTTGACTTGCCTGCCTGCTGAACAAAAGGCTGCTTCAACAGGTAGACTTGAGCAGAATGTGAGAAACAGATGAGGAATTGTACACTAAGAGTTCAAAGTTTACATGCGACACTTGAGCACATTAACCGTGTTTATACTAGCTTTCTATAGTTGACCGATTTTACAGAACCTGCAAACAGGGGTGAATGTTTGCCCTGGTAAAGGAATTCCAAAACCTCCCCCTGACACACACACACACAAACTGCTCAAAAGACACTTGCTTTGAGACGCTCTACAATTTTTTCTTCTTTTCGGAATCGGAATTCTCCCCGAGGCTAAGCGATGAGGTAATCGACTGGCCCGGTGTCACCAAAACACCCTTTCATCCGTGAGCCCCCCAGAACAGCCGCCCATCTCTCCCTCACAACCTCCACTCAGCCCAGTATATGGACGTTTTCATTTATCCCACATACAAAAGCCGAAGCCCTCTGCTTGCTCTCTCTCTCCCCTTCTCTTTACGGACACCACTCCCCCCACCTCGCTCTCTCTCCATCCCCCCTCTCCTCACACTCGCCCAGTCAAAAGGACGAGGCAGCCCCCTTTTGTGGCTCGTCTCTGAAAGCAGGGGGCCTTTTTAGTAGGCGCGCACCCAAGGCCTCTTTATGTGAGGCGCTCACCAATCACCCTTCCTACTTACCCACCATTCACACTTCAAAGGTTCCAGGCGCCAACTAACGACGATTCGGGAGGGATGATGTCATTCCCAACCTCTTCTCACCCCCTCTCCTCTCTCTCTCTCCCTCTCGCCTTCTACCCCTCCCTGCCTCTACATTTCCCTTTCTTTTTCTCTCTCCATCTTTTGCTCCCTCTCTTTCTTTCCCCCTCTCCCTCTCACACTCTATCCATCTCTTTCCCTCTATCACCCTCTCTCTCGCCATCTCTCTGTCCCTATCTCCCTCTCTCTCTCTCTCCCTCTCTCCCTCTCTCTCTCTCTCCCTCTCTCTCTCTCTCTCTCTCTCTCTCTCTCTCCCTCTCTCTCCCCCTCTCTGTCTCCCTCTCTCGCCCTCTCTCTCTCCCCAGCCAGTGGATGATCCCAGTGAGCCGTCAGCTGCTTGTTAGCTCAGTTTGATCTGGTTCACTGGGTGAACATTGACAGATACGATTGAAGTTGTCCTGTTTGTGCAGTTAATTTGTTGGGTCATAGCTCTGCCCACGTGCCCCTCCCCCCTCCAGGATGCCCCTGGCGCCCTGGATGACCTCTCAACGATGTCCCCCATGCCCCGATCCGATTGGTTGATATTCCTATCCCACCTACTGATGTCTCAGCAGACAACGCTCCTGGTGATGTTTTACTTGCATCAAAACTAGGGGTGAACACCCCATGCGGCCCTCGCCTGATCGATGACATCCCGACCAATAAATTCTCCCGGCTCCTTAGTAGTGTTTCAGCTGGGCGGCTGTCATCTATGATAGATCCTCTCACAACACCCACCCCCCCCCTCTTTGCCTCCCCACCACCCACCCAGCTCCTTTTTTTTGTCTGCCGGCCATTAGCAGGCTCCTATTGTCTGTCTCCAGTGACGCCCTCACCCGGATTCTGACTTCAGTGGTCTAGTGGCCCACACCTCAAAACGCTCAAGACCTCCTTCTTAGAGACAGGGGGAGAGAGGAGGAGGGATGGGGGGTTCCACAGAAGAGCTGGAATGTTGCGGTGCTCCAGCGTTGTAGCGTCGGACCCCGCTAAGCGATCACTGAGCTCTCCAGGGACGATGGTTGGAGCGTTTGATCTGGTCTTAATCTCCAACCCACTCCCAGCCTCACTCTGAGCTCCTCACAGCCCCTGTTGCTGGCAGAGTCTGCATGTCTCAGACTCTCAAACGCTCTGACTCTCTGCATGCCTCAGACTCCCTGTAGAAACGCTCTGACTCTCTGCATGTCTCAGACTCCCTGTAGAAACGCTCTGACTCTCTGCATGCCTCAGACTCCCTGTAGAAACGCTCTGACTCTCTGCGTGTCTCAGACTCCCTGTAGAAACGCTCTGACTCTGCGTGTCTCAGACTCCCTGTAGAAACGCTATGACTCTGCGTGTCTCAGACTCCCTGTAGAAACGCTCTGACTCTCTGCGTGTCTCAGACTCCCTGTAGAAACGCTCTGACTCTGCGTGTCTCAGACTCCCTGTAGAAACGCTCTGACTCTGAGTGTCTCAGACTCCCTGTAGAAACGCTCTGACTCTCTGCGTGTCTCAGACTCCCTGTAAAAACGCTCTGACTCTGCGTGTCTCAGACTCCCTGTAGAAATGCTCTGTCTCTGCATGTCTCAGACTCCCTGTAGAAACGCTCTGACTCTCTGCATGTCTCAGACTCCCTGTAGAAACGCTATGACACACTGCATGTCTCAGACTCCCTGTAGAAACGCTCTGACTCTCTGCATGTCTCAGACTCCCTGTAGAAATGCTCTGACTCTCTGCATGTCTCAGACTCCCTGTAGAAACGCTCTGACTCTCTGCATGTCTCAGACTCCCTGTAGAAACGCTCTCTCGCATGTTCTGCCTCTGCGGAAGAAGCCAGTGTTGTGATAAAATACCAGATTTACAATACAGAGACTCTCCCATCATGTTGCTGAGAGCAGAGAGAGACTCCTCTCTAGGAGGGACACTTCTTCTGTCCTATGAAGCTCTTTGTACATCACTGTGTGTAAACATCTGGAGTCTGTCGTTGTTTGTGTCTGTGTCTGTCTGTGTGTGTGTGTTTGTGTGTTTTTCTCCTAAGAATGTGAAAATGACAGGTTGTGAGCAGGCAGGTAGTTAAAGAGTTCATTAAAGAGCAGTGTGTGTGTGTATGTGTTTTTGTGTGTGTGTGTGTGTGTGTGATCCTCTTGGTAATGTAGAAAGAAAGAAAGAATGGGGGAAAGGAGGAGGGGGAGGGAAGGAGGAGGGGGAGAGAGGGAGGGGTAAAGGGCAGCTCAGCACCTCCATACATTCCTTTGTTTACATGAAAGCAGAACTGTGAGAGGAGACCTGAGCTCCCTGGAGCTCTCCCCTCCTCTCTCCTCCTTCTCTCCTGTCTCTATCCTCCTCCCCTCTTGTCTCCATCCCCGTCTCCTCCTGTCCTCCTCCCCTGCTGCCCTCAGAGGAGAAGCATCTTTCAGTTGTGTGTGTGTCAGTTATGCTTGGTCCCTATAAAGAGTCTCTTGTCCTTCCTCTTGAACGCGTGTGAAAAACAGGCCCATTGTGGGTCCTCATCCACCAAGCTGTGCTAGCTAACGGAGCCTCAGAGCCACAACAAGGCTCTCTCTCTCCCTCTCTCCCTCTCTCTTTCTCTCATTCTCTCTCTCCCTCCCTCTCCCCCCTCTCTCTCTTCTCCCTCCCTCCCCCTCTCTCTCCTTTCTCCTCTCTCTCTCTCTCTCTCTCACACAGAGCTTTCCTCTCATTCCTTCCTTCAATGTCTGCTTTCTCTCTGGATGTGACCGAAAACTGACCTAGTTCTCTCTCAATTTCTCCCTCTTTCTCCTCCCCTCTCTCCCCCTCTCTCTCCCAGGCGTATGAATGGGCTCTGGAGGGCATGCGTCACCTGGCCTGCGTCAGCATGGAGGACTGTTCTCTGCCTGACAAGTGCCAGGGTGTGATCGGTTGCCTGGAGGGTTACGGTCGGCAGCACCCACCTATCCCGGACGCCCGTTTCCAGGAGATGAAGGATCTGGCCGGGGAGCTGAAGAACGAGCAGGGCCTCAGGCAGTGGAAGTTCGCCTGGTCCAAGTGCCAGGAGACCCGGCAGATGTTTGAGAAGAAGCTGGAGGCGGCGCTGCGGACGCGACGAGGCGTGCTGGACGGCGGGGCCAGCGTAAAGGCGGCCAGCGACGGTGTGGCCACGCCCAGACGCCACTCTGAGGGTCAGGGAGCTCGAGGCAGCGGCGGCCACGAGAGGACCTCCAGCTTGTCGCTCTCCTGCAGGAAGGCGTTCTCAGGGGTGTGGAGCGCCGGCCGCGACAGGCTGTCCTCTGCCTCCAGCTCCGCCTCCTCGCCATGCGCCTCCAGACCTGAGGCCGCTGGGGACGTGGACTGTGGCTCCACCCCCTCCGTAAACTCCTCCCCCTACGGCTTGGAGCCCCGCCTCTCCCCGCACACGCCCCTCGCCCCGCTGCATCACAACCCCCGCCTCACGCGCAGCACCTCGTCCGAAGAGTCGTCCCACCGCTCCTGCCTGGAGGCCCAGGCCCGCGCCACCTCCTGCTCCTTCACCCCCACCCTGGCCCCCCTCGACTCCTCCCCCAGCGCCACGCCCGCCAGCCGCCGGCAGCTGCTCCGCAAAACCCAGAGCTTCGACTGCCCGGCCACGCCCGAAGGCGCCCGCTACGGCACGTGCCAGCGGACTCTGAGTGAGCCGGCGCGCCGTGGCAACACGGGGGTGTTCATCAAGGGGCTGGAGGTGAGCAGCACCGAGGTGGCCGAGCGGCCCTACAGCCCCAGGCTGGCTGCTCACGGCTGGGCCGCCGCCGCGGGGGAGGGCCTGCGGACCCCTGGAGCCAGCGCCACCAGCAGCCCTGTGGCTGAACCTCGGGCTAAAGGAAGGTGGGTGGTCGATGGAGGAAGGCTTGTTGTGGTGGTGATGGGAGGTGAAGGTTCTGTGTCCCAGACGTGGATTAAGCTTGATCTTGGCATAATTACTTTTTCATTGGACATCTTCATTGAATTTATTGCTTTAATTTAGGGCTCGGCTTAATCCGTGTCTGGGAAACTGGGCCAAACTGGTTTTGGAGGTTGAGGAGCAGATTTGGTTGTGTTGTGTGTGTGGGAAGGTTGGAGTGTGTATTTTACCAGGACTTTGAGCTTCTGTTCAGGCTAGGTATGTTACCTCACGGATGAAATCATCAACTCCATAGGGAACTTTCTGGAAACTCAGTCTTTACTGTAGATAGTATACGCCGTCCTTATCTCTCTGTAACTCTCTCTGCGCGTGCTCGAGTGTGTGTGTGCTCGAGTGTGTAAAGTCTAAGAACATGAGGGCCAGGCGTCAAGTCTCCCTGTCCCTGGCTGAGATGCGATGGAGTTCTAATGACTTTGCCATGCCCCCCCCCCCCCCCCCCCTTTCCTTCACCTGTGACCCCCATGAGAACAGCCCCTCCCTCAGCTCCCCCCTTCCCACCCCCCATCATCACCCCTGCTGCAGACCGCTGCTGCAATCCTGCCACTGATGACAAATCCAGCCCTGGGAAGCCACAAGGAGCTGCTTTGATGTTCACACACACACACACACTCTCTCTCTCACACACACACTCTCTCTTACACACACTCTCTCTCACACACACACAGTGGAAGACAGATACATTCAGACACACACACACACACACACACATACCCGCACCATGTGGTTTACAGTGGAAGGCAATTCCACACCAATTAGAGCGTGTCCCATTAATATGGGGTCCCAGGCACCGTGGGGGGGAGGGGGAGGAGGAGGGGGGGATACAATTTTCTTGCTTGTCTCACCCAGAGAGAGAGAGGTTTGGAGACAGAACATGTCTAAAACAGAAACAGCTTTCACACCTCCCTCCTTTGGGTCCTTTGGAGGACAGTGCTAAATCTTCCTGTTTGGGATCCCTCACGCATTGACGGCTCTGAAAGGGGGAATTATTAGTTCCTCGTTTCTCTTTTAGCTTTCTTTAAGCTTTCTCAGCTTCATAAGACACGTTGAACATTACATCGTAGTTGGAGATATATATCGAAATATTCTACATCGATAATATCGTTGTACGCTGTGCTGTAGAGGGTTGTGGTACTTAAGAACTTAAGTACACACGCACTGTGTGTGTGTGTCTGTGTGTTTGTGTGTGTGTGAGTGAGTGTATCTGTGTGTTTGTGTGTGTGTGTGTGTGTACGTGGGTGTGTGTGTGTGTGTTTGTGTAAGACAGGGTTGGAGGTCTGGGGGGGGGGGGGCGGTCATGTCATTGTGTCAGAGGAGGCGCTGTGTGTGGCCTCAGGCACTGAGGAGAGCTGGGCCAGGTGCCACACACACACCCCTCATCCCCCCTACTCACCATCGATGCCCAACGGGGTGGCAGAGAAGAGCGGGACCCCCTAGGACTGGCACTCCAGCTAGAGGAGAAATGGGGGAGGCAGGGGGGAGACAGCAGGGGAGACAGGGGAAGCCAGAGGCAAGACCCCCCACCCTCATTGTTGCTTTTGTCCCTTTAAGTATACCTCTTCTGTATTTGTAAAGGTCTTTTTATTCAGCTTCCCAGTCTCTCTCCAGAAGCCAAGAAATGAAAAAGAGGTCATAGAAAGTATTTTAAAAAGTAAAGAAAAAACGACATTATCCATGAAACAACCTTCAGGTGTGCTTTTCCACAGACCGTAACCTTGCGGTCGTATCTTAACCCTCCGGGAGACACGAGGGCTTCAGGTTTTCATGTTAGTATGTCTGACGGTCCAGCGGGGCCAGGCTGACTGCCAGTGATGAACCAGACACCTCAGACCTGGAGGGCTTCAGCCAAGTAGCCCACCGACAGGCAGCAACATTAGCATTAGCGTCTCTCTCTCTGCTAACTTACACACATGCACCGTATTATAAACACCTTCTATCAGGCCCTGGAGACCTGCAGAGACTGGCTGGAGGACCTGCCAGCATGTAGACTCCCCAGCATGCCAAGAACAACACACTCAGGGGGGGGGGGGAATAGAGACACGGAGGAGGGGGTTGGAGGGCGAGGGAGAAACAGGGAGAAAAGGTTTATGGTCTTGGGAAATAAATCGACCATATTTTGATTCAGCGTTCTGACTCTGGACCTCAGAAGTGATTTAAAGCGTGTTTGAAGCCGGTCTGTCTCAGTCCAGTTGTTTTGGTCTGACTGTGTCAGATAGCTTCTGATAACACACACACACACACTCTGCAGCCTCTGTCCCAGCTGTGTGGGGTCCAGCTGTCAGAAGCCTGACCTGAAAGCTGTCATGTCTGGTCTGTCTCTCGTATACAAGTTATAAAACCTGCTTACAGTCAGTGTAGAGGAGCATCAAGGGTCTAATGTGCACTGTTCCAGTATTTTAGGGTTCAGAACTAAGGAACCTTCTGAATGACCATACAGAAACGTCAGAACAGCATATTAGATCAATATGATCTAAGTCTGATAACAGCACCTCAATATGATCCAAGTCTGATAACAGCATCTCAATATGATCCAAGTCTGATAACAGCACCTCAATATGATCCAAGTCTGATAACGGCACCTCAATATGATCCAAGTCTGATAACAGCACCTCAATATGATCCAAGTCTGATAACAGCACCTCAATATGATCCAAGTCTGATAACAGCATCTCAATATGATCCAAGTCTGATAACAGCACCTCAATAGGATCCAAGTCTGATAACAGCACCTCAATATGATCCAAGTCTGATAACAGCACCTCAATATGATCCAAGTCTGATAACGGCACCTCAATATGATCCAAGTCTGATAACAGCACCTCAATATGATCCAAGTCTGATAACAGCACCTCAATATGATCCAAGTCTGATAACAGCATCTCAATATGATCCAAGTCTGATAACAGCACCTCAACATGATATAAGTCTTAACAGCACCTCAACATGATATAAGTCTTAACAGCACCTCAACATGATGTAAGTCTGATAACAGCACCTCAACAAGATGTAAGTCTGATAACAGCACCTCAGCATTATCTAAGTCTGATAACAGCACCTAAACATGATGTAAGTCTGATAACAGCACCTCAACATGATCTAAGTATGATAACAGCTCCTAAACATGATGTAAGTCTGATAACAGCACCTCAACATGATCTAAGTCTGATAACAGGTATGAAAGGTATCAGGTACCAACATGATGTGAGTTACAGCCACAACACAGTAAAAAAAAGAACATTTCATCTGTGTTTAACACTGTAAAGCCTTTCCGTGGTCTCTCTATAGTCCTGTCCTCTAGAGCAGCACAGTGACGCAGCCTCAGTCACACGGATATGATGTACAGAACCTCCCTCCAGACACGGGGCAGGGAGGGACCTGCTCTGACACGCTGGCACAGGCGTGTGTTTGTGTGCGTGTCTGTGTGTGTGTGTGTGTGTGTGTGTGGAGTCAAGCTCATCAGTAAAAATTGATTAACTTACCACAGAAGTTTGATGTTTCCTCCCCCTTATATCAAGAGTTTTTGAAACCTCACAACTGCTTTTCACTTAACAGAACACAAGCCAGTTTCACTGTGAGTGGAGACATAACATCCCCTTTTCTGTCCACCTCCCCTCCCTCCCTCCCCCCTCCCTCCCCCTCCCCTCCCTCCGAGCAGCAAGCTACGCCACATCGTGGACGAGATGGTGAGCACGGAGCGGGAGTACGTCCGCTCGCTGCGCTACATCATCGAGCACTACTTCCCCGAGATGGAGCGTGCCGACCTGCCGCAGGACCTGCGGGGGAAACGCTCCGTCATCTTCGGGAACCTGGAGAAGCTGGTGGACTTCCACAGCCAGTTCTTCCTCAAGGAGCTGGAGAGCTGCTGCAACCACCCGCTCCGCGTGTCCCACTGCTTCCTGCGCCACGTACGTAGATGCGAATCAAACGCACTCCAGGGTTGGAGGGACGGTAGATCGATGTTCTGAGAGGCTTCCAGCGGGGTTTGATTTGGCTCACGGTTCGCGCCTGGACTCGTTCTTTTGTTTTTTGGGCAGTGTGTCAGGTGGATTAAGTGTAGCCAAGTTTCCAGGCTTATTCTAACATGGTCAGATGTGTATGGTATATGAGTAAGAAACCTCACTACAGTGTTTCCTATAGAATGCAAGGCTACGTGCTCAGGGTAGCAGGGATTGGGCTGGGGATACCAAGTGACTGATACCAAGTGACACATCCTGGAGTACCAAATGCCTCAACAGTCACACACACACACACGTGCAACACGACCTTCAGGAGGTGGTTTATACTGAACCTTTAACTGTTGGCACGTTCTCCGTGTGAAAGGTTGTTTCTGTCAAACGCTAATTAAATGCTGTATTAATGATCAGGCAGTTGATTGTCAGCCCTCAGGCTGAAACTCTACCTGGGGGAACTGCAGGTGGAACGCCTGAACGCTGAGCAGGAACGGCGGTTCAGATTTCCATATAGAGAGGGAGGCTTGTGCACGTGACTGTCAGGGCAAGGAGCTGGGAGCTGGGGGAAGGATCAGGGATTTGCTGGGTCAGTTCCTTCTGGAGGTGAAGGTGTTGTTCTAGTTTGAAACCCGAAGTAGATGGTTTTACCCCTCGAGTATGACCCCAGCTGTCCAAACACAGCCCTGCCTCTCTCTTTCTCTCTCTTTCTCTCCCTCTTTCTCTCTCTCTCTTCCTCTCTCCTTCTCTCTCTCCCCCTCTCTCTCTTTCACAGCTTCCGTATCAGTCGCTCCATCCCCGATCTCTGCTGGTGGTGCTCATGTTGGCAGAACCTCTCTCTCTAAGCTTCTTGAATTCTCTCACCTCTCGACACAGTCCATAGAAACTTGGATTCATTTTTCATCTCGTCGTCGCCCCCTCTCTCCATCTTTCCGTTTCTCTCTTTACATTCCGGTGGTATTCGAGCGTTATCAAAGCAGCCTGCATGGCCTGAACTCGCTTATCCAAGCTTACCCACTCATTCACCCCTGTTCATCCCTTCATCTTCCTCTCTCCTCTCTCTCCTTCCTTCTTTCTCTTTTTTTCCTTCTAACTCTCCTCTCTCTATCTCTCCTCTGTCTATCCCTACACTCTATCTCTCCTATATCTCTCTCCCTTCTCTCTTCTCTCTAACCCCCTCAGGGTGATTTAGTGGTGCAGAGTTAAAGGCTCTAACCGTTTTCCACAGTTTAAACAGCTCACACAAGAACAGACCTCTGTCGGAGCCACCCCAGCTCTACAGCAGAGAAAAACCCGGAGTATTCTTGGCCAGAAACGCAGCGACGAAAGATATCGCACGCTTAAAATGCACCATAAAGCATGTTGCCTCATTGCCAACATTGGCAGCCAAGCAAAACTCAAATGACAAGATACGGAAAATCGCATGTTTTCCGCTTGGTGCCGTAGAACAAGAGGGTGTTCTGTGTGCTGAAATGGGTCAGCAGTTGGGTCAGAAGGGACCGAATGAATTATTTAATATTTAACCTAACATAACTGAAATCCATCTCTCCGTGTCTCTTTGTAACCCACAGCAAGACCAGTTTGGCCTCTACGCTCTGTACAGCAAGAACAAGCCCAAGTCTGATACCCTGCTGGCCAGCCACGGAAACAGCTTCTTCAGAGTGAGTCTGGAGCCTACACACACTCACACACAAACACACTCACACACACACTCACACACACACACACACACACACTCAAACACACTCACTTGCACACACACTCAATCGCACACACACTCACTCACACACACACACTCACACACATACACACTGTCCACCCAGCCATCTCATACTTGTTTGCCTCGAGACCAAGAGAGAAATTCAAGTTTGACATCATTTTAGCCGAGGCTTTTCATCCAAACCAACACAAGAGAAGTCCTAACCACCCCCATCCCTACCCTCTCCCTCCGCCCCTCTGTCCCCCAGAACAAGCAGCTGGAGCTGGGGGACAAGATGGACCTGGCGTCCTACCTGCTGAAGCCCGTCCAGCGGATGAGCAAGTACGCCCTGCTGCTGAAGGACCTGATCAAGGAGGTGAGCGAGGCGCAGGACACCGAGCTGACGTACCTGCGGGCCGCCGCCGAGATGGTCAAGTTCCAGCTGCGCCACGGCAACGACCTGCTGGCCATGGACGCCATCCGGGACTGTGACGTGAGTCTGCGTCACGCTAGGACACGCCCCCTGACTGCCAGATGGGCATGGCTATCACGAGAATTTGATCCGAAAATAAATTCACTGTCGAGTTGGGAGATCTAGTATATTAAGTATGTATGTCTGTGTGTGTGTGTGTACCTGCGTGTGTGTGTTTTTACCTGCCGGTGTGTGTGTATGTGTGTGTACCTGCCTGTGTGTGTGTGTACCTGCCTGTGTGTGTGCGTGTGTGTGCGGTGCAGGTGAACCTGAAGGAGCAGGGTCAGCTGGTCAGACAGGATGAGTTCACTGTGTGGTACGGCAGGAAGAAGTGCCAGAGACACGTGTTCCTGCTGCAGGACCTGGTGCTGTTCAGCAAACCCAAACGCATCGAGGGAGGCCTGGACGTCTACATCTACAAGCACTCCTTCAAGGTGGGGCCCCCAGCACCTGAGCACAGTACAATAAAGGGAGGAAACAGAGTAGAGGGGAGGGGAAATACTCGAGTTGAGCTGAGTAAACTTAGTAGTCACAGTACAGTAGAGAACAGTAGAATAAAGTAGAGTGTATTAACCTGGAGAGTATTGCAGTGTTCTAGACAGGAGTATCTCGTAGCCTTTTCCCTACATGACATCCACACAAACATGAGCAGGATTCACTTAGCCCCTCTTCTGATTGGACAGTAGGGAACCCAGATCTGAGAGAACCTGTGATGAGACTTGTCTTGTTTCTCCTCTCCTGTCCTCTCCCCTCCTCTCCTGTCCTCTCCTATCCTCTCCTGTCCTCTCCTATCCTCTCCTGACCTATCCTCTCCTGTCCTCTCCTGTCCTGTCCTGTCCTCTCCCCTCCTCTCCTGTCCTCTCCTATCCTCTCCTGTCCTCTCCTATCCTCTCCTGTCCTCTCCTGTCCTCTCCTGTCCTGTCCTCTCCCCTCCTCTCCTGTCCTCTCCTGTCCTCTCCTGTCCTGTCCTCTCCCCTCCTCTCCTGTCCTCTCCTGTCCTCTCCTATCCTCTCCTGTCCTCTCCTATCCTCTCCTGTCCTCTCCTATCCTCTCCTGTCCTCTCCTATCCTCTCCTGTCCTCTCCTGTCCTCTCCTGTCCTCTCCTATCCTCTCCTGTCCTCTCCTGTCCTCTCCTGTCCTCTCCTGTCCTCTCCCCTCCTCTCCTGCCTCCCAGACGGCAGACGTGGGGATGACAGAGACGTGTGGCGACAGCGGCCTGCGCTTTGAGGTCTGGTTCAGACGCAGGACCTCCAAGAATCAGACTTACATCCTGCAGGCGGCCAATCAGGACGTCAAGAACGCCTGGACCTCTGACATCACAAGCATCCTCTGGCAGCAGGCCAATAGGAACAAAGGTGTGAGATAGTCTGTTTCAACGCAGTCTTAATCAAGACAAATACAGCTGTGTGTGTGTGTGTCGCTCCTGAAGCAGCTCACCTTACATAAACACAATGGGCCTGTGTGTGTGTGTGTGGGTGTGTGTACGCTTGTTCAATCTCACACACATCGTCTCTGCCTGTCATGAGCTCAAACATACCAGATCTAGAAGCAGAGACACTTCCACTGGGCTCCAGACCTCCACCAATCACATCTGTTTCCTGTCTGACGGTTACTGGTCTGTTAAATGCAAGACGTGCTTAACCTGTGTGTGTGTGTGTGGTCAGAAATCCGCATGCAGGAGATGGTTTCCATGGGCGTGGGCAACAAACCCTTTCTGGACATCAAGCCTAGCGATGCTGCCATCAACGACAGAGCCATCGACTACATCATGAAGGGCCGAGGTGAGAACACCCCCCCCCCCTTCCAGCAGGGACTCCTGTCAGGCTGAGCACACAACAGCATCCACATCAAGCTTTATGGTTTATGGTGAAGTCTAACACTATCGCAGCAGCCACAGTTTTTGGGAGGGGAAGGAAATCTGTGCTGGTGTGACTAATATAGACTGTAGAGTCTGATGCCCTTAGTCTAATCTGTCTCCCATCCCTTCCCCCCCCCAGGGGCCAGGACGAGAGCCTCCATCGCCGTCTCCCTCTTCGACCACTCCAACCCCTTCAAGCGGGCCTCGGGGAGCAGCTCTGGAGCCGGGGCCCCCGCAGCCTCGGGCCCCTCGTCATGCAGCCTGCTAGGGCCCCTCAACCTGCACATGTACAGCAGCCAGGCGCTGCTCCCCACCTCGTCCGAGAGGCCCTTCATCGCCCCCTGCATCGAGGAGGACGAGCTGGAGCATGAGACCAGCAGCCAGCCCTCCATGAGTACGTAGTCCAGCGTAGCCTGCCAACATCCTTTCCCCATGAGAGTGGAAAGGTTTTAAGGGGAGGGGGGATCAGGAAGGGTAAAGTCTTCACATACAGTGGTGTGACCTCCTTCCCCTTGTCCCTTTCTCCTTCCCCCCTCCCTCCCTCCCCCTCTCCCTCTCTCCCCTCCTCTCTCATCCCTCCCCCCTCCCCATCTCCCTCCCTCCCCTCCCCTCCTCTCCCTCCCCTCATCTCCCTCCCTCACTCCCTCCCTCCCCTCCGACCCTCCAGCCACAGAGAGCTCAGGCTCATCCTCTCACTGTCTCTCAGGCAGCGGAGGTTCCAGCGGTTCAGACAGCGGCTGTGTGTCCAGCCACCTGCCGGAGGCGCTGTCCGAGGACCCCAGCTCCCCATGCGAGCCCTCCTCCTCCTCCTCCTGCTACTCTCCCTCTGCTGCCTCCCCCTCCGCCGACGACAAGCCACGCTTCAACAGCCAGTACATTTCAGCTGTGAGTACTGTTGGGTTTGTTTGTGTTCACGCCGGAACCGCATTTTTTCTTTTGCCGTCATTAAATACGTGTTTAAATCCTAATTGAACGGCTCTTCATTAATCATGAATAATATCATTATTCCCAATACCTAACCTGAACTCACACCTTAACCGGACGCTGCCGTTACCCCGGTAACGCGTGGCCCCGCCCCATCCTTGCTGACCTGAACGATGCTTCTTAACCCGTTAACGCGCAGTCTCTAACCCCTGGCTCTCTCCCTCCATTCACAGAAAGCAGCTCAAATCATAAGTCCATCCACTATTGTGTGATCCTGCTTTGAGTAAGTGGAGCAAACGCTTTTCATGTTTACCTTTTCTCGCTCTCAAGTCAAATCCTAACATCTGTAACCGCTGCCGTCTCCAGCCACGCTCACGGCTGCTGGCCTGCTGTCGTTTTCTCCACAGTCGGGTTGCATGTTTTCTTTTGGGAGGGCTGGGAACGGTCACGTAATCGTGTTTTTCATTCTTCTACAGGTTTGATACTTATCAGCATCAAGACAAGACCACTGAAGAAGATGGAGGGACTGACGGATTGGAAGATTGTTTTATTGATCCTCGCCCGCTTCCTCACCGTCAAGACAAAAAACCCAGAGGAAAGATGGACGGACATCTTATCATCACTCACCAACACCAGCTGGGACGTAGCACTGGTTTTTTAAGCCACTTTTGAGCATAGCTTTTATATCGTGTAAGAAACAAAACAAAAAAAAAGAGAAAAAAAGTTGATTTAAATATTCTTATATTTATCCTCTTTTTTCCTGGTGCAGAAGTTGTCTGTACTATATTGGTAACTGTAAATAATTCTTGTTCTAGTTTACAAGGCGGTTCTAAACCGCTCCTGTGTTGTTCTTCTCAGACCACTGTAGCAGCAGCCTGCAAGTGAAACAGGCAGACAAGCAGCAGGCAGGCTCTTCATAAGCATAGACACCTTTTAATATTTCCTTTTAGAAAGGCAGCGTTTTTATAATAGGGCTCTTCTGACTCCAGCGTCTGGTCTTCTGTTCTGTGATCCACCCAGGCTCTTTGGCTCTTTGTTTTTTTTTACACGTTCTGTTCCCTCATCTTGGCCGAGTTCGCTTTCTTATTTCCCGCCATTTCCGTAGTGCGTCCGTCTCAAGGGCGGGGGGGGGGGGGGGGGGGGGGTCACAGCTCTACCTGGCTCAGCTGTTGGGGGCGGAGGACTGAACAGCCTGGGAGGGGGAGAGAGAGAGGCAGCGAGAGATAAAGGGGAGGATATGCTAATGCAACGTTTTCCATGTTCATATTTTCTGAGAAAAAAATAAAGATGGCATTAATAAACACCAAAATGTACATTGTCTGTAAATATTAGCCCGTAGGAGAAGATTGTGATAACTTTGTACATGTCTGTATTAACCAGCAAAAAAGCAGGGAATCACTGAAGTGCCATTCTCAAATCGACAAAAACACACAAAAGAAAAATGTAAATCATATTTCCACTCGTAGCTGGAGCATGAATGTGTACTCAAGTGTCATATTTCTTAATCCTAACAAGTTCACACGTATTTAATAAAGATGGATTGCTTTGTATCCAGAAGGTGTGTGTGCGTGTTTTCATTGGTCATCTGGAAGCCGTGTGTGTTTGTGTGTCTCACTGTAGTGAGCTGGGACACAGGAGTGGTCCATTCCCCTGGAAACAGAGAGATGATGCGACAGTGTTGTTTCCCCAGCAACTCCAAACATGCCGTGTAGCGCTGAGCTAAAGTCAGGGTGAGCTGGGGAAAGGGGATAGAAACGACAGTATTGAAATGGGGCGGGGAGATGTGCAATGTGTGTGTGTTTGAGAGTACATTACAATTACAATCATTAATTTAGCAGACGCTTTTATCCAAAGCGATTTACAGCAAGTACAGGGGCATTCCCCCTGAGGTAAGTAGGGTGAAGTGCCTTGCCTGAGGACACAATGTCATGTAGCCACAGCCGGAAATCGAACTCACAACCTTCCTATCATCAGCTCAACGCTTTAACCGCTGAGCCACCTGACCTCTCTAAATAATCCTGAAGTGAATTAATTAATAACTATGTTCTCCGTTCCTTCAGTGACTGTTCTTTGGTTATGAGAACTGTGCCTGTCTGGAAGTGTTCCCCTTGTGTCCTTCACCTTCAGCCAGTGCTGCAGCTGCTCTCTCTGGTTCAGTCTCTCAGGTGAGATGATCCTCATCAGCTCAGACACAAAGTCCTCCACTTTAATCTGTCCGGTCTGAGGAACATTAAAGAGCGATCAAACTCAACAAGCTCATCTTCCAAGGAACCTTTCAAGTTAAGTCTCTTTTGTATGGCTGAGTTGGAATAACCACATCAGGCATTTACTGAGAAAGGACCTGAAGGGGATTAAGGTGGGTTTGATTTGAATCCTAGGGTATTCCTCAGTGTGCCTACACCGGGTTAGTAACATCAAAACACCATTAACCCATGTCTTCTCCACTCCCCCTCTCCTGTTCATGAATCAGGCGTACCCAGAGGGCGTAGACCAGGTTGGCTATCTTCACAGTGTTTTCCTGGGAGTCCTGTAAACTGACAGAGTCTAGGATGAGCCCCGTCAGGAAGGCGTGGCACTGCCGTCCGTACGCCATCTCCTCGTAGGACAGACTGAAGCAAGCAAAGGCCACATCTGGAAGGGACGACACACACTTGTTTACCGCTAAAGGAAATGCCACGACTTCAAACTCTGATCCCTGCTTGTTTCAGCGAGAGGGAAAACCTCAAATCAACAGCAGAATTAAACCCAGATCTGCCCAATTTGAGTGGATGAATAATTTATGGTGATTATACTTTCCTTGTAACACTGCCAGGAAAACATAACACGCTATAGACTGCTCTGCACGGAAAGCTTGTGTTACTTTGTTCAAAAGAATGTTGTTTAGTGTAATCACATTTAGATGGAATACAAGTCAGATGATTGCTTTCCATGGAATACCATGACACAGACATGATCTAGATAAGTGATGTGTGCTTCCCTCTAGTGGACACTTTTATGTACTGCCACCACAGCTGTGGCGTTTGGGCATCCTTAGTACTTTGCACTAGACGTATTATATGAACTTACTTTTATCGTCGTCTGGTTCATCTTGTACCTTGTGTGATCGATATGCTGAGGAAAAAGCATCTAGTTCAACTCATGTCTGAGAATCATAACTTGACAAAGCAATCTAACAGCAGGACTGATATTCAAGGAATCCAAAGTGGTTCTTATTTATCACTGATTCCTAGCCCTTTGTCTAACCCCCTATCGCTTTCTCCTCCCCTTCACTCCCTGAACCCTCTTCTCACCCTCCTTCCCTCACCCCTCTCCTCCTCCACTCTCCTGCTCCTCCCCATCACCGCTCCTCCCTCCCCCCCTAGGTACATCCCTTCTCACCGGTGACCAGACTGGAGCTGGCAGTGTAGATGACACTCTGGGTGAAGCACCCTCCTGCTTCTCCTCTCCCCAGGACGGCAGGGTGCTCCACCCTGACAACAGAGCCGTGCACAGGCAGCATACAGCCCCTCTCTGGGAACACACAGCTCCTGAGGGCAGGACCTTTCCAACCGCTTCCATCACCACCTGAGCACAAGAACACACACACACTGTACACACATACAGACACTGCAGCACACTTCATGGTGTGCCTACTGCGGGACAAAAATGTCTGTTTGAGTTCATATAGAGCGATGTAGAGAAGGAACCAAATCTGCCCTATACTTGCCTGTCTTATTTGGCGTAGTCACGGTGTAGGGATTGGCTCTGCTTCGCTCCCTCATTTTAGCTGTCTGTTTGGGGTAGGTATGTGCTGGGGCGCCCCCAGGGTGGCTCTGTCTGGAGATGAGGGCAGTGAGAGCAGACAGCCTGACCGAGGCCTGGACAGGGAGGGTGTCTGTGGGGAGGGAGAGAGACGTGGAGACCCTGGAAGCAGCTGCTGGGGTGGTCCCAGCTCTGGCTGCTGGCCTAGACGGCGTCCCCCAAGGCTCTGTGTTTGGGCCAGTCTGAAAGACACTCTCAACCATCTGTACCAGCCTCTGCAGAGGGGCGGACAGATTTCCTGCCTCTATGCCCGTCTGGATCATTCTGTGGAGAGAGCTTAATATCTGTCTTACTGCCTCTGGTGTACTTATGGTCACGCTGCCTTGACTCGCGAATGACAGGTTCCCACAAACCACTGGTTTTGATTTCATCATCTGCCAAACAGCTCGAGACATTCGAGTCGAGTCGTCGTGACTTTGCGTTGCTGAGAGTTCTGTGTTGTTGAGCGTTTTGCTTTGGAACACGCTTGTCAACGTTGCAGAGATCTTGGTACTGACGGCTGATGTGGTTGGCTGACTAAGTCTGTCAGAAGGTAGCAAATCAACAGGATGTGTTCTATGGAGAGCTGATGGAGGCTGACATGAGCCTGCTCTGGCTTCTGTAATGATGTAGCTGCCCTCTGCTGGGTTTAGGATGGTATCTCTCGGTATCCGTGCACCTTCTGGGTCTTCAGAATGACAAACGTCCGCGTTCACTGAGATAAAAGGGTCTTGGGAGTCAGAATCTTGCACCTGTATGGAATCCATGTTCTCCTGTGAAGATTCCAATACACTGTTCCAACTTCCAAAAACTTCCCACACAGTCAAGACAAACAATTAGCAAACATGAACCATAACTGTTTCTAAACTGGACTCTGGACTACAACCATGTCATCCACACACACACATTCACACACACACGCAGACACACACACACACACACACTAGAACAAACACTCGCTAGAACAAACAAACATTCACTAGAACATTCACACACACTCCCTAGAAGTCAGACACATTATCACTATGACACCTTGGGCCCTGACACAGACATCACCCCCCTCCCTCGAGGCCCTGTCCAAATTCCCCTGGAAATCTGGGGCTAGAGCACCCATTGAGCTACTGCAGAACTCCAACGTGTAGAAGCATTCAGGGGTTGACTTTTTGAAATCTCTCCAAACTACATCACACTCTTTGACAACAGTCCTATACAGCTGTGCCAGCGATTATTTAATTCACACGTGTGGAATATCAAAACCTCTCATCTCGGATACTTGGCAGAGTCGATAACAAGCACAGGCATAGTTTGAGGAAACCGATCCTTACAGAGCAGCGCTGATCTCCATCATAGACAAGCAGGGACTCGGTTGTGGAGGACAGGTTGTGTGTAGGTTTTCTGCTCTGGCTCCAAGTCCTGAGGTGAGAGACACACACAGCTGCTCCAGAACTGTCTTCTAGTAACCCAATACTGCAGCTGGACACAACACTGTGTCTGTTTGCCGGTTGTCAAAAAGTCAAACAAAGACCAAAGATCGTGTCAAAACAAAACGTGACAGGCTTTACACTGATCCCTATTGGACTGTAATGGAGGATTATATAAAATGGATTAATCTGTAATATATACAATAATAACCTTGGGTCCATCACCTCCATGTTGGAGGGTTCAACCAACAAACTGACCTACTATTCTGCACTCATCACCTGTAATCTGTGCAGTCCTTCAGAGCGGAACTCAGCGCGGGAATCTGGAACTCCTCAATCTCATGGATGAGCAGCTGCCATTCCCTACACAGCAAAGACCAACGGGAACACCTTGCAAAAGCGGACGCCATTTTGGATCCACGCCTCCAGTTTCCGACCGCCCTGCTCTACCTGAACTCGAAAGGCAGCAACAGCCGCCCGCATCTCAGGAAGTTGAGCACGTGACGGAACATCTGCCCGTCTCCTTTAACAAGAAGGCTCTCTCCGAACACTATCCAGCTGGTCTTCATGACGTTGGATAGCAGCGCTGGGTACTGAACACAATGTCCACATTATAAAATTTCCATTACCGACTCGCCTAATACTGTAGCTTTGCATGCAAGAGCACAGAGTGAATAATGGCTAATATATTTCGCTTATGGATTCATTACAGTTTTAAACTTGTGTGTACACATCTACAGCTGTAAGCCTCTCAGCAAAGTCATTGTGGAAGACGAGCATTTGTACACAGTCACTGTGTCCAATAACGACACTAGATTTATGTTTCGCTAACAACCAGATTGTTTTCACCGAATAAAAATCCAGTAAAGAGACAGGAGATGATTGGTCCCCAGTACCTACCTTTAAAAGGGTTTTAAAGTAAGTGGCGTACCAGTGTGTTCCAACATAAACTTTAACTACTTTATAAACGCTGAACGTTGCCACTGAGGCAGACCAGGGCCATGCAGTAAAGGACCCTGTAAAATACAGAGCAGGGAACAACAGCAGCTTTAACTCAGTCAACGAGGAGATCCACAGTGTGTGTGGGGGGGGGTTTAAATACAGTATGCTAGCATTTATGTGTGCGTATACTGTGTGTATGTGTGTGTCTGTACATACAGTACTCTACCATTTATGTGTGTGTGTGCTGCGTGTGTGTATTGACTGTCACCTCCTGAGGTTTCCTTCCTGAGCAGGAACTCCCACAGCACCTCTCTGAAGGCCTGGTAGGCCTCATCCTGCCTGTCCAGATACTCACACAGTCCCTGCAGCTCTGAGCCTCTCTCTGTCAGCGGCAGGCGACTTGTTCCCAGCCAGTTCCTACAAGCACAGCCAGGCGCGAACAACAAGCCTTCAAGCCAACATGACCCATGTTTTCATGTTTACATTAACGTTGTCACGTTCGTTATGGACCAAAGGATGACGCTTAATTAGGCCGTGGACGAGACTTACTCCACATGCTGGAAAACGACCCCGTTCCCACACATGTAGAGCTTGTTGCCGGGCAGGTCGCCGTCCACGTAGAGCTGACCCAGGGCGGAGTCTTGATACCTCACCAGGAGGTCAAAGGTCATCTCATACAGAGGTTTGGGAGGCTGAGGGGTCGAGAGCTCACTGGCATGCGCTGCCAGGGGGCAGTCACCATCAAAGCTAGCCTCTGTGGGGCAATTTACCATGCGGTTACAAGTCACACACATCCCAGCGCTCTCTTAGAGCTCGATCGTTTTCTTCTAACACTGTTATGTCAAACCTGATATTTCTAAGCAGTTCAAAGTATGTTGTCTTTAATCTATTTGGACCACAACTATGTAATCCGTCCATAATTCTAGCAATGTTTGGAAGCACAGATAAGGAACTTAATAAATACAGAATGGAGTGTCATATGTGATTATCTGATCTTTACCATGTGATTCTTGCAGCGCTTTCGTGAAGTGGTACATGCCAGATGATTCTGCCTCCGTGTTCAACCTCTCGTAATCACTGAACTGCTCCGGGAGTAAGATCTCTCCCGTCTGAAGGAAATTAGCTTTAATGACACAAAGCAAACACAGGTCACTCTGGTTAACTGTTACCAGCTGTCGCTCCCCCACCTCATGTTCAAACACACAGCAGTTCACATATTTATAGATGTATGGATAGATGGATTTTCAACTTGTTTGGAGTTGTTAAATGAACCAAAAATATTTGGGGTTTACTTGGCTAGTGTGAGAGAAATTAATGCCCACATTTTTTTTCATTTTTATCCAGAAAGAGGCCTTTTCATTCTCAATCACTATGTTCTTCGCCTGGTCTTGTATTGTTTCTATATTAACAATAGTTTTGGTGGGAAAGTGCTGTAGTTAAAATGGGCTTTCTCTGTTAGGCAAAACAGGCTACTTGAATGTGCTTAACTCTACAGTGCAGTTCCACTACCATCAGTATTTTAATTTTTACCTTTTATTTTTCCAGACGGTAAAACAAAAAAGTGATGGCTCAAGAGGTTTAAATTAAAGCCCATGGCCATGGAAATAATAATAGAACATACTTTGATACCTCTTACAGCTGGTTTCTTCTTGCTATAGAGTTGAGCATGTTTTACGTGTCTTAGTCTAAGTCTTAAGTCTAAGTCTTAGCGAGACAAACAGACCTACAGGGGTGTGTCTACGTCACCTCTTAGGGTGAGATACTTGCCTATGAACCTGAAGAGTGGGCTATCACACTCAATGATGGCCACGCCATCACACAGCCAGAGCAGGTTGTGTGGGGTCACCAGCTCTGGGTACAGGCGGATCTGTTCCATTGGCAGGAAACAGTACAGCACTTCCTCGTCTCCGTCGATCAGCGGGGTCCCGATTAGGCCCAGCGGTACCGCATCATGGACTACAGTTTCCGAGACAATAACAAGGAATCGGTAGGGGGCACGGTGGCAGAGCGGTTAGTGCTCTCGCCTCCCAGCAAGGAGATCATGAGTTCGAATCTCGGGTTCGACCATGTTCTCTCTGGGTGGAGTCTGCATGTCCTCCCCGTGTTACCGTGGGTTTTCTCCGGGGACTACGGCTTCCTCCCACCGTTAAAGACATGCAAGTGGTAGGTTAATTGGACATTGTGACAACAGAATTGTCCCTAGTGTACAGAAAAGGTTGGAAATAAATCCCCCCCAAAAAAGAAAAAAGGAAATCTGTAAAAAATCTACAAATAAAAATACTAGAAGACGAGTGAACTAGATTGCTGCTTGCAAAATAAGCAGCAACAAATTAGTAATGTTACGATCAATGTGACATGTTACAGGTCATGTCAGACTGTATTACCCTGTGACTGGAGGTTTACCTGAAGAAACGGGACTGGCAAAGACATCAGGATGATTCTTGTAGCAGATGCGGGGTTTCTTCTCAGGCACTTGAAGAGCCACTGCAGGCAAGTAATGCTGGCCTGATTGAAAGTTTTCTAAGGCCTTGTTGACATTGAACATGACACACATTACCACTACAGCAAAGCCTATCTACCCA
>CM059323.1:5187085-5362085 GCA_030340685.1 Protosalanx chinensis | reverse complement strand
GACTCACTGAAGATCCCCAAGTCTCACCTTTACAGAGGCAGAAAAACAAGTTCTGCTGCAGAGTGCATCCTCCAGTTCAAACTGAGGTCCCCCTTTCATCCGTACAGAACCAACATGCTAACCAAAGGAGTCATGCAGAGCCAAAATATGTCAGCTTGAAAAGATAAGATGTGTTTATAACGCCGGTTGCTAGGGATCTGTAGAGCATGCAGGTGGCTAAAGTTGCTCCCTACGCAGAGTGCATTCTTGGTCGCCATGGACACAGCTTGACTTCAGCCAAACATTCGCGCAGGTGAAGGAGTAAGAGTTTTGGAATGGAGCCTTGTGGTGACAAGAGGTTAATTAAAACTATGAAGAGACGGGCCTTGATGTTTTCTGTGTCTCCTTCAAGACTTTCTATTCAGGGCCATTTATGTGTTTGTCAGTGTAGGCTGACAGGCAGAGGAGAGAGAAAGCAAGGGTGGCATTCAGGAAAGGGCCCAGGTCAGATTCGAACCCAGGTTGATGCGTTGGTGAGGTCCAGCCTGTGTGATCCACACACTCTTCTCCTATCTTGTCTCCTGCCTTTCATGTGTTCTACCGTTAACGACTGACCTCAAACACATCTCAGAAAGGATCCTATACTGAGGGGGAGAAGTCAGGCAAATTCATATGATCTCAGACATTTTAGCTTTTGATGAACTGCACTGTTGAAGTGTTGAAATAGGCTCTTTGTCTTTTAGCTAAGGTTTCACTCCCCCTAGTGGACATCCATGCCCACAGACAGTAACCTAAAGACACCTCTTACTCCCTATCAGAAGTTTCATCATGTTCTGACCAAATCACTGTGTTTCTGTACATTTACATTTTACATTTATTTACTTAGCAGACACTTTTATCCAAAGCGACTTACAAGAGAGAGCTTTTAAAAAGAGCATCAGTCACTGAGCATAGCAACGTGATAGACCCAGAACACAGTGCTTTTAGATCGTGAAACATCTAAACATCGTGAGAACCATATGTATAATGTATAATGTTTTATGTTGTGCAAAATTCAAAATCTTTTATGATATTTGAAGTGAACCATCGTCTAAGCTCACCGTCATCACACAGTAGCCTTTCATTATCAAATGTTATATCCTCTCATAATCTGTGAATCACTACCTCATTATATTTAGTCGTCTGTTATTAATAAATATAAAAAATTATTTGATACGTGGCTTCATGCTCGTCAGGTCTGTGATTGGTTCAACTATCACTAGCTGTATCACTTTTGACAGATCAACAGTACAATGTTGGTGCTTGTTCTTCAACAGGAATTGTTATGGGAGATTAAAACTGTACAGTCATGAGTGTGTACAGGCGTTTACTGTGCCCTCGCTTTGAGGTGCTGTTTTCAGGAATCATTGCTACATCAATCCTCTTCAGAGGCTGGATTCAGATAAGATGCCTGTTATACCATGCCCAGAAGGGCTGACCTTTATATGGCCTTCCACAGGTTCCAGCACAGCATGTGTGTGTGGGTGTGTGTGTGTGAGAGTGAGTGAAACCCTCCATTCCTAGATAAGGCTCCTATCAATCATCATGGGCAGGTTCACAGGTAACCAAGGACTCATAGAAAGTAACTAGCAACAAACCAAACATCATTCAAGTGGCTTGAGAATGTCCCTGACTCTCTCAACTGGTGGGTGCAGTTCCCGTGCATTGCGATGCCAGTGCCTGTGATGCATCCATTGATTAAGATGTAATTGAATTGATTCCGTGCTAACTTCCTTTCGGTTTATTCTCAGGCGCATGCATTTACAGAGTTAATGGAAAGAAGTGTCTGTGGTCTTAATTGCTGTGATGCAACGTCATACAATGCCTGGATCTCAAGATGAACAAGACACACACACACCCACACACACACAGATAATAGTTAGATGACACCTAGAAAAAAAGAAAATGGACTTGTCTTGCGAAGCTCTGTTCCCAAGCACTGAAACAGACTTTAATCAGCAGTCACATGCAGTAGATTGCAGCACAAAGTAAATAAGAGGGACTTATTTAACTTTAAATACTAAATGACACCTAGCCCCACTGCAGAGTAACTGTTCTTCCTGTCTCTGACAGCTGTCTACTTTCCTCTGAAGAAGAAATTAACATGCTACGCTAACGCAAAAAAAAAAAATCCCCTTAATGTGATCTAATTTGAGATGAAGGAGGAGGCTGTCTGATATGGTCTGGCATTCAATCAGAGAGGGAAATGTTTGTTCTTCTTATTTGCGGTACAGATAAAGGTTTGTTTGGGCTGCTTAATAGTTCCCAGTGCCTCTCGAACGGCTTTGATCACAAACGTCTGTTTCCACGAAGAAGAAGCAGATGCTCGTATATCTGCGGTGCAAATTCACTGGGAGCCCTTCAAACCTGCTCACTTTCTTCTCTGTTTGATTTCAGTCTAGAACACATGAAATCCATTTCATGCTGTGCTTCTTTTTTCTTTTTACTTCTTTATATCAGGCGGTTAACACAGACACGAAGACACGTGTGCTTGCAGCTCCTGTCGACACCTGAAGGGAGTCCTGGACCGCACCTGTTTCACAGTAAGTGGGTCTGAACACAGAGCAGCGTGCAGCAGAGCAGGGAGGCGTACAGCGTCCTTTAAATCTCCCCACTCAGGACTCAGACAGCTGAGGTGGGCTCAGTGTGTTTTTGCCACCTAGTGTTCCCCCCTCATTCGCTCCCGGTGTTACATCAGCTATTCTTTCCTCATCTTCTCTTATCAGATATCTTCTACTGTATAGAGGGGCCAGTCACATGCTCAGGCAGTACGGGGCCCTGCACCCGTGTCAAAAGCTCGGAGCCAAACAGCCGAACATGTCTCGCAGCAATCCTGTCATCAGCTCAGAGAAAGTGTAGACAATACGGAGCCTCTGGGCGGGGCAGACCGTCCCTAAAGAGAGGGAGGATGTGGGCGGGGTGGGGGAGGCAGTGTAAACCATTTCACAGCGTTGGTAGCCTCTTATGTCATCGTTTGTGGCTGGTGGGGTAATTAATCACACGGTTTAGCACCAGCAGTGGCAAGTCACTTCAACCTCAGCCCCAGCCTCAGCCCTAACCTCAGCCCCAGCCTCACCCTAACCTCAGCCCCTACCCCAATCACAGCTCCAGCCCCAAGCAGAATGTTCCTGAGTTCAATAAGTATCTTGTTTTTTTTTCTGCCTTTGCTCCATGCAATTCATCACCCTGCGACACAGAGAGCCGCGAGGCAACAAAGGCATGGTTGTGAGTGGACTGCCTCGCCTCGCCGGGGCCAGATATGTTTTTGATTAGAGCTTCCAAGGAGATGTCCCAAACATGCGTTGCCATGAGCTTGTGTGTTTGGTTACAAACACAGAAGGCAGAGTGAGGAAGAGAGAATGAGGGAGGAGAGAGAGAGGGAGGGTGAGAGAGAGAGAGAGGGGGGGGAGGAGAGAGGGAGACAGAGAGGGAGGAGAGAGAGACAGAGCGGGAGGAGAGAGAGGAGTGAGAGGGGGAGAGAGAGAGAGAGAGAGAGAGAGAGAGAGAGAGGGAGAGAGAGAGAGGGAGAGAGAGAGAGAGAGAGAGAGAGAGAGAGAGGGAGGGAGGGAGGAGAGAGACCGGCATGAAGGGGGAGGTTTATAAAGAGAGAGAGAAACTAGAGAGGGAAAGAAAAGGGACCGCCACAGCCAGGTGTCGAAGTGTTATTATGTGTACGCGTGGGCTGCCATGACGACAAGGGACCCGCTCGGGCTTCCTGTTTCTGGCCACAGGCTGCGGCGGGGAGAGGTGTGGCTGCTGCTCCCTCTGTGTGTGTCCAGTACCCTGCACACACACACACACACACTTTGGCCATGCATGGACCCTCCTCACTCCATTCAGGATGGGGGAGATCGAGAATAAAGTATTCAAATAACTCTTCAAACAAAGAAGGGTGCTGATGGCACATGAGTTCTCCTGTGGCTAGAAACAGAACAAAGCAGAAAAGGTAATAAAGAGAGAGACAGGGTGATACAGAGAGAGTGATAGAGAGACAGAGACAGAGGGATAGAAAGACAGACAGAGAGAGAGTGACAGAGTGCACGGTCCTGTAAGCTCTCTGCTCCAGATGTGACGATCTTGTGTAAAACTGTCACTCTCGCGAAGAGGCAATAAGGCGAGTCACTGTGAATGGGACACATCAATATTACCAGCAAATTACCAAGCAGCTCACTCACCAAGGATGAACAGCCAATCTGTGTGCGCGTGTGTGTGTTAGTGCGTGTGTGTGTGTGGTTTAAGTCAAGAAAAATGGCAGCCCCACCAAAGAGAGATGCCAAGTCTCTGGCCCTCTTAATGTCCGATGACCAAGAGCAGAGCAGGCAGAGAGGGGCTGGATGAGAGCAGTTTGATGTTGGATTTCTGCCCCCCCTACATTGGATAAAGTAATCTTCCAGTCTAGTGACATGCAAATTGGAAACAGAAACCAAAGCAGTAAGCCTAGATGAGCCACATTTTATTTTATTTGTTCATTCAAATGTAACACATTTTTTTTAATTGCAGTAATTTTCCAGTTGCTGCATTTCCATAACAAAAACAATGCGATCAAAAGAACACATCAATTACAGGTAAGATACAGTTGTTTCAAAGCAAAAGTTAAAAAAATTACTAAACTAAATAGTTCCAGGAAAGGCTTGTTGGAAAGATTAAAATGTAGGATAAAAACAGAATTGCAAGGAGAAAAATTGGGCTGGAAAGATCAATCGACTCTTTACAAGACTTTTTCCTGGTGGAAGAGTAAACCTTAATTGTTAAAGTCTTTCCTCCCAAGGTGGCATTTTACTTACTTATCGGAAGAAATATTGAGTCCAGAGGAAAACCTGTTTAAGAACGTCACAGTGCAATTAATCACGTATCATGCGCAGGCAAGGTGTGTTGTTTCCATTACCGTTCTAGAGGATCGGGTCACGCGTGACATTGAGCAGGGCGATGCTAATGAGCGTCTTGTCTGTAAACACACTTCCACATTATGATGGACAAGAAAATTACCCCAACCTATTAAACGATCTTAATCCCACACATAGTCAAAAATGCTGTCAATCCCCTCGTGCCCCTTGAGTCTCAAACACTCACACACACACTCAATTTTGACTACCATTTTATCACGCCTCTGCCTACGGAGTTTAACAGGGTGGCCATGGGGTCAGGGTTCAGGATTTGGTCCAGTCCTAAGTGCTATAGAACCGAGCTCAACAACCTGAGTTCCTCTTTCTTAAAGCTCAGAGATGGGGGCAGGGTATCAAATATCGGTCGCTATGATCCTCGGACCCCCCTGCTACTTGGCTTTGGTCTTCTCTTCGTACGTGCCTGCGTTCTTGTAGGCTCCCACGTAGCCCGTGTTTTCCACCAGCTCCTCGCGCCCGCCCTTCCCTCTGCCTTTCCCCGTATCATCGAAGCGCTCCTTGTGGGAGCCCGTGTACTTGGACGTGTCGGTCAGCCGGTCCACCGCTGCCGTCTTGGCTACTTTCTGGTAGTAGGAAAGAGAAAAAAAATGACGTTTATGTACAAATGCAGTCATAATTTTGTTTGGCTTTAAAAGAATGGATGATGATGACTGGATGGGTGTAACGTTTTGGCAATACTACTTATTATACCATAGTCTCTGGGGGAATACTCGACTCTGATTGGCTGTAAAGGTGTCCTGGACGCACCTACTAAGTAGTTCCAGCGAAATTGTCTGTTCAGGGTTGAGGCCTTCACATTGTCCAGGTGATATCGAACACCTCATCGAGCATTGTCCTTTACAAAGAGGCCACTGCTCACACAACTGAGGCAACAGTTGGTCTTTTTTATATAACACGGTTTGTTTAGTCAAATCTCTGCCAAAGACTTACTTACGGATTTATGGTTTAAAGTGGAGACAGATTCAACTCAGGTGACAGTTACGTCATTCTCTCTCTCTCTCTCTCTCTCTCTCTCTCTTGCCCTCCTTTCCTCTGTTTTGACACGTCTTTTTTGAGTCTGTTCATCAGGAGGAACCAGACGCTTGTCCTCAGGGAACGTTCAGTTATATCTCACTCACCAAATGGGTTAATTGCACACCGCAAATCGCTTGTTAAGAATTGAACACAAAATTGGCCCGTTTATCATGAGGGGTGGCTAAGTCGATTTCACGCCCAAGATGACGCCGGCTTTCTTATTACACCAAACGATCTCATTTCATTGGCTTCCATGGAGTCGGGGCGGTTTGGATGAGAAGACAAGGGCCCCTTTAAAATCCTCAGTAGGGAACAAGACTCCTACAGTACCTTTTCTTACATACAGTAAGCTCTGTAAACAAGTAGTATACATGCCACGAGTATTGTTTGAAATGTGATTCATGGCTTCTTTATTTATTTCAGTATTGTCTTGGAAAGAGCCGTTGTATACAGAGGGAGTTGCCTGTTTGGAGTAGTTCTGTCCTGCTGTTAAAGCACCTTACCGTCACTCCTACATTGGTGGGCTCCTTGCCCTCAATGAGTTTGTAGACAGACTTCAGGGCCTCCTCTTTGCTTTGACCTTTGAACCTCTTAGGAGCTAGTTCCTCTAGAGCTTTCTGGAACTCCTCGTAAGTGATGACCCGAGATGTCTTTGCTCTGCCCAGACAAACACAAGCAAGATCGGATTTAGTAGAAAAGAGTAGAACAGCAGCTGGGGTTTAATGTTTTTCATTCTGTAAGGGTGTAAGCTACACAGATGTTATTCTGATGTTGTATTTGCTTGATTTAAGAGCAACTGGATTGAACATTTCACCTGAATACATCATCATAAAAAAAAAGTTAAACCAGCATTTTTTTAAGAATAATTAAATGAAAAGACTAAACTTATTTTTTATAAGAAAATATTAACAGGACAGCATCTTAGGTGTACTAAGACTTGGTACTGGATTGTATTTGTCAGTGCTTTCAGTTGCATGGAAGTTAGAAGGAAAATGCTTTCAGTAGTCTTGTACGTACTTGACTTTGGTGAAAACGATGTCCACATCCGTACTGGTGACATTCTTGCCATCGATGATCTTGCAGTCTTTACACAGCTTGGCCCAGTTTTTGCCGTTCATCTCCTTGCCCGTTGCCTTGGTATCGCCGTGGATAGCGAACTTCTTGAAGGACGACATCAGCTCCTCCATGTCTGCACTTTCTGCCATCTTAGGAAACTTCTGTTATGAAGTAAAGACACAAGCAGATGTTAAAGATGAGAGTAACACACAGACTACTACTAACCGTACTGGGATTTGTCATCGATGTTACATTTGGTAGATTGAGATAGACTGATGCAAATATTGCTTCTGTTTATTGTGTCTATTTTACGTTTAGAAGGGTGGGTCTGTGTATGTGTCTGTATGTGTCTGTGTGTGTGTGCGCGTCTGTGTGTGTGGGTCTGTGTGTGTGCGTCTGTGTGTGTGTGTGTGTTCATGCGCATCTGCACAGCTCATGCAGCAGTGTTTTTACAGGCCTATAACTCCAGACTTGAAGGTTCACATGTTTTTATACAAGTAAAGAAGAAGGTTTTTGCCGGTTCCAGGAGTCTGCAGGATTCTCCCTCCAGAAATCTCTGGCTTCCAACTTTTTTAACAGCTTCATTTTCTCGACCATCGTTGCCATTTTTCGATTCGATTCATGCATTTCTTTCTCGACCTGTAAAAAGCACCAGTGGTTACACTGTGTGTGGGGAGGTGATGAGGTCTGACCCCAGTGTACCCTTTTTAATCACAGCTAATCCAAGTGTTTTGCTTAAATGACAGGTGAGACATTAGCATGATGTCAGCATACTGGATTTGGTTTTAATGATATGGCTGAGAACTCAACAGAGGCAACCGAGATATGAGAGGACGGTTAAAGGTGGAGGTCTATCTCATGCTTTAAAAAAAGCCCTGTCACTATGGCGATAGGAGCAGAGGAGAGGAGGTTAGGGGGCAAGTTTGGGACAGAGTTGTTGCCGTAGCTACAGTCTGTTTATTTGCGCTCGCGAGAGAGAGGGATCCCTGTTAGAAGGGCAGGGTCAACAAGTTGCTGAGAAAATAGATGAGACCTCCACTCCCTTCAAGGCAATGTGTGTGTGTGTGCGTGTGTGTGTGGAGGAGGGGTGTGAGACATGACCTCACTTACTCTGTACTCTGGGCCTCGACATTTCGATTACACACGCAGTGATGCAATCCCTAACCTCGGTTGTCATGGTCACAGTCCCCATGTGCCCTTTCATTTAGCCGAACCACACACAGAGAGTTGTTCGGTGGATGTCCCAACACGAAGCAGCCATTAAAGGTGAGGTAACGTGAGCTAATGCTTGACATGGGCTGCCGGATCAGAGCTTGTTATGACAGCTCCCAGTTAACAGGGGACGAGAAGGCGGTTTTTATACTTCGACGCAACCGTTTCCCTGTCGGTCTCGGTTACAGCCTCGAGCTGCCGAGTTTCACTGCAGGAACGTGTAAACGGTGTGTGGGCTTGGAGGAGATTCCCAGAGGTTGGGAAGCCAAGTCCTTCTACCATCTGGACTCACTCTTCTGCTCATGTGTGAGTGCACTGCTTTGGGATATCGTGCACTGTTCTGTAAGCATTGGATAAGTGAGCGATTTCCCTGTGTCATAATATCTGTGTTAATGTTGATGATCTCTCAGGGTGTGTGTGTGTTGTGTGTTTGTGTGTTGTGTATGTGTATTGTGTGTGTGTGTGTGTGTATAGGTGTGAGGTGCTATGTGGGTGTGAATTGAGTCCAGGACCGGACAGCTCAACCCAGCCTTCTAGCTGAGATCATTGGAAGAAGAAAGAGCACATTGTGTGTGCCTGTATATCTCTGTCAGAGAGGGAGGTAAAAAAGGAGAGAGGGAGAAAGGGAGGGAGGAAGGGCAAGGGAGAGAGAGAGGGAGAGAGAGAGAGAGAGAGGATAGAGAAAGAGTGAAATTCCACGCCTTGCAGCGACCCTCAGCCTCCCAAACCACTCTTCCCCACAGCCCTCTGCACCTCAGGGCAGCAGCCCTGCAGTAGGACCGGGGCTGCAGGTCCACAACAAGCACATCATTTAGACAAGCTCTCTGTTGGACTGCAACAGCAGGCACCAAAACCTTTGAGTCACTGGAGGGATCATGAGAGCAGCCAAACCCTCTGACCCGTCCACAACAACAAAAATAGCACATCATTCACACAACAACACAGACTGGGCTTAAGCTGTGTAAGCATAGTGTACTGTAGAGAGTTGATACAGAGACAGAAATACAATAAAACTTCATGAAAGCTTCCAACAGCCGCAAACTCTGCTGTGAATCACTGCTCTGCTTATTTCGAAATATTGTCTTGTGTTTTCCGTACCATGCAGACAGTAGGACGGTGTAACAAGGTGTCCTTGTTTGTTTGGAGAAAAGAAATTGGGGGATAGTTTCCCGTTCATTTCCCTTTCATTTGACTCTGTTCTAACTTTTGAGTGGTAGCGTACTGTATATGAATGCTACTTTAAGTGTTTCACGACTCCATGCTGTGCGTCCTGCAGTGTGTGTGTGTGTATGTGTGTGTCCGGACCATAACCAGCACAGTAGTCTGTCTCTATGTGTATCTGTGTGTCTATGGCGTGCAGGAGAGAAGGCAGTTTAACAGCAGGATTGTGTTGGAGGGTTAGTGGGCTGTGGACCGCTGGAGTAACATACATGAACCCAGCAGACACGAAGTCACAGCCCAGTGCTGCAGGTTTGGAAGGGAACACTATCCTCTGTGCCTGCCTGCATACACACACACACACACACACACACACATACATATACACACATGTATGTATACACACACACATGCACCTACACACACACACATCAAGGAGTCCCAAGATGCCAGATCATCCGTGCGTTAAGGATGAGCCAGCAGTAAATGCTGCACACTGCAGGTAAATTAGCTCCGTGTTCTGGGTGAGAGGCTGAATGAACCAGGTCTGATCTGGGTTAGATCTGGGGTGAGAAGCTGAATGAACCAGGTCTGATCTGGGTTAGATCTGGGGTGAGAGGCTGACTGGACCAGGTCTGATCTGGGTTAGATCTGGGGTGAGAGGCTGACTGGACCAGGTCTGATCTGGGTTAGATCTGGGGTGAGAGGCTGACTGGACCAGGTCTGATCTGGCTTAGATCTGGGGTGAGAGGCTGACTGGACCAGGTCTGATCTGGGTTAGATCTGGGGTGAGAGGCTGACTGGACCAGGTCTGATCTGGGTTAGATCTGGGATGAGAGGCTCACTGGACCAGGTCTGATCTGGGTTAGATCTGGGATGAGAGGCTCACTGGACCAGGTCTGATCTGGGTTAGATCTGGGGTGAGAGGCTGACTGGACCAGGTCTGATCTGGGTTAGATCTGGGATGAGAGGCTCACTGGACCAGGTCTGATCTGGGTTAGATCTGGGGTGAGAGGCTGACTGGACCAGGTCTGATCTGGGTTAGATCTGGGGTGAGAGGCTGACTGGACCGGGTCTGATCTGGGTTAGATCTGGGGTGAGAGGCTGACTGGACCAGGTCTGATCTGGGTTAGATCTGGGGTGAGAGGCTGACTGGACCAGGTCTGATCTGGGTTAGAGCTGGGGTGAGAGGCTGACTGGACCAGGTCTGATCTGGGTTAGATCTGGGGTGAGAGGCTGACTGAACCAGGTCTGATCTGGGTTAGATCTGGGGTGAGAGGCTGACTGGACCAGGTCTGATCTGGGTTAGATCTGGGGTGAGAGGCTGACTGGACCAGGTCTGATCTGGGTTAGATCTGGGGTGAGAGGCTGACTGGACCAGGTCTGATCTGGGTTAGATCTGGGGTGAGAGGCTGACTGGACCAGGTCTGATCTGGGTTAGATCTGGGGTGAGAGGCTGACTGGACCAGGTCTGATCTGGGTTAGATCTGGGGTGAGAGGCTGACTGAACCAGGTCTGATCTGGGTTTCATCACAGCTACACAGACATGAAACTGATGAGTCTGGCAGCTTGAAGTAGAAAACTCAAGCCAAGATGTCAAAACAGCCTACTTATCCCACTGGTCTAAATGAGCAGCTTCAATCAGGTAGTTAAACAGTAAACTCAGCCATTAACAAGAGATTACGATAAGAGACACTCGCTATACAGATTAACACAGCACCTGTTTTTTCTCAGTTAAAGGCACAGTTCATGATTTTTCCGTAATTTTTTCAATCCACTGTTGCATATTGCAGCTGCCAGTTGAATCAATATGCATGCTTTTGCAGAAATTTACTTCTCAAATTTGTACAAATTTGTACATTAGTACAGTTGTGGTTCATAGAAGCTAGTAATTGTAAGCACTTCAGAATACACTCTGTTTGATCACCTGGATCCGAGTTATTTAGGAGATTTCCTAAAGTTATTTTCACTGGAAAAAAGCCTTTAACACTTTGCGCTTGTAATTTCTTCTCTCCCAACATTTTCCTTTACTTTTTTTATTGACATATTTCAACATGGAAAAGTGATGTATTTTTAGTCGCTGTGGATTTTGCTGGGAGACAGCTTGAGTAATGGGTACAGTAAGGTGTGTGGTTATTCACACAAAACTGCACCATGCACACCTATTCAAAACTCCTGCCACTGTCATAGAAACCTGCAAATATGCAGCCTAATTAACTATCTAATATTAATATATAATACTATAATACTATTAAAAACAGAACTCCAAGATTTGTGTCCGAACGAGTCACACAAAATGAATTGTATCTGCATTTGAACCAGTGTTTTTACACGTGTTTCAAAGTTCGTTTCCATTACATATTCCGTTAGACACACCAAAGCTCTGTACAGATATTGGCACCATTGCATAGATCCTAGTCTCAGAATAAACACAAGTCACCTTCATTTAAAATTGCAGCTATGCATCGTACTATTGAAGCATGCAATGCAACCAGCTTCTTGTTGCCATTATTGTCATGTGCACCTTGTGGACAGAACTCTCACATGCCGTGTGTGTGTTTGAGACAGTCCTCTGGGGCAGCACAGCAATAGGTGCACACACAGCAAGGGACATACACACACACACACAGCAAGTGACACACACATACACAAACCCCAGCATCAGCAGAGAAAGCTGGTCAGCAGTCACCATCCTACAGCAGATCCTTACCTGAGTCTACCTCCTGGGACGCCTCTGTCTGTCTGTCTGCTCTGTCTCCTGCTCTGCTCTGCTCTCTACTGCCTCTCCCCTCTCAGTCACCAGCCCCAGCACTCAAATGAGCTTTAAAGAGCCAAGGGCTTGTTATCATCTGTTTATCCCTGTATCCATAGAGACATCCTGTTTAACATCAAGGGAGGGCAATAAAAGAGAGAGAAAGAGAGAGAGAGAGAGAGGGAGAGGGAGAAAGAGAGAGGGAGAAGTCTTTCTCCATAGGCGTGAAGTGACCGGGGTCATTTATCAAAGGGGCTGGGGCAGCAACTCTTGCAGGAATAACAAAGACGGACTGCGGAGGGAAGCCCTGGCCCTGCAGAGGTGTCTTGGAGGAGTGGAGGGTGGAGGAGTGGAGGGTAGAAGGTGGAGGGTAGACTCCGGTAGAGGGTGGATGGGTGGAGGGTGAAGCATTCCGGGCAGTTTGGAGTCAGGGATAGACGTAGTATGTTTGGGTTGGTTAATTGGTTGGAATTAATATTATTATGGCTTCCTATCATTGCCTACAGGTGGTTATTGTAAATGAACATTTGTTTACATGAAGGTTCACTGATATAATAAACCCAGCCCTGGTATGTGGACCAGGCGGTTCTTCTGGGTTCCTCAGACAGGCAGGTGAAGCTGCACTGAGGTGGAGAGGGTGATGAGTTCACAACTGAACTGTAAACATGACACGGAGGGACGGAGGGAGCCCAAAGTGAGGTCGTTCTGGGGCACATCTCAGGGAAGGGGGCACCTCTAGGGGGTGGTGTGAGGTGAGGGGCACCTCCAGGGGGTGGTGTGAGGGGCATCTGGGTATCTGGTCACAGGTGTTCTGCAAGTCCCACGGACACTGTTAGCTCCGACTGGGAGGTTGTGGATGGGGTAAAACATAACAAATAAAATAATAATATAAACAAAAAGCACAATGAATCACTCGAGAGATGTACATTTAGATTATGTTTTTTTTGTGTGACCTTTAACGGCCTACCATCCGGAAAAAAAAATCTGTAAAGTTTTTATATTTATTGGTTATATCCCACCAGAGCTAGACATCCTCTCCCTCACACACACACACACACGCACACACACACTATTGGCACCAGCCTGAAAGCACACCATTTTTTCCAAGACTTCCCCTCCCTTCTTTCCTGACTCCTAGAGGAGTACCTCCATTTGTTTAAACGCACTGGCACAAAACATAACAACATGGCCTGGCCAGCGATGATGCAGTACAGCATGACGTCACCCTGATAGATGTGTTTTAATTATCTCTGCTTTTAATCAGAGGAAAACCTCCAGACTACCCATCTGGAATCTGTCCTAGCGTTAATTGTCCGTGATGTTATAAACAAATCCTGAGTTTTAATGCTGGCTCATACAGTCCCTCTACGCTTTCTTAAAATACAGATCCCCTCTGCTGTGTGAACCAGCGTGTGTGTGTGTTTGTGAGTCTCGCCCTTTTGTTTAGAGAAGAGTGAATCGAGGAGAACGGAGAGGGAGTGTGTGTGCTCGTGTGTGCGTGAGAGAGAGAGAGCGTCTTTGTGAATGTAAGGGTGGTTGTGCATGTGGGTGAAAAATAGAACAGTCTTCACGCACGCCCAAGTTTGCCCAGACCAAAGGTGCATGTTTCAAAGGAAAATTTGAACAGGCTCATTCTCACCTTGGAGAACTGGACTGTGAAGTCTAATTTCCCCTCATTACCCAGCCAGTGTCATTATCCAGCCAGTGTCATTACCCAGCCTCTGCCAGAGACCCAGCCTTCATGAAGCACAAGAGAGCGAGAGTGACCAAGTCTATCTGATGCATAAGAGAGAGAGAGAGACCTAGCCTATATGAAGCACCAGAGAGAGAGAGAGAGACCAAGTTTATTTCATGCAAAAGAGAGAGAGAGAGAGAGCGAGAGAGAGAGAGACCTAGCCTATATGAAGCACCATAGAGAGAGAGAGAGAACCAGCTTACATGAAGCACCAGGGACTGCTGGGGAACAGACAGTCTGAATGGCCAAACATCCTTAACAAGTCCCCAGTTTGGCCTCCACGTGTTTGGCTGGGCTGCTGAGGTGCCCCCCTGTCTGATTCATAAAACACAGAAACTGACTTCACCTGCTCAGGTCAGCTCCAGGGCACACATGCCGCTGTGATAAACACCAGGACTGGCAACGCAGTGTTTGGATGGAAAAATAGAATATCAATATCCTCTATTTGGATTTGAATCTTTTCTGACATTTGACCTATCCACTTGTGTATTTGAAGAGGTTAAACGACCCGCAGCCCTAAGCTGAACCCTAAACTTGGGACATGGTTGTTTCAGTTTATTAAATTTTATTCAGTGTGGATATTTTATTTCTTTAGATTTTCATTACTGGCTTGTGTTCTATCAGCAAAGCAGTCCCTATGACTTCCTGTCCGGATCCGATGCTCCGTGGTTGTAACCTGGTCTAAACCCTCCTCCTCCACAGACGTCTCTGCAGCTGTGTGCTGGGCCTCAACAGGAGCGCGCACACTTTACAGGTGAAACAAGTGTGCGAAACACACGCTCAGGACACAACACATCTATTCTAGGTTGTTCTATTTTACACACTGCACTGTAGCACACGTATAGTTTGTTGGAGTACACTGCGCTAAATGCTGTACAGTAAACCGTGGATACATTAGCCTAAAGACTCTGAGTCAGCTCCCTCCTCCTCCTCCTCTCTCCACCTTCTTTCCCCTCCTCCCCCCACGCCTCCTCTCCTGAGCTACACTGTTTGCTTTGTTGCCTTTCAGTAAAAGCAGCTAATGACATAATGACTCCCTGGTTACTCTCCCGACAGGGGTCACATTCAGGGCGGGGCTGAGGAGAGAGCAACTCCGTCTGACGCCTCCAGCCAGACACAGGAGCCACACAGAGCAGGAGCCACACAGAGCAGGAGCCACACAGAGCAGGAGTCACACAGAGCAGGAGCCACACAGAGCAGGAGCCACACAGAGCAGGAGCCACACAGAGCAGGAGCCACACAGAGCAGGAATCACACAGAGCAGGAGCCACACAGAGCAGGAGCAACACAGAGCAGGAGCCACACAGAGCAGGAGTCACACAGTGCAGGAGCCACACAGAGCAGGAGTCACACAGAGCAGAGACAGAGCAGGAGTCACACAGAGCAGGAGCCACACAGAGCAGGAGCCACACAGAGCAGGAGCCATAAAGCAGGAGTCACACAGAGCAGGAGCAACACAGAGCAGGAGCCACACAGAGCAGGAGTCACACAGAGCAGGAGCCACACAGAGCAGGAGTCACACAGAGCAGGAGCCACACAGAGCAGGAGTCACACAGAGCAGAGACAGAGCAGGAGTCACACAGAGCAGGAGCCACACAGAGCAGGAGCCACACAGAGCAGGAGCCATAAAGCAGGAGTCAAACAGAGCAGGAGCCACACAGAGCAGGAGCAACACAGAGCAGGAGCCACACAGAGCAGGAGTCATACAGTGCAGGAGCCACACAGTGCAGAAGCCACACAGAGCAGGAGCCACACAGAGCAGGAGCCACACAGAGCAGGAGCCACACAGAGCAGGAGCCACACAGTGCAGGAGCCATAAAGCAGGAGTCACACAGAGCAGGAGCCACACAGAGCAGGAGCCACACAGAGCAGGAGCCACACAGAGCAGGAGCCACACAGAGCAGGAGCCATAAAGCAGGAGTCAAACAGAGCAGGAGCCACACAGAGCAGGAGCAACACAGAGCAGGAGCCACACAGAGCAGGAGTCATACAGTGCAGGAGCCACACAGTGCAGAAGCCACACAGAGCAGGAGCCACACAGAGCAGGAGCCACACAGAGCAGGAGCCACACAGAGCAGGAGCCACACAGTGCAGGAGCCATAAAGCAGGAGTCACACAGAGCAGGAGCCACACAGAGCAGGAGCCACACAGAGCAGGAGTCAAACAGTGCAGGAGCCACACAGTGCAGAAGCCACACAGAGCAGGAGCCACACAGAGCAGGAGCCACACAGAGCAGGAGCCACACAGCAGATACACAAGAGACTCACAGGAGGGTACACAGTGCACAGTAGCAAATAATTATTACCTGGGTCCAAAAATCCCTGTAACAGGCCTGTCAGGTCTCCTTGGTGGTCTTTACCAGTGGGCTCATATTAACCTCCATGTCTGTAGTGACCTTGTGACTCACTAGCTGTGACTCAAAAGTGCAATCTGCTTCTGTTTATTTAAAGATAAATATTTATCAAGGACTATTAGCTTAAATTGTGATTGTTATAAATAAACAGGAAATGTAGTGGGAAAGACTGCAGGAAAGACTAAGTGGTTCTTACTAAGTGGCCCTCGCCCGTAGCCTGTTAGTCTGCTGTTGTTGACATGACAACACGACCTGCACTTGTTTATTCCCATAACTTGTCTTTTCTTTTTTTATTCAGTCCCCTCGGTCATTTGAGGAACCCTCAATACCTCATTATTAGCTCATTTTGGCGCTGTGGCGGAACAGGAGGAGAAGAAAAAGAATGAGGAGAGAGAGAAGAGCGGTGGGGGAAAGGAGGAGAGGAGAGGCGGTAAAGCTGGAGAGAGGAAACAGATGTCGACCTCCACAGTACAGAGGAACAAAAGGTCCGGAACAAAGCATAGATCTGAACTTGGATCAGTGTTGCCCCAAAACCCCCCCAGGATGAACCTCCTGCCACCGCCCAGTTAGCAAGCCCACACGAGGCAAATATTGGGTGAAGGTCTAGTTACCATCCAGGGACTAATATACTTACATATTAATTGCGTTTTTTATATTGCTATGTACTGCACTTTGGTCAACCGTGTTGTTTTAAAGTGCAATATAAATAAAGCTGGATTGGATTGGATTGGGGTGTGGGTTAGTGACAGCATCATCTTGCCAAAGGTGGTTCTAGTTCTTGAACCAGCATCGCTGTACATGCATGGGAGGAGCCTACAGGGACTGAGGGGGCGGGGCATAGACAAGGTCCGAAAATGCAATGAGACATCATCACCATCCATCGTAGTTCCAGGCTTTGTTGTCCAGGGCGTCGCCATGGTGACTCGCACCCGCCCGACCCACGAGGAAGACAGACAGGAGACGTTACCAAGGGAACCGGCAACAGCAAATAGAACCAAATAAATAAATAAAGACAAACCATCCGTCCAAAAAAACACAGAGATAAGATGAACTATCTGGCCAGGGCGCATTCTTGCACTAAAATCCAACAGTGATGGACATGTGCACCCGATGTAAACTGTTTTACAGCTTTAATAAAACTGAACCTGAACAGGGAAGCGTAGCCCCAGACTGTACTCACATGGAGCTCAAACTTCAAGCAGATTCAAGGAGTCTGTGTGTGTGTGTGTGTGCGTGCATGTGCGTGCGAGTCAGGTGGCTCAACAGTTAAGGGGTTTGGTTTGGGCTCGTGATCAGAAGGTTGTGAATGTAAAAGCGTCTGCTAAATGTAAATCTAATATATTTATGCATGCACATTTCTATGTGCAGATGTGTGTGTAGGTTTAGACAGGCTGCATGTGTGTATAAAAATGCCCACAAAACCCAACATCCCTCCACACACACACCTCCACATCCCCACACACCTACATAAACAGACAATCGCATACACATAAAGCCAAACCTCGAGGTGGTTCGATGGATCCTTGGAGATCGCTATGGAGACCATGAAAGGTGAAGTGAGGTGCAGGAGCTGGCCTTAGCAACAGCAAAAACACACTTATCAATTTCACAATCGCACGTTGCAGAGCTGATGCTATCAACCGCAAACACAGACACACACCCTTTCCAAATTCAACACCAGGAAACGTATGCAAAAGTGTAATGAAATCTGTGTGTGGTATTCACAATGAGACAGTTGATTGACGCTTGTTGGCTGCATCTCTCCCGCAGGGTCACATGAAGAAGAGGTTCGTTTGAAGCTATCCTAAGAATGCGCACATGCTAACACTTTTGCAAAGCCCTGGATGATTAAGCTACTCTCCGGTAGCCACACTAACCGGTAAGAGGGAGAGTCTGGCTTGTCAGTTGTCTCTCTCTCTGTGGACACATGCTTTGAGTTCTCAGGGCCAGGACTGTGATTGACACTGTTATGATGTCGTAGTGTTCCCGTTGCCTCGGTAACCCCCCCCCCCCCCCCCCTCCCCACTCCCCCTCACCGCCCTGGGTTTCTCGCGGGGGCTGGCGTGGCGATCCAGTAGCCAGCTGAGCCGAAGTGGAAGGGGAGGGGGGTGGGGGGGGGCAAAGTCAACTTTCTCAGCACAATAATACACACTACAAAACACTGCACACGGCAACCGACAGGAAGGAAGAGAGAGATGGAGAGACAGAGTGGGAAGGAAAGAGACAGAGACTTATGAAGAGAGTTCAAAAACCACACTTCTGCACGGGAGGGTCAACTTACTAAAAATATATACTTGGCATGTAAAATGTGTTCTAAATTCACCTGCAGAGCTCATCAAACTGATCTGACTGACTGATCTGTTTCTGGGTTTCACCCTTGATGTCTGGTTGAAATTGAGGTTGCCAGCCTCACATCATGGAACCGACTTAGAAAACCAGTTCCTAGTTAGCCTCAAGTCCAGCTTACAATGCTGAAATATACCTGAGCAATTGCATGGATAAATATAGTGAACATGATACAACAAAAGGATACACTTGACACTTTTCAAAGTCTTTACAGGAGGCTTCCTTGTTTATTGATGGTGTGTGAATAGTAGAAAAACGTAATGAGGCTTCAGGAGCCATTCATGGTGCCAGGAAAGAACAACAAGGTGGATTTGCGGAAGCAACATGACAGTGTCAACTGCCATCGTCCTAGCAACATGACAGTGTCAACTGCCATCGATATAGCAACATGACAGTGTCAACTGCCATCGATATAGCAACATGACAGCGTCAACTGCCATCGTCCTAGCAACATGACAGTGTCAACTGCCATCGTCCTAGCAACATGACAGTGTGAACTGCCATCGATATAGCAACATCACAGTGTCAACTGCCATCGATATAGCAACATGACAGTGTCAACTGCCATCGATATAGCAACATGACAGTGTCAACTGCCATCGATATAGCAACATGACAGTGTCAACTGCCATCGATATAGCAACATGACAGTGTCAACTGCCATCGATATAGCAACATGACAGTGTCAACTGCCATCGATATTGCAACATGACAGTGTCAACTGCCATTGCCCTAGCAACATGACAGTGTCAACTGCCATCGTCCTAGCAACCTGACAGTGTCAACTGCCATCGATATAGCAACATGACAGTGTCAACTGCCATCGTCCTAGTAACATGACAGTGTCAACTGCCATTGTCCTAGCAACCTGACAGTGTCAACTGCTATTGTCCTAGCAACATGACAGTGTCAACTGCCATCGTCCTAGCAACATGACAGTATATAAACTGCTATCGTTCTAAGACTCTTCCGCTGAAAGAAATGATAATGTGGGTTATCTAGGCAACAGATAGTCACCATAACACTTTAAACTGCAAGTCAACAAGTGAGTCCCTTAAAATAATACAAATAAAATAAAAACGTACACACTTAAGTGGTGTCATTATGAAAAAGTCATATAAAATTAAGGTTTCGGTAACAAAGTGTAGACCTGGGACAAGAAGGTTAAGTTACATACAGTACAAATGTACATAGTCCTTAATTTATAAAGACTAGACATGATCAAACCTTTGGCATCCAATATTTAAATATGAATAAATAAGAGGAATACAAAAAAGCTGCGCTTCAATTACGATTGTTGTGCAACGCTACAGAGTTCAAGTGATAAACAGAAGAAATGATCCAATGTAACAAAGTGTATTGGATTGTATGGTGGTTATCAAAGTTACTCCACCCACACACATACCATACATACAGTGGCTTCTCCTGCGGTGTTTGCATAGGTTGTGTCAAAACTCAATGCTATTCCAAGAGATGGTCTCTACTGTTGTAGGCCTTGCATACAACCCTCCAGAGGCCTGAAGCAGCCCACCAGTACACAGGGAGCAGTGCTCCGTCCTGGGTTGGTCTAGGCCATCGAGATGCCTGTCCTGGAAGCCGGGTGCTCCGGGGCTCTACGAGGGGCCTGCTTGCGTTTTCCCCCCAGGCCCGGGCTGTCGATGATGGGCTCCAGAGGCTCTCCACTGCTCCGGCTGACGAACACGCTGGGGGCGTGAGCAGCCGTCATCTCAAACCTCTGCTGTGCCGCCCTGCCCCCCCACCCCGATGAGGCCTTCCTCCTGCCGCGGGGTTGCGGCGAGGGCAGGGGGAGGAGCCTGTTGTTGGCGGGGAACGGCAAGGCTCGCTGCGAGGCGTCCAGGCCTCCCGAAGACGCCCCCGTCGCAGAGGAGGTGCCCAGCCGAGCCAACGCCACGGGAATCTCGTCCAGCGACTCTGCAGAGTCAGAGTGGTATTCAGCAGGGGGCCCGGCTGCCTGGACGGGGAGGCCGGGGGCCCGTGGGGGGAAGGCTGGGAAGGGGAGCCTCTGGCTCAGGGACACAGCCATGGGAATAGCTGTTACACTGTTGGGCTCTACTGGAGACGACAGGATGGGAACAACAGCGTCACTACGCACGACACAGGGTTAAAGGTCAAGACACAAGGGTCACGCTGGAGGAAAACATGCACTCCGCCGACAGGACGATGGAACCAGAGTATTTCCTGATCTAGTTTCCAAACCAGGAAGCACTCTGGACCCAGCTATGGTGTACACACAGCACACATCTGCAATGTAGTGTGTGTGTGTCCCTCACCAAGTTCTGCAGTGCAGTGTAGTGTGTGTGTGTGTCCCTCACCAGGCTCTGCAGTTTAGTGTGTGTGTTCCTCACCAGGCTCTGCAGTGTGGTGTGTGTGTGTTCCTCACCAAGCTCTGCAGTGTAGTGTGTGTGTGTGTGTTCCTCACCAGGCTCTGCAGTGTAGTGTGTGTGTGTGTGTTCCTCACCAGGCTCTGCAGTGTAGTGTGTGTGTGTGTGTGTTCCTCACCAGGCTCTGCAGTGTAGTGTGTGTGTGTGTGTGTCCCTTACCAGGCTCTGCAGTGTAGTGTAGTGTGTGTGTGTGTGTGTCCCTCAGCAGGCTCTGCAGTGTAGTGTGTGTATATGTGTGTGTGTGTTCCTCACCAGGCTCTGCAGTGTTGAAGGCTGCACCCCTGTTGCTGCTGGTCTCAGTGGAGCGGTCGTTGATCACTTCTGCTGGCACCTTGTGTACCTTTTTCTTCTTCTTCTGCAAAACAAACAGCATCGACCATGACCACACAGCATCAACCATGACCACACAGGAGAGGTCACTTAGACCTGCTATGTAAGTGTATGGGGTGGGGGGTGCAGGTGGTTTGTGTGACCGTGCAGGGGGTGGGGGGGGTGGGGGGGTGCAGCACGGGTGCGGTCTCCTCACCTGCGTGCGTTTGTGTGGCCTCTGAGCTGCCGTGCTCTCTGCAGACACGCTGGGCAGAGCCTCCTCTTCAGCCGCAGAACTCCTCACCCTCCCGTTACCATAGAACCTGAGACACAACACACACAGCCATGGGGAAGTTACCGCACACACTTACGACACACATGCTTACAACACAAGCTTGTCAACTCTGTGAGCCAGGAGCATAAATCACAACTGGGATGACAAAGCACATATGGCTGCAGACAGATCTAGCACAGTTCAGGTCTGCTGACTTTTACTGTTCAACCTTTTTCCCCTCTCGCCATCCAGGAGTGTTTCCTCCTGTATTAATGGGACTAGTTAACTAAACACCAATTCCCAGAAGCCCTTTAGTCTGAAGGAATAAGAAGCGGGCGGTCCCACTTTGCTCCGGAGATTGAGGGACAGCTACATTGAAACGCTAGCGTTAAGATACCTTCCGTGGGGTTAAAATACCTGCTGTAGAGTTAAGATACCTTCCATAGAGTTAAGCTACCTTCCGTAGAGTTAAGTAACCTTCCGTAGAGTTAAGCTTCCTTCTGTAGAGTCAAGCTACCTTCCGCAGAGTTAAGATACCTTTTGTATAGTTAAGCTACCTTCTGTAGAGTTATGATACCTTCTGTAGAGTTAAGCTACTTTCTGTAGAGTTAAGGTACCTTCTGTAGAGTTAAGATACCTTCCGTAGAGTTAAGATACCTTCTGTAGAGTTAAGATACCTTCCGTAGAGTTAAGTAACCTTCCGTAGAGTTAAGCTACCTTCTGTAGAGTTTAGCTACCTTCCGCAGAGTTAAGACACCTTCCATAGCGGTGCAGAGCTGTGAACTGGCCTAACTTGACACAGCTTTGCTGCTGACGATCAGGAATGTTTGTGGTCCGAGAGAAAAATAAAAAAAGGTCTGTTAGTGTTCAGCTAGCTAGCTCCGCAACAACGGAACACAACAGCAACTATGACAACAGCAACCATGTCAACAGCAACCATGACAACAGCTGAGGGGATAAGGTATCTTTCCTGCGCCTTGCTGCCAAACCAGCCCATTCAAAATATTATCACAGGAACAGATGTAGGTCCGTTAAAGTGAAACGCTCGTGTTTAGCATTGCTGCGCGACTATCCTGTTACAGCGATGTGGCGGTTGTTGGATAGCACTTGAATCTTGGTGTACTAAACAGGTTTGGACCGATCTGCAATGTGTGAATCTCTACAAATGTCGAGATTTACTTTCCAAAACTGGGGGAATATTGAGGTTTCAACTTCACTGTGTAATAGTCACTCAAATAACCAACATTGAGAAGGAAGGAGTATTAAATGCTGGGGTGCCCCAAGCATATATATTTGAAATGATGTAGCAATTAGGAGAAATTATGAAAAGCATTCTTATTTATCAGTAGTGCTAAATAGACCTATGGTCCTAAGACCTTGCTATAGCTCTGGACCTGTCACTAGGTGCTTGACCACCTGAGACTACTGCAGAGTAAAGACGTCGTAAGACAAACACACGAGTATAGTAGGTGTGTTTTCCCCTTAAGTCATGTTTGTTTTGGCACACACACACACACACACACACACAGACCCCTGCTTTCTTGTGTAACTGACTCCTGAAGGTATTCATTCTCATAAGACTTCAGATACCTTAAGGTGTATATCAGCAGTTCAACCTAGGGTCTATGTACCTGTTCTGTATAGGTCCACTGAAAAGCTGGCAAAGGTCATAAGAAATGAAATAATACTGAATATATTACACTATACTAAATACTACACTAAACACTGAATTGGGTTTAATGTAGTTTCTCCTTGAAGCTCATTCAGCTGGGAGGATTTTGCTGGCTACTTCTGTAAATAAGTCTCTTTTGTGGGCGCTGTCCTGGATTCAGCCCGAGACCTGGAGGCAACTTAAAAAAAACTCTGCCTTCATTCAGGATCTGTCTCTGTTCCCTCACACACACCTCTTAAATCACAGCCTTGCCAGCTAATGGTCCCTGTCTGAAATGAGCCATTTAGCTCAGGATGTGAATCTGTTTCTGAAGTCTGAGTGTGTGTAGCTGTGATATTTATGACGCAGCCTCCTTCTACTGACTAACACATGAACGTTCTGCCATCATATGTTCGCACTGAGGGTCTAAAATCATATAATCTTTTTTTTTTTTTTTTACCCCCGGCCCCTACCTTCTTGGTGTGTCATTTAAGTCATGGGGGATTTTTTTGCACAATTTGTTTTCATGAAAGAAATGGTTGCTGTAGCGACAGACATGGGAACTAACTGTGTTTTTCTTGAGAGCAAAATTAAAGCTAATGTGCTTTGAAGCTGTTTACCGTGTCTTGTGAAACGTGTACGGACCCAGCCTCTAGGGAGGACCTAACATCCTGGGAGGCCCAGCCTTCAGAGAGGCCCAGCCTTCATAGAAGCCCCAGCCTTCATAGAGGCTCCAGCCTTCAGAGTGACCCAGCCTTCGTAGAGGCCCCAGCCTTCATAGAGGCCCCAGCCTTCAGAGTGACCCAGCCTTCGTAGAGGCCCCAGCCTTCATAGAGACCCCAGCCTTCAGAGTGACCCAGCCTTCATATGAAGCTTTTCCACCGCAAATGTAGCTCGACTCGACTCAACTCAACTCGGTTTGGTAGTAACACGGGTGGTTTTCCACCGCAAATAGTACTGCAAATAGTACGGCGATTAGCGTTAGCTCAACTCAGCTCGCTTGGTCCCTAGAGCGAGGTGATACCAAAAAAAGATACCATGAAATTGCGGTGGAAACGCCAAAAATGCGAGTCGAGTCGAGCTGATACCATGCGGTGGAAAAGCGCCAATAGAGGCCCAGCCTTCATAGAGGCCCAACCTTCAGAGAGCTGAGTACTTTCATGTTTGAACTCTGAATCTACTGACAGATAAAAACTATGGGATTGAAAAAACTATGGTGCATGTCAGATTGTTTCTGAATTTCTTGAAGACTGATGAAAAATTAAGAACATGCACAGAAGGAGGGATTACTCAAATCTCTGGCAACCCAACACTCTGGCACAAAGTGCAATAATTGAACTGTGGTCAAACAACAATAATACTATTACTCACTCCCACCACATGTTGGAATGACAGACCAATTTCAAAAGTCCCAACTTGTCTTTTTATATCATTATATCGCTCCACTTTACTGTCTGTGTCTAAGTCCTCTGGTACCACTGGGCATCATTTTGTGGTCTTGTCATGAAACAAGTTTTTCGCAGACTGAGAAAAAAATACCTTTAAAAAGCGGTTTAAATTATTTTACTTTAATGAGGTGTTGGTGGATTGCTCAAATTACGACTAAATAAACGAAGCCAGTTTAGTGTGAGTGTGACCGCACAGCAGCCAGTACAAACTAAGACACACTCTCAGTAATAACACCGCCGTCTACTGGGGAATAATAATGATAGAATAAAAATTGCCCAATTTCAATGTTAATAAAAAATGAACAAAAAGAACAAACGTATCTTACTCTGGACCCCCTCTGGCTCCCATAATGGAAGGGTCCTCCACCACCATCTCAGGGTTGGTATAACCCAATGTCCCTGAATAGCTTACATCCTAAAAGAGAACAGAAAGAGAAAGAAAAGAGATAGAAATTTAATAGTTTGTTAGCTACACACACAACTATGTAGACCATATGTATTATTTAATAAAAAATAATTGCTTATAACTGAAAAAGAGTTGACATCATCAGTGAGACGATTAGCGTTGTCTCTGATGGAAAACAGAAGGAGGGATGATGTAGAAACTATTAAGCGGGTTTAGCTTCATGCTTTAAAATGGTCCCAACATCAACACAGCAGTCTCTCAAGCAGTCCATCTGATTTACCAGCTCCCAGAATGCACTGGGTCACCAGGCTACTCCACAGGAAGAGGAAGTGACCTCAAACCCCCATCACAAAACACAGTTCTTTCCTATGCTGAACAACAAGGGAGCTCCATTTAGTCATTTCCTCATGATTTGGAGGGAATCCTCGGAAGAAGTTTCCAGATGAACGTTCTAGTGGTTTGACCAACACAAACACACATGCAGAACTCAGACAGTGACGGGCCTTCTGCATCATCAGCACACAACAGCTGGGTCGCCATGGGTTACGGTAGCTCGACAACAGCTGTGTCCGAGGTAACCTCCACTGTCCTGGCTTTGGGGTGAATGGATACGCACATTGCACCATCTGACCTTCAGCAATGTGCTGACTTTGGTATGTGGACGTAGGTGCTGTCTAAACCCTTAAGCTCCAGCCTGGGGGTGTCAAAGAAGAGTGACATCGTACCTCCATAAAAAAACCCAGCATGCCATAGTTTCTTTTAATTTGATGTTTTGCGTGTCCTATAAACCAAGGTGCTGTGCAGTGTGCGTGGCCCTACATTTACAGAGTGTCATGGGAGAGAGCGAGTGTTTGAGCACACTAATTAGGACACACACAGACCTGTGAATCCCATTAAAGATGGATGAACTTTGGCCTTTGCCAAGAAACTTCCTCTGTGTTTGTGTGTGTGTCTGTGCATGTCTGTGTGTGTGAGCGTGCGTGCGTCTCTATCTGTGCATGCATGTGTGTGTATCTCCTCTGATAACACTTCGCTACTGTAATGGAACATTCTGATGTTCCATAATTGTACTGTGATATTGTTATAAGTTGTGTTGATGTTTTGAAACTGCTTACTGCAAGTTACAGTCTGGTCAAAGTTAACACCTCCCCACAGACAGTGCTAATTGACTTGATCAATACAGGTGCGTAGACAAAAGGTCTGGGTAATCACCCTCCTTTAAGAGTGCTAATCAACTAGCTTACCCTATCAATGCAGTTGCGTAGACAAAAGGTCTGAGTAATCACCCTACTTTGAAAGTGCTAATCAACTGGCCTTTTCGGTCAATACAAGTGCGCAGACAAAGAGTCTGGGAGCCTCCCAACCCCTTTCCCCCTTTGGAACCGCTTCAAACCAGAATGTGGAAGGAGGCCCTTTTGGAGACTCTTCCCCCCCCCAAACCTGGACAACGAGGGGGGGGCTCAACGGGATATATAGAGAGGGGAAAAGAAGGTTCAGGACCTTCTTCCTTGACCTACCGTGTTGATGGAACCAGGTCTATCAGAGCTCTGTTAATGTTTGTCTGTTAATGTATGTCTTGTCTGTTTCACGTTTCGTGTGTTCATAATTGCTATACTCTGTTCTTGTGAAAGGTTCAATAAATTTGTATCTAACAAACTATCAAACATTTGTATCCTTGCAACGTCCTCTATCAGAAAGTTTCCACAACAGCTACAGAGGAGGAGGTGAGGGGAGAGAAGGGGGAGGGGAAGGTTTCTACATTGCAGGAGGAACTGTGTATCATTTCACCCGGTGCCAAGATCTTTTCTCTCTCTCTGTGAATTAATCGACAGCGTGGCGGAAGGAACAGGACTTTAAAGGGTAGGAAGTAACAGCATAATGGCTGCCATACAACAAACAAAAGGTCAGGATGAAGTGATTTGATGCTATGGCTGGGGAAAGTGGGTATCGCCATCGAATGACGTTAGGCTAGTCATAAAATGTGGACGTTATGGAGGCTGTGCCCTCCAGCTGGCGTAATGGCATCTAGGAAAGAGAAGGAATAACAGGTGCTTAAAGAGGTAGACAGGATGTAGACCGTGGACCAATAAGGTTTGAGACACACTACAGGACAGGGCTGGTGTGTGGTCGTCTCCAGGGGCGTGGTCACTGGCAGGAAAGCGAGCTGTACCTTGATGAGGTTGAGTTTAGGAGGACCAGCCTCCGTGTCTTTCCTGGTGTCTCTGACTTCCTGTCGGTGGCGCTGTCTGACGATGTACTCAAAGGTGCTCAGCCTGTTCCACACTGGAAGAGAGAGAGGGAGGAGTGTGAACACACACACACACACGTTCAGACCACCTCTAACCCCCCCACTTTCACAAACACACACCTGTCTTCTGGCTACAGGTGCGGTATATGAGATCTAACCCCCTATATCTGTGATGTGTGTACTTGATCTGTCATCTACACTGGGTTGTACGTTCCTGTCTTCAGCCTTCTCTCTTCTGCCCCCTGGTGGAAGCTCTTCGCGTTACACCACAAGAATAAAACTGACTACCACAACTTACTGAAGTTGACTTAAAGTACATTAACATACAGTCATTTAGCAGATGCGACTTACAGCAAGTACAGGGACATTCCCCCATGAGGTAAGGCGAGTAAGTAAGTAAGGTGAAGTGCCTTGCACTTCTTATTACTAGACCAAGACCCTCAACGCTCAACCACCTGACTCCCTAAATAGAAAAGTAGAATAAGCACTTTTCTTACTCTCCCCAAACATCAAAACAACAACAAAATGGGCTCTGAAAACTTCGACCTACCATGATAACCATAGCCTACACACTGCTCAACCTAACATGAACCTGCTAAATGAATACATGGAAATGTAACATGAGAAGTTGCCCCATCATCACCTCCAGTCCTGTTAACGTCTCTGTGGAGTGTTTCCTGTTGGGAAAACACCAACTATCCCTGGAACTAACCCTCCCCACAGCCAGGCAGGCAGGCAGTGTTGGCACCAATTAGCTAATTATCATGGGTGACACAGAGCCAAATAGGTTTACCCTGGCCGCTGCCATGGGCACAGCTAGACTGGCTCTGCCCTGTAAGAGGACTTGAGGGGAGAGATCCTGGGAGAGAAAACCAGCTGGGCTGTAGACTTCAGCTAGAACACGGAATATGAAGATGGGGACTTTCTGATTATTAATCAATTATTACCATCATTATTATATTAGTGCTGTTGTTATTATTATTAAGTGGGTTTATTCTAAGGAACAACAAAAAAGCCATTGTTCATCGAAGAGGAGATCTCACAAACATTTGGCCTTGAGCACATGTCAAACCAGGCTAATTAGAAGAGCTAGGCTTATTTAAATAGAGCCTGGTGTTGTGTGCAAACAAAGCAGCCACATGCTATGCGATGGAATTATGGGATGTTATCAGAAGGTGTGAGCATGTGCTTGTGGTGTCCATGGTAACCAGGCCAAGCGCTTGACTGGTCAGCGCTGTCTCCACCAACTGGTATTTGACAGAGTACCCACAACACACTCACACATGCAAAAACACAAACACACACATATACAAGCTTGCAAGAGCACACACACGTCCTCTCTTACACACACACACACTCACACATAGAAGCAACGCCTGTTTGACTAGCAGCAGGTCACTGAAGGGGCACTCACATACTGTTCAACACAGCTAATCCCTCTGTTCTGAGATAATAGGAGTTATTTTTCTGACTATGGTAGGGGCCCATAGGAGGCCCTAGGCGGTGTAGTTATCATGTATACTGTGACATGTTCTTACTGGATTTTCTGCGATTGCTGCTACAGCAGATACTGTTGGATAAGTAAGGTGTGGGTTACAGCTCTCCATACAAAACATGCTGTACGAGGGATTATAGGACTTTATACAGAATCACTAAGGATCTGGGATGCAGGGATCTGGGGTGCTGAGTCGCTTCAGGTGTGAATGCCCAGAGAGACAGACCCAGAGAGAGAGACCCAGAGAGACAGACCCAGGGAGAGAGACCCAGAGAGAGACAGACCCAGAGAGAGACAGACCCAGAGAGACGTAACCAGACACACAGACCCGGAGAGAGAGACAGACCCAGAGAGACGTAACCAGACACACAGACCCGGAGAGAGAGACAGACCCAGAGAGAGACAGACCCAGGGAGAGAGACCCAGAGAGAGAGAGAGACCCAGAGAGAGACAGACACAGAGAGAGATCCAGAGAGACAGGCCCAGACAGACAGACAGGCCCAGACAGACAGACAGGCCCAGACAGACAGAAAGGCCCAGACTTACTGAGGTAGATGTGGAAGCAGAGCAGATGGCCCAGCAGCAGGGCGCAGAGCAGGCCCATTGCCACGGTGATGCCAGCCAGGGCAGGAATGGCCGCTCCCACCGTGGAGACCGGCGCCACGGGAAGGAACACAAACCACACCACTGTCTCGTTCCTCACTGCAGGGGGACAAGGGACAAGGTCAGCCACAGCAAACTTCAGGTGGTTCTCATAGTAAATGTTGCGTTGTTGCCTTTCTTAAACAGTCTCCCTTGAAATAGGTCTCTACTGTTTTTTTTTCCCTTGTTAAATAAATCCTACACGTAATATGTACTCTCTCTCTCTCCCTGCGTTTGCTGTAACTCTTCACCTTAATTATCAGTCAAATAAAACAAGAAGATTGTCCCAAAAATCTAATTCTTATTATTTAATATGTTAAATAATATATTTTCATCCTTAAACATCCTTATTTCCCAATTTGACGTCTCCTCACAACTACTGCACTCCAGCTCAGGTTCTGGGGGTGTGACTGTAGGCAACACCATAGGGATGTTTTGACCTAGGGCAGGGGTGGGCAATTCCAGTTCCTTGGGGGCCGCTGTCCTGAAGTTTTTAGATGTTTCCTTGCTCCAGCAAACCTGATTAAAATGAACGGGTTGTTATCGAGCTCTGTGGAAGGCTGATAATGACCATTCATTAGAATCAGGTGCGCTGGAGCAGGGAAAAATCTAAAACCTTCAGGACAACGGCCCTCGAGGACCAGGATTGCCCACCCCTGACCTAGGGCCTTGATATTTACCTTGAAAGTGTTTGTCACTGCGCAGCTTGGATGGATCCAAGAAGAACTCAATAAACACGTAGCTGGCTATGACCACCACCAGGACTATCCCCAGCAGAGCAGAGATGACACTGTTCAGGAAAAGCCTGGATGGGGGAAGGGGGGAAGGAGAGAGGTCAGACAGGGATGGTCAAAGTGACTTGAAAATTGCGTTATTTTGTATATTTGGTCTGTTTTCTTTCTTGGGATGGCCGTAGACCTTATCCCTCCTTTTACCACCACCAGATCGTAGTTAGACGGACCAGTATGATGTAGGGCTACACACATACACAGGCAAGAATATGGTCTGCAGTTACCAGACAGGATAGTCTTGTAGTTCTATGTTTCAAGCACAGAATATTCTACTCAGGTGATAGGGGTTAAATACTCTGTGTGATGTTGTGCGCAATAAAATCTCTAAACGCCAAACCGAAGCTTCGTTGTTTTAGGTTCACCATTCCCTGTTTGTAAAAAAAAATACTTCTTAGATTAGACTGGTGCTTATCATATTCCTTTCTAAATAATGCATGATAGAAAAACAAGAGACATTTACAAGCCTGCTGTATATGGTGTACTTTGTCCATGACTGTTGAGCATGAGACAGGTCCTTAGAGGACTGTGATAGATCCTTAGAGGACTGTGATGTGTACGGTCAGATAAAAGACAGATGAGCTGATGAGGTTAAGAGAGAGAGAGAGAAGTGAGAGAAGAAAGAGTGAGAGAGAAGAAAGAGAGATGAGAGAGCGAGAGAAAGAAAGATAGAGAGAAGAAAAGGAGAGAGTGAGGGAAGAAAAGCTTTGGATAAAAGCGTCTGCTAAATGAGGTATTATTAAGAAAGGGAGATACAAAGTGGGAGTAAGAGTAGAAAAATAGAGACTCACCAGTAGTTCCTGCTACCCACACAATTGTTGAGCCACCTGCAGTGGTGGTCAAAGCTGGCCACGCACTTGTTACAGGCACTGCAGTGCTTCGATTTGGGACCCCTGCAACAGAAGTCAATGCTTATCCATTTATGACACATAAAAGCATGCTGACACACACACACATTTCTTTATGGTGTTGAGAATTTGAAATGGGATGAAACTACATCTACTTAAGATTTAAAACAACAACAGAAGATGTGGGTTAAATACAGCACCCATGTCCCTGAGTTTGCACTTGTTCCATTGGTAAACATACTTCAATAGCCACGCATTGCCATCACATTTTCCATCTCTACGGCCATCTATTTACGGCTGCTGTTTGTAATCCCAGCAGACCAGAGTGAGCAATCTAAAATGACGAGTAGTTTAGCAGCAGCACCGCAGGAAGGGTGGTGGGGACAGGATGGAGGGGAAGGAGCTCTACAAACACACTTGGCACTTTTCATCATGAAACAGAGCGTGAAATCAACAACTACAGTCTCTTCCTCTCCTTTTTAGACACCTCCTCATCCCTCCCTGTCATCTTTCTTTCATCCCCCCAAGCTGGCGCCCGCTGCTTTCATCCCCCCCACTCTACCACACATATCTCTCCTCCTCCTCTTCCCTCTCTTAAACAGCCATCTTGCCCCTGTCCTCCCCTACACTGACAGCAGTCTGCCTCCCAATTCTCTTACTCTTCTTTCCTATGCTCCCGTTTGCTTTTATTCTCTAACTGTCCCTCCATCTCTCTCCTTCTCCACATCTCTCTCCTGTATCCCTGTATCCTACTCCTCAACCACCCCTCCCCCATGTACCCCTCCCTCCACTGACCCCATTACAACGCCTGAAGTGCCAAACGGGAGAGGATACTGTCTCCTGACCTCGATTCCCTCATGTTTTTTTTGTTTTTTCCTCAATTATTTCAGTGCGGTACAGCAAAGCAAGATCTCTCATATCATCAGCCTTCAAGCAAAAGCCCGTCGCAGCTGAACGCGCTTATTATTAAAACTCTCAGTCTAGAAGCAGAGATCCTTCGCTAACTGTACATCAGTGGACTGAACTTATGTTACCTGCCAAAAGACACAATGTACGACAACCTACTTCTGAGCCTATCCATCCACGACGCCCCTCTATCTATTATTTACAATGATCTATAAGGCCTATTAATTATCCATGAAGATGCGAGATGGCGGCGAGACTCACACGTCCACTTCGCAGAGGTAGCAGTGGCAGTTCTCGATGACGTGGGCATGCTTGGTCCGGTCGAAGACAGGCACGGGGCCTTTGTAGCTCTTGGCTCGCACGTTGTAGTCGGCGGGGTCGATGGAAACTGCCATCAGGTGGACAAACAGGTGACACGCAAACATGATGCCTGTGCACTGGGGGACGGGGTGAAGGAGCAGTTGTTTTGCAAAGATATACTGTATATGGTGTCACTCTCTCTCTCTGTCTTTCTCTCAGTCTCTCGCTCTCTCTCTCACTCAAACGTACACACAGTCTCAGAAATTCTATGCTTCATGATATTCCAGTGGGGTATGATAACAATCTACACTGTCCCCGAATACATGTTCGCATATCACATATTGAGCTCACTGTAGATATCCATGTAAGATGAGCTACAAACAGCAACACCGTCAAAAGATACGATGTAGCCTGCTGGTATCCAGTGGGTAGGGAGGAGGGGGACGAACACTCCGAAGCCAGTGACAGCAAAGTAAAGATAGAGCATCCAGGCCAGAAGCTGGAGGGGGTGTGGAGGCCAGCTCCAGCCGTTGGTGCGGGAGCACAGGGGCAGGTCGGCTCGTCGAGGGCCACCCTCGCTTACCGGGGCTGTACGATGGTTCTTACTGCACACATCCATAGGGGGAGGGGTGACCTGCTGCGGGCATAGGATAGAACAGAGGAACACTGTCTGGTCATGGAACTTTTGACAATTACAGACCGATCATAGAGCATCTTCTTCCCAATTAGGTGTTGAGATGGGAGGGGGAGGTTTAATTGCCGGATATGGTCTTACTGTAGCAAAAGTGTGGATACCTCAGTGTGGCTCTATATTCTGCACTTCTGGACAGGTAACTACTAGACTGATGTTGAATAATTGTCGACAAATAAAGGAAGAACGCCAATGGTTACTCACCTTTTTCAACGCGGGTTGAATCGTGCTATGATGTAGTAGCGACGAGGTGGGTTAGTCCGGAGCATTTTAGACTAAGATCCCAACCTGGCACATGTGGAGTAACGTTAGCCTGGGTGTCAACAAGCTAGCTTTAGCCATCTCTCTTCAACAAATCTTGAAACGTTATCCCTGTTTCATCAGCAGGCAGGAACGGTACCTCTACAACGTTAGACTAGTGTACAGTACAGTACATACTAGCTAGCTTGCTGCCGACTAACAGCACAGACGCAACCACAACTGACGAGCCAGACTGTCTTAAAAATACTCTGCTTCTTAACGTTAGGCTGCTTCTTAACGTATGGTTCGCTATATATTGCCTGTCAGAAAGCGTGTTCACGTTTGCTAACGTTAGTTGTTCGTTAGTTCTTCTCAAAAGTCTCGGTAAATGATTGAATTAACACAAGTAACCAACCTTATGTCTTGTAGTAGTGGTGGGTTGACTCACTGTTTGATATTCGCTGCAGTTAGCTCGAGCGCGATCTTGGCTATTTAGTTAATTACTTACTGGTCACTAGACAGCCTAGCTAGTTAACAGTAGCTCTTACATTTTACTTGGCAACGTTGTTGGAGGCGAACCAAGCAGCTACCTTGTACTTTAAATTATATTTTAATGATATTATCACATAACGGTACAGGTTACTTTGCTAGCTGGTCAAAGTGCTTGGAAAATCCTCCCCGACTCTTCCTCACAGCCCCGCTGTTTCCCTGGTAACGAGCCAGCTCCCATTTCTATTGGACGAGGCCACACACGGTATACATCTTTGCCCCTGAGGTTTCTGCAAAGTCAAACCGATTCGGAATCAGAATACAAATCGTGGTTAACCACTACGTGGCGAAGCTTTGAAATGAGACGCAGACCCTAGATCAGTGCCTACGTTGCGTTGCGTTCATAACCCATCGTTTATCGCATTTACACAAGTGTCCCACTAGATGCCAGAATGACCTTAAAATCGGAATCATAGTAAACTAATGCGGCCTAATCAATCTCCTGTCGGTACTGTAGTAAACCGTCGTTTTTATTCCCGGCTGTAGAGCTACCTTTCTATTCGGATTCCTCCAATAGGAAGAACCTTTTGTAATGTAATTTGACGTTACATACTCAGCACGGGAATAATTTTTAATCTGTCCGGTCTCCTGTGGTTGGATCGGCAGCACTCCGCTTTAGGGTGCAGATATTGTCTGCATGAGAGCGAACAGTTTAATGTATATTTTTGTATGTAACAATGCAAATGGACGCTGCATTGTAATGTGGCCCCATCACAACTTAATACAAAGACATTCACTGAAAAAGTTATAATGGCCTTTAGAATCCAAGGAAGTGGTAGTTGAAGGCCTGTAATGGCTTGATTTATTAAACCTTGTAATTGTTTTTATAGGCATCGTTTAGTGCACATAACTAAAACTACGCTTTATAGTGTCATCTATCTTTCAAATAGGTGTTAAAGGTCTTTCCAAATAAAGTGCATTGCCATTTTTCCAGTAATTATATTTCCAATGATTGCAGACCGCAGGAGAATAAAGCCAGTATTTTTGTTTCTTATTCAGTTGATGTTGAACCATGTGTTTTTAGTCAGCGCAAACGTTGTTCCTTTGCTTTCTACCACGTTCTGTGGGGTGACTCTTAACAGCATGCATACCTTGACCCCAACTGCTTTTTTAGCAGGGATCGCAATAAGGAACACGTATCCCATGACTGGTGGGAAATTATTTGAGTGTTCACTTCACTTATCATTCACGGTATTGTGACCTTCTGCCTCTGATTTCACAACTAGTCCATCACCCTGATGAGCCGAAACACCGTTCTAACCACAGAAAAGTGGTTATATTTCAAATTGTGATATCTTTCTCTCTTGTAAATCACTCATGGTGGGCCTCCAGGATGACGGGCATGGGAAGAGGTGTATGAGATGGATGATGACCCTCAACCCTTCACCCAACCACCCCCCCACCCCCAGCTTTTCCCAACCAGGCACAAAAGTGCAGAGAGGGGTCATAGTGTGGAGCAGAGTGGAGCTCTGGGAGGGACTGTATGGGGGTCTCTATTTCCTTAGACAACCTCAGAGACATCTGGACACTTGTATTAACTGAAAAGGGGGGGGGGGGGGGGACAGGAAGGTGTCCTCCAGTGAAAACGCAGGCAGGCTGTCCCACTGGCCTCCCTGCCACAAACACAGCTCAAAGCAGGGCCCTGGCCTTGTCAGAGCACCAGGGAACAGTTTATCATCACATTGGACCTGGAGGAAGGACGGAGAGTGGGCCACCGTTGAGATTCTGAACAAGTCATTCAAGGCCAACGAGAGATGCAAGGATTAACTTTGGATAAGAGGCAGATAAATTAAGTGTGATGTGTGTGGTCATTGTATGAGTGCTGAGTGTGCCACGTGTGGTTGTGAAGTTGAGGCAGTTTAAACTCTGTGACACGACCGGTTAATATCTTGCAGAGCTATGAACAATGTAAGCTATTTCTATTAATTTGCAAGGTTAAGAAGATGCTGTCGGATCAGGGATATATCGGGTTTAGCCAGTGTGTGTGTGAATGTGCGTGTGTGAGTGTGTGTGAGCATGTGTATGAGTGTGTTTTGGAGGCAATAAAGGGGCCTTCTTCTCCCTGATGGAAAGTTTGGACTCCCCTTTACTGGCAGGAGGGATCGGGATTTCCTTTAGCGGATTTGCACTCATGTCCACACACAACCAGACACACACACACGCACACACATGCACTCACAGATCTACACGCATGGATACTCAAACGCTTCGACACACACAGCCAGACACACACATTCTCTATACACATACACAACCACACAATCAAATACAGACACAGACATATACATACCATAAACAGAAAGAGTCAAACATGGCAGGATGTTAAACACACATCAAACACACCACACACACACACACCCCAGTTTGTTCTCTGAACGTTCATGGGGAGCTGGCACATGGTTCAGAAGAGGTACATATCACATTTTCCAGAGCGACTTACAGCAAGTACAGGGACATTCCCCCCGAGGCAAGTAGGGTGAAGTGCCTTGCCCAAGGACACAACATCATGTTAACACAGCCTGGGTTCAAACCAGGTACCTTCTTCCAGGTACAGGCTTACTAGCCTGACACTAACCGCTCAGCCACATGACTCTCCACATGGTAACGGTGGGTTAACACACAAGGTAACGTTAAGTCTTCCACGTCTGCAATCGCTCCACGTCCAAGGTCTCTCCCTGTTTCACCCTTCTGTTTATCTTTCGCTCCGCTCTGCTGTGCAAGGCAGCTGAGACAGAAACACCACAAACATCGAAGGTGGTCCTTTAGTCAGTGAACACTAGCCACACAGCTTAGTCATTGGCTATAAAACAAACACACATTTAAATCCTGCTGAGTAATCAGATGCATGATCTGAATACAGATGTAATCAGATTCATGTTAAAATCTCGCAATGGAACCAACCAGTCAACCAACCAAATAAGTTGGGCACACTTAGTATGAATAGAATTTCTCAGAAACGTAACCCTCCTCATCCAGACAGACACTCTTGCTGAGAGCTACGCAGCGTTGGCTGTCCTCTGAGAGAGGAGGGAGGAAGAAGAGGGGCGGGAAAGGAGCGCTGGGAACGAGTCTGGGCACAGATTCGGGAGGTCCGCATGGTCGGCACACCGCTTTGAGGTGGATGGAAGGCCCTTGGCAAGAACCAGTGGCAGGCAGTCTTGATATATTTAGACCTGGGTGTGTATCTCTCATGCCGATTGAACATGACAGTGAGGTTGGTGATTTTTGCAGGGGAAAGTGGCCTCTAGCTGCATGGAATGAAAGCCTGCTGGTAGCCTACCAACATGCTTCCTGGCCCTCTCTCTTGGCCTCTTCCTGGCCCTCTTCCTTGGCCTCTCCCTGGGTTTCTTCCTGGGTCCCTCCTGGGGCCTCCTGTGTCTGGGTTTCTTTTCCCTCTCAGTCTCCATTAGCTACTGTTTGTTTGAGCTTCACCAGTTACCTTTCTTGCTCTTGTATGAAAGTGCACACACACACAAAAACACACACATACACTTTATTCAAGCTGTTTTCTATTTTCTTAACCACCTAAACTAAGGAGCTGAGTGTCTGAGCAACTGTGGGCCTCGGTCACCTGACCCCTTCTCATCCACCAAGTGCTGACAGACATTACAACATGCACAGAAGAAGAACTGAAACCTGCAGTTTGAATGGAAGACGTTTGATCCGTGGAGAAATGTCCCAAGAATGAACCTTGACTGTTTGAAAAGATAAGGTTGGAGAAGTCTGTCTATATCCTGGCTTGCAGCAGGGTCTGCCTGTTGGATACTCAAGAAAAGTCAACTCAAAGCTATCGCATTGCATTAATCTTTGCATTCCATCACAAACACACACGCACGCACTGTACGGTAAAGCGAGGAGATTTATTTTGGCTACCGTGTAAAAATATCCCGCCCAGAGGGAATCCTGATTACATTCTATTGGAAAATAAATAAAATAAAACATTTAACGGCAAAGGAAGGAAGAAGAGGAACCGAGGGATTTGAACCAAACAACGCGAACGAAAGCTTTCCAACACAGCCTCCCACTGTGATGATGAGAAGATGGCTTCTGCCTCCTAATTCCAGAAGACAGGTCTGGGTGCATGGATGTCCCATGACACGTTCTCTGCCTTCACACCCCCACTCTGTTCCTGGCAGACTGTTCTTATTTCTGTGTCCTATAGCTTCCTTTAGATGTGGGAGGGGTTCATGGAAAGTGCTGTGTGGTGTCCTCCAATCAGAGACCCACAGTCTTTATTGTCTGACAGGAAGTGTATATATACTACAAATAATCATCCTGCTTTGATAAAGCTTCTTAAAGATACTGTATACTATTTTGTTTGGCAACTACCTGACAGTGTTAGTGTTATAGCTCTTGTTGTTAAAATGTGTGTGTTTTGTGTGTTTGTGTGTGTGTATGTGTCCCACATCCCATGCATCCCACGCATTCTGTCTCTTGTGTGTTCATTGAGGGATGGATGGAAGGCCTTTTGTTTTCCACTGACCAGGCAGTCCTCCCCACACCACCCTTTCAACTCCTTCTCCGAAGATCCGGGGGAGAGATAAACAGAGGAGGCGTGTGTGGGTTGGTACAATGGCAGCATGTGCTTTCCCAAATGGCTGTTTTCCGGCAACATCCGGGACAGCCAGGGGAAAGACCTTGCTCGGCCGTGCCAGCTCTGTGGGTGGGTGAAGTTGACCGGGACAGGACATGTGATGACCTGCAGTACTCTAGGACATTTACGCATGATGAGCCTGATTTGGTCATCGCTCTGTTTCTAGAAAGGGGACACAGTATGCGGCAGCACTCACGTGGTCGTTGGTAGTTCCCAAATCCTTTTTCTATTGTGTTGACTGACTGAGACAACAGCTTCAGTGAGGTGCGTGTCCCCATGTCCCTGCCCCCCCCCCCCCGCCCCACTCCCCCAAGTGTTATAAATGACATCATTTTTCAAAGACGGGTTTGAAGTGGACACAGTTGGAAGTTGAGTCGCTTGCGAAAATGAATCATGGTGACCGCAAAGCTGTCGCCAAATATCCCTGTAGAGAAACGCATTAAAACCCTAAGGTTTTCTATACACCAACTGGAGCTTGTAAAATCCATGCCAGTATTACATCATAGCAACAGTTGCGAAGAACATTATATCCTTTTAACAAGCTTGTCAAGTTTCCCTTCCTGACCCAGCATTTCAATTATGCCAGGCATGTGTAGCCAATCAAAATGAGGGCTATATGAATAGCATTCATCGTATAGAACAGGAAGGGTGCAGGCGGATGGAAGTCTGTAACCAAGGCCACCATCCATTGGCCAGGAGATTTCCGCAAGCCACTACGGAGACTAGTACATTTAGGAACACTATGTTCCAGCAAACGCTGGAGTCCCACAACCATTTGAAAGGTACATTCCCCAACTGATGAACAGTACCATACTATGTGAGTGACCTTTTGAGAGTGTTGAAGCCGAAGATTACGGCTTTATCACACATACCATTGTTGTATGAGTATTAACCTCTTAAAAATACAATAGCACTTATTCTTTCCATTGCACGTTTTTTATTTTTTTTTATGGTAGGGTGGGTGGGTTCGGGTGGGGGGGTGACACATTTGTGATCCTTCTTTACCATAACATTCCAATGGTCACGTGACAGCAGAATTGCTCAATTTTGATACGACTACATTAATCCAGGATTTGGCTAACTACATTCAGCTTTGATTACTATTAATAAAATTGTACAAGATTGTTTCGAAATGTTTCAGTAAAAAATATAAGTAGAAATATTAGTTTTACTTTACTAAATACTTAGTTACTGGATATTTTACACTATGATATTTACCCAAATTTACCAATTTTATTGTACAAAATAATGTACATGTACAACTAATGTTCTAGGTGAAGGTGTTTTCTTTTGTTGTACAAGGCTAATACGGCTTTAAAAGATCTCTGAACTGTAAATCTGTAACCGATGTAGGTCAAAAACAAATATTTCAAATAAGAACACTGTTTCTGCTCAACAAAAGCACATTTTATGTGACATATTCATGACTGACAAGTAAAGTCACATTGATAGTAAGATTAATTTTTCTTTTCTTCCTGAAGCGCACCTTACCGGCCTTCTTGCATTGCACATAAACACGTTCCCTTACCTAGCCATATGAAACTCTACCACAACAGACGCGCCCAACAATATGAGTGGGGCCCTCTTTCCCATAACCCAGCAGACTTCAAGCTACAAATTCCCAAATGTGTGTGCGTGTGCATATTATATCCCATCTGTGGGCCCTTACTGCTATAGTCCTTCATTTACAGGAACATTGTGTTCTTTTTTAAAGGCCAAGCATCACTTTAATCAAACTATACACATTGACATAATTTACGATAGAATATTTTTTAGCGTCAGCGTCTTGGACACGGTCAAGGTAACGATTTTTTTTAAAGTGGTTAGATGTTCTGCTACGGCATGCGTGACTTCCTGCTGTACTCACACACACACACACACACACACACACACACATGCATGCACACATGAACTCACTCACTCTCACCCAACACTCTCTTAAGTCTTCGTAAACGTTCAAGTCCTGTGAACCTATTGACTCGTTTAAGGTTTTCTCTCTCAAGTCCTTCCTTCTCCTGTTTTCAGTTTGAATTCATTTTTGGTTGTGTTTACATTTATTTCTCAATTGCTCTTTGTATCCAATGTCTCATTATTCCTTTCCTTGAAAAAGGAAAAAAAGAAAAGAAAAACATGTGATAGCTGTCCATGTTCTCTATTCTTGTTTCATCTATGATGCATCAACTTAACCAGCAAGCTTGGTCTGAAATTAGCTGCAGGCTCTGATGACTCAATGACCAGACTCCATGCTTCCTGTACAGGTCTGAGTGAGACTGCTTTGCAGTCTGCTTAGTCCAAGTGGGGTCCAGATGTGACCGTGGATCTGGGAACAAGGTGATGGAACGTTTGAGGACGAAGGTTCTCTCCAACTCCACTCCAGTAGTACCAGTTAGGGTAATACTGTGTCCAGTTGTGCGTAGTGGAGGATAACTGAAAAGAAATGGCCACCTTGAAATTGTGGAATGTAATTCATGTTTTTTTTGTGAATAGATTGATGTTATTAATTGTAGAAAAATTAAAATGGTGAACTTGTTATTGGTTTAACTTCTCATGAATGACGTTCTCTACCTCTGTACGCATAGTTATATTTTTTGTTTATTCAAGCTGTGCTGGGACACGTAACTGCGATCAGACAGGGGACACATCTCTGCTTCTTTTGTTACAAAGGGATCAGGGTTTTACCGCTTTTATCCACAGACGTCAAAGTACTGTACGCTGTACAGTTCACGGTCTTAAATTCTGAATGTAGAAAGGTTCTGACGTAGACGTCTCTCCAGCACGGGTAGTAATTCTACCATGCAGAAAGTATGTTGCTCTACTTGATGGAATCTTAGAGGTATTTACAAAGGGGTACAGTCAGGTACGCTCATTGGAGAAAACGTTCTCTTTCAAAACAAGACCGCGAGGGAAAACACTACAGAATCCTACCTCCGTTAACAGGTCCTCTGTGGTTTCCCTGTAAATCTAGCAGGAGGCAGATGGTGACATTTGATTGCAGGGGGGAAAAATAAACTAGAACTTTATAGACTTTTCCAAGAGCTTGGTGGGTGCCAGTGTCAGAGAGGGCTATTCTACATTCCCACATACCAGAATCGGTATTGCTGTTCCTTCTTTGACCTGTGTGTTCAGCTTTCAGAAGGTTCTGGCCTGAAAATCGCTCGTGCGGGAGATCAGGGGAGGGGGCGCTCTGCTTCACTGTGCAGCAAGTCACGTAAGCCTAAGTGTGTCTCTGGGATTTACCTTTAAGTTTAGTTGCTCGTAATCCAAGGTTGTGACAAGCTAGCAAATTCTGGTCAACGGAATAACAACTTGTTTTGCATCTCTTATGTATATTGCATGACCCCATTACTATAAAAAAAAGTATCCAACCCAAACCCTTATTTTAATTATGAAAGGTTTGATATTTGGTATTGAATGAATATTCTTATTTGTGGGGAAATCACAAACCCATATGAAATCCCACGGAAAAGTGTAATTGGATTTATATTCATATATGCACACATGCTATTCTGAAATACACACTAACACAGCGAGGCCCACCAGGAATCATTCACCCATCAAATAATGCCTTCAATTTCAATTATAACAGGCCGCACTGATATAAAGGACTGCTGTGCATCGAGTACCCTGTGTCCCTAACCTTTCCTCTCCCACGTGTTACACAAGAGTGTCATTCTCCCTGATCCAGTTTTTTGTTTCAGTTCTTAAACTGTTCATCAGGCAGTACCACTGTGTCCCACTGTGCACATTCTAAAAAGACTGTTGTTAGGGAGCCGAAGGATGCCGTACCACAGCCTACCACAGCCTAGGGGGCTGTGGAAACCAGGCTACAGTAATCAGACAGCCTCATTGTTGCCCCTTCGGCCAGGGCTACTTCCTGTTTTGTTTAGGGCCACGAACACGCCGTTCGTGTGATGTCATGTACATTTCGTCTCTGTCTGTTTGGATTCGAAGCCTTGCGGTGTGTAATCGGATTATTCAGCAGTGGAGAACAATCCGAAAAGACACGACAACAAGCTGAGTAAAGGGGGTGAGAGCCGTGGTACTGTTGAGTGCAGGTTAAAGGGCGGGACACAGAGGAGGCACACATGATGTCTGTTCCAGTCTGCTGCCGGAAGAACGGGGCCCCCCCATTCCCACACCCCCAAAAAAGAGGCTAGGTTCTATCGCAGTGTCAAAAAAGTGAGTACATAAGGAACTTTTACTTTGGAAGCGCGACAGAGACTTTATTGGGTTTTGCCAGGATATCAGTCCCAGTCTCTCCCCCGTGAAACATTTGCTCAAGGACAGCCTCGTGAACCACAGGGGAGGGGGTGATGGGGGGCAAGGACGAAACAGACGAAGATAAGAAGAAGAAGAAAAAAAAACTTTCAACGTATAAACTTCAGAACAAGAAACAACTGTAATCTTCATGATTTAGGGTATTACATAACATTTCTCTATGTTCTTCTGTTGTAGATAAGCCGGAACGAGCTAGGGCTCTTTGTCAAGGTGTTATTTTCCTCCCAAAATTCTTCTGAACACAAGGCTAAACAGCTGGGCTTTATGCTTTCGGCTGAGAGACTGACTGCAAGCCATACAAGGACAGAAATAAATACTATGACTGTTTGCCCTCTTAGACAACATCACTTGATGTTGATGTAGGTTTATCACTTTTGCCCATCAGCAGCTATTAGAATAGATAACAGCAGATAAGGTATTCTCTGAGTTTCATAGCCTGATGTCAAAAATCAAAGATGTCTGAAAATGTTGAAAAGTCTCCAGCAGGCAAATACTGATACAATACTGAGTCAAACTGAACAGTTTTGCTAAATTATCCATACTAAATTCTTTATTTTTCTCATCAAAAATATGTTTGCACTACGCAGTACACTGCAAAAAAACTCCCTATCAAATTTTAAGACCAACAATCGAGTCATAAGCTTGCTTATGCCTAGAACAAGTTTGGCTGCCGGAGGAGTAAGAATATTTAACTTCATAATATTTTTTAAAATAACTTCTTGTTTGCCTAAATTAGATTTAAAATGGAAAAACAAGAACCATCACCCTCAGATGTGGAGGTTTTGCAGTGTAAGCAGTTCAGCCTCCATTACTCACTGACCAAAACTCTGTCCCCATGGTGGTTTACCACTCAATCAGTAGGGGCAATTATTAAGCATATATACAACCACAGAACAATGAACTATGGGCATAATTCAATATGAGAAACAACTGAATCACATCACGTTAATCCAGTGCAGGAAAGAAAAAAATAATTAAACTGCAACCTTGAGTTTAGTTTACGATGATGAAAACCAGTCCAGAATCGGAGACGAGCAGCATGCTAGAATCATTACACCTTTGACACAATCAAATTACAATATATCGTAAAATGATTTAAACTTGGGACTTCCCAGTGAAGTGTGCTTGGCTTGCTAACTCCCTTGGAAGACTCAAAGTAATACATTTGGCTGGAGTACAGAGCAGAACCCACTGGAGAGCTTTGCCCTTTGGCTTGTCACGGTGGGAACTTGAATGTTCCAATTTCTGAAAGTCTGAAAAGTTCATGGAAAATAGAGTTGAGATGACACACAGTAGTTTGCTAAAATAGATTCTAGACACATACCTTACAAACAAATATATTTATTATTGAATAACCCATACTGTTGGTGTTATAGTATTCGTAATGTTTTTGAGTTAAGTTATATGTCACCAAAGCCTCGGGGGGTCAGTTCTGTAAACTGTGATCACCTGTTCACTGTTCACTGTTTAGTGAACATGCTTGTATTTGAGATCAGTACCCAGATGAATCATTAAAATGATTCACATCTAATTAGAAGCAGACGTCATTAACAGTTTAGTCCTGGAGGTTACAGGTAACGTAAGCACTTTTTAAAGTAGAGTAGTCAGGGAGGAGTCAGATATTATTAACAAGTTGATTACTGCTGTAATATCTTACAGTCCTCCAGTCGGGAAATAACAAACCCGCTTCAACACCTCCTACCATCCTAAAAAATATACACAGACACAGCCATTTTTTTTATCACTCAGTCTAGTGACAATGAGAAACTCTCATAATTAAAGCATCTCTAAATTACTTGATAGCTTTCCAAGGTTGATAAAATGAAGAAGAAAAAAAATACATGTCCTTCTCAGAACAGTCTGAGAAGTCAGTGGTCTCCCACTGAAGCTTTCAACCAGGTGGACAATCCATTTTTATTTTCGAATTTCTAACTTCCACGCTAATTCACTCATCTGACCCTGCCCAAATAAACACATTCAAACAAGTTCCTCACCATCCCAAAACCGTTTGTATGATCCCCTTTCCTCCTTCCCCTTTCCTCCTTCTCCTTCAAATTTTCCATTTGTGACATCTAACCCATCCATGTAGGCACTTTAAGGCCTGAGAACATCGTATCCCCCTAAAGAAAGGATATCAAATCACAGAGTAGCCTACAGGCAGAACAGCCAATATCGGAATTTCTACGTGGACTTAAAACGTAGGCGAGGGAAGTCTGTGTAGACCACCTGGTTGTGATCTTGGTACCCCCTTGGACAGACTCTCCTGTATAATTATACCGTTTCCGTGCATAAAAAGGGGATCTGGACCAGTGTAATGAAGTCTCCCTTACAGGAATTTTAATAAAGGGCCCAGATGTGGGGCCATGTTAATCAGAGTATAAAATAGAATCACTCCTAATAACAGTCGTGGCGCAAAACAAAACCAAGCTCATCTTCTCGTGCTCTTTTAAGTGCTGTGATCATTGCACTTCATCTTCTGATGTTACGACGTCGTAAATAACTTGATCACAGTCATGTTGGTTGGTGTGTATGTAGCTCTTATGAGATTGTTGTTTTGTGGGATGGAGGTTTTCTGGTGGTATTTTCAGATCTAAAGAGTTCCAAGGTCCAGACATAAGGTAGAAGAGTTGATCGTCACGCAAATGTTTTGGCTCAAGCCAACAATCCTCACATTCATTTGCTAAAACTACATGTACATGCACTTGAATACCTAAACCTTTTACCACAGGTCCATGTTAATTGAACTAAAGGTCAAAGGTGAATTTGTAGATAACATGAATTCCTTATTGGACTAAATGTTCACTTGTTTAGAGCCAAAACAAATCTGATGGTACAAATATAATGTTTTTTTTTTCGTACAGAAGAAATACTTTGTAAACTGTAAAATCAAGTTTCCTTTCTGCAGGCTCTTTAGAGATTCAATAACATATCAGAGGAAAGTGATTACCTCTGGCATGGCTAATCAGTCTTCGATCTAAGAGAATCCTATTTTATTATTCTGTCCAAGTCAATATGCATCTGGCCAATTTTGCAGCAGTATTGTTTACATTGCTCAAAGATCAAACTGAGATAATCCTGCCTCCGTTTGTCTTTTATATGATGTATTTTATGTATTTTTTGGCGGGTAATTTTTTTTTCATAGGGGAATTCTATGGTAGGGGTACTGATGTTGTCAGGGTAAACAAACATCTGGTCTTAGTTAACAATGAGTGTGTGTGTGTGTGTGTGTGTGTGTGTGTGTGTGTGTGTGTGTGCGCATGGGAGAGGTGAAGAGTTCAGCAGTAGGATTAATAAATGAACAGTTTGAGATGTTTCAAAATGTCAGGAGACATTTCGGAACAGATGTATTATAACAGATTTCAACTTTAGAATGACCATGTGCATGTGTTGACTGAATGACATTGAGGTTTCACATAGCTGCAAATTGCATGTGGGTTACTTTGTGTGTGTGTGTGTTTATACTGGCATGCACGTGTTCCTCTGTCCAGTTGTCGAATTTGTGTATTTGTGTGTGTGTATGATGTGCTAGCATATTGGCATAAGCCTATTTGCAGGGTTTACTGAGCTGTACTCTTGTGAAGGAGTGTTAAAACGCCTGAGGTGTGAAGTAGGTTGTTGGTCTCTTTAAGTCTCCGTTCTCCAAACTTAATCAAACATAAAATGACAGATTGTCATAGTTGAGACAGAAAAGGAGTAGGTTGAAGTCGAAAACGTATGAATTCGTATGAAACTACTATTTAAATCCAAACATCAAATTTACATATTACACCAAATAAGCACATAACAACAATGGTATTTGTAACATATCCTAATAGTAAGGTCAAATTAAAATATATATTATATATATATATATATATATATATATTCAATCAGTGTAATATTTAATCATTCATTCAGTCATTCCCAATGAATAATTGTTAAGTGCAACATCAAATACAACTCAAATCATGTCCCATCTATTGTTGCTTCAACAGAGGTCCTGGAAAGCAGCCCTGGAACCCACATCCCATGCAACATGTCATAATGCCAATTGAGCCCATCAGTCCATGTAGCATGACTGGAACCAGCTGTTTGTAGAGTATCTTAAAGTTTTGACTACTTGGACATTTCTTGTATTTGGGATCTATGGCTTCACGCCACATCCAGACACACAAAAACTCCTCCGGATGGTTCTCAGCTTTGGTAAAGTCTCCATATCCTCTCAGACTATCAGCCCTCTATCTGTGACTTGCTTTTGTATGTTACATGCTAACAGTTTATGAAATGTCTTGTATAAGATCTGAGCTGTGTAATATTTCACAAGGTCGTGAATCTTGATTTTTTTATAAATACAATATTGGTATGTTCTATACAGTTTTTTCTTTAGCCCCCCTAAAACAGGACTAACGACGCATGACCATTGAATGTAATGAGCAGTGATCATTGTTTCCCCATATTTCAACATGATAGGTGAAGTTTCAAGGAGCAATAAAATGTACGGAGAGTAGTTTGATCAAGGAATTGTTTGGCTTTGTTTATAACTGAGTTAACTGTATTTGTTATAGAGGGACGGTGTACATTTTACAGATAAAATGGAAATGCACCCAATTATAGCCAAAAGGCTAGTTTCCATTGATAGTCCCCCTGCCAGAAGAATAATGGCAAAGTTACCTATCAATTAAAATAATTAATTACAAGCAAAAAAGCAGGCAACAGAGTGCTTTGGAAACTTTTGATCTTATTTGTCTGATATGGACTTTCCATGATAATTTGCAATGTATTATTATTCCCAATTTTTTTTTTGATTTCCTTTTTTATTTGAAGTGCTTATGTAACAGGTACTGATTCCTGTTTCACCCCACCCTGTCTCATTCACTCTGCGCTATGCAGGGAGAGAGAGAAAGAGAGGGAGGGAAAGAGACTAAATAAAAGAACAGTCAGACAACAGATTTAATCTCAGGATTCGCAAACATTTGTCCTGACAAGATCTACCTTCACCAGTGTGGTTGGGTGAATTCTGGTAATCTAGGCCAGGGCATTGGATATTGTAGTACACCTAAGCTCCAGTATGTTTAGTCCACAGACCTTTAACTCTAAGGTTTAACATGGATGTTATTTGACTGAAAGCACAAAAGATAATTGGTGTGATGTCATAGAAAGGGGCAGAAAACTTGTCAATCAGGAAGCTCTCCTTAGAAAATGCAGGCAAAGATTGCCCAGATTTCCCAAATTCACTTGTGTGTGTTGCGTTAGCATTGTTCCTGGTTTACCAGTAAGCCAAGTCAAATACAGAACAATAGAAGCTGTTCAAACACGCATGCAAACCAGTGAGCTCTGACAGAAATAGAATTGATCAGCCAAATCTGTTCTTTTTTGCCTTCCTGGGAGCAAGTTTTGACGAAGCAGTCTACCAAGAGGTCCTTGATACCCTGAGCCTTTAATCTCCTCGTTACTGGCAAGCATGCAAACTCATAACAATAGAGGGGAGGTGTCCTTCAAACTCTGCGAGCACAACTTGTTGCTCGCAATCAGACTGCGTTCCCAGGGACATGGGAGCACTCACTGTGTCAACAGCAGAGGAGGTCATCGTCACTTTGGGACTCCATAAACTTCTGTCCGTCAAACAATGTTCTAAGAAAAGCTTTCATGTTACGCATTGAAATGGAATCTGAGACTAGTAACCCCCCTGAGGCCATAACTCAGTAACATCACTCATAACATCACTCAGAGTTGCTTAAGATACAGTTGTTTCAAGGAAATACTGAGTTGTCCTGGAAAACGTCCTTTGTCCTAAACTGATCTGTTAAATGGGACACATCGAGTAAGAGTAAGAAAAACCTTTATTTGTCCCCCGGGGGGGGAAATTGATAACCCATTAATGGAGTGTGTTTCAAAAAGCACCAAACCTATTGAAGGACAATCCAATACAAAATGATATACATGAAATAAAAAACACACAATGGAGTGTGTTGTTAAATTGTAAACGATAAAACAGCAAAGACATTGTACAGATCGTCTAATCCCATAATTGAACGCAGTCCCAATCACCCCCTTATGACCAAAGAAACTTTCATGGAGCATCATAGGTACCCGTCATCACCTCAGAAATATAAACAGCTACAATTACACTGTTATATAATGTGATACTTTATGGTGGCATCTGGTCACACTATCCATGCACGCCTTTCATGTCACCCTACAACTGCCTCCTGTCCCTCTTATGTCACCCAAGATTTAAATGGCTAGACCACCCCTGCCTGTTGCAGGGCATGTGATTAGGGTGTGCCCTGTCTGTGTGTGTAAGAGCAATAGAGTGTATAAACGTGTGTAGTTGTATGACTGTGTAATTGTTGAGCCAATATGAATTATAACACTTTCAGTATTCTCTTATGGGATTTGGCCTTTGTTCATCCAATTAATTTCTATTATATATTAATACAGCTGATAATGCACCCTTTACAAAGTATTTTTCATAGTCAGGATACTGAAATATACTTTTTTGATCAACCTGTCCAACTGGATTCAAATGGTCTCAACTCCAGTACAAGACTACTGAAAAAGATGGTATTTCACCACAGTGATGATCTTGCACTGATTACAGCAGGGTGTAGCACCTGAAGAGATCTCGATGACCTTTGACCCCTGCCAGAGAGCAGCCTTAGGTTACTCTCAGCCGCTTGACTGGACTGGACCAGGGATCTGAAAAGGTCGGTTGTCTCATGAACAGAAAGATGGAACATTTTGTCTCGCCTCCGTACACCGCTTACGTAAACACAGCACAGCGTAAACTTAGATTGTCCCATTTAGGAACAACTGGGACACGCACAATCACGGTGGCATTTCAGTCTGATTCATGCAGGGACAAAAAAAATTACAACAAAAGTAATCAAGTTAAGTATTGTTTACACACCATTTTCCCCTGGTTTATGTAAACAGTATTGTTTTCACCGTAAAGTGTAAAGCATGTGGCCACGCCCCCCTCCTAGCCTAGGACTCACCTTCTTAAGAGCACTTCGTTTACAAGCCCCTCACAAAAACTGAGCAGTTTCTCAATCGGCACAGAATAATATTACAATTCAACAATATTTCACAATATTGCCCCAAGACTAAAAACACCTTGAGACAGGTGTTTCTATTTTTTTCCGTTTCTTTTTTAGGAATTTAACAAGTTTAAATTTGGTGGGTGTAGAATGACATTCAGAGAACTCAGCGTCCACAGTCCCCCTCCACAGGGTAGCAATCCTTCATCTCCAAAGTCTGTATACATGGACAAAGGCTCAATATGTTCAGCTAAGTTCCTGCTCATCCACAACACAGCCCTGTGAAACCAAAAAAGGAACAGACAAGAAAAAAAAGCCTTTCCTAGAACAACGTGTTCTTAGAATCTGTCAGAAATATACTGCTAAGTAAATAATGGAATCCTGCCAATACTATGCACCAGTACTCCCAGAACCCATTGCAGAAAAAAACACACACACGTGCTTACGTACACCATCACACACACACACCATCGAACATACACACAAACACTTCCAAGCTCACACACATGCATACACCTTCAAGCACGCACAGATTCATCCTAAGCCACTGAGACCCACAAACATACATACTATACACATACAAAGAAACAGTTGTGGCAACATTTTCCATATGATAAAGCTTCACAAAAACATACAAAGCAGTTTATTGAATTCTTGCATTGTAACCCTGTCTAAATGAATACTGGCGCACAATCCTGTAAGAAGAAAACATACTTCCCTTGTATTGTTAGTCCCCTCTCTCTCTCTCTCTCTCTCTCACTCACACACACACACACATTCACACACATTGAGACATAATTCTGACACCCTTTGCCAAGGAACAGAATCTGAACTGAATGTTCTACAGTGACCCAGATTTGGCTCTTCCAGAGGAATCCTGTCCCTCACCTACTCGCACGTTCCCTCTCACCCAGCGCCAAAGCCCTGCCACGGACTGTTCTGGAAGAGAGCTTGTGATCTTGTCAACATGTACCGTTATCTCAACAAACGTGTGAAACTGTACATAACGCCGCGAGTATTAGCTTCAGTGTCAACTTTTGCACCTTGGATGAATTTTTTTAATAAAATATGTGTTTGTGTGAGTGTTGTGTATAGGGGGTGGGGGGTCAAAAGATCTAACTAAATAATTAGTCATCTTGTGAATAGCGGTGCCAGGAATATACTGTGCTCATTTGAAGGTTTGAACCACTGTCAGGTGGTTAATGAGAGCAAGGACATTATGTTCTCCCTACACTGCTCAAGGCAGCTTGTAAGATGAACTCAGTAACCACCCTCCCTCTCATCTGATGCTTCCGCTACCCCCACCGTCCACAACCCACCCCCAACCCCCCCACCCCCCTTCCCGTACCCACCTGATTTACAATAGCTTTGCCACAAAACCGAAACAATAGTTATAATTGTATGAGTCAGATGTGCTTCCAGCAAAATGATCCATAGGTCGTACGGAGGTGGTGGGGAGGGCGGGGGGAGGGTGTTTGTCAGCTTGGCGTGCTAGCAGCTATGTCAAGTTTGCTCAAGCGCAGCAAACGATAAAAGAACAGTCGATTAAATTTATCTGTGGATAAGCGCTCGTATTTTGTTCAAATACCTCTGCTGCGCAACTGCTTACTTCAGTTGGATTTACATTTACTCCTCGTCAAATCGGTTTTGTTTGGAATAGCTGACTGATGTTTTAATCACCAAAACCAAAACAAGTGGCAAAAGGACAACATCCATTCATTAAATTCAGCCAATCTTCTACGGTTGGAAAGGGAAAAGCTTTTTGTGTAACTGGCAAGTTCAACAAGAGTTGAATCAACTGTACAGGGTTTGTATTTCTGTGTTGTACCAAGCCTCATCAAAGGAACCCAGTCCAGGTTCAAAGAACTGTCAGAGGTACTGACAACAGAGAGAGCTAAAGGCTTCAGAGATCACTGTGGCGATCCTCTTTTTTTGGCAGGTGGGGGTGGAACTGCACCTCAAGGGCTCTTCCCTGAATAACTCTGTGCTAATTGATATTATTATATATATTTTTTACATATAGGCACATCATTCAACTTTTTTATTTCTTGACTGGCCTCTCGTTTTCAAACGTCTATCACGATCAAGAACTATGATCAAAGTTCATTTATATGGTCAAGAGACATGATTTTGTCTGCAGAATCCTTTAACTCTCACACACAGTGTTTTCACTCTAATATACTGGATCTATTCCCTTGACGTGGGTAATGAAACAACAAATTCCTTCTTGTGTTTGAAGAAGGAAATCTGGCCTGAATGTTTTATGAGACGAAAAGGGATAAGAGTTATTTTCCATGCATTTTACAAGGTGCCTTGGTCCCGGATACATCCCATGTCCCTCTGGAATATAATATGGCCACAAACATCCGGAAGATTTGTGCCGAGAGAGCAAACAGGAAGTAGAACTTCCAGTCGAGATAGTCTTAGAGGAGGACATTGGTGAGGGACTCATGGGTACTGAGACACCACAGCAATAGTGGTAGGATTTTTAAACTGTGTGGATAGGCAGTACATGGAATCAGGGAGAAACATCGTCCTGGAGGTCTCCATCTATGATCATCATTGGTATGCTGTCGGCCATCACTGGCTGCTTTGTGTCCACAGACATTTTAAACCCGTGAAGGAACTTCAAATGAACTGTCAAAACCATGTCGATTTCCACATTTAATAAGAAGCATGGGCTTAAGCAACATCGGATTGACGATTTCAAATAAAATTATAACCTTGACGAAAGGAGATGTTTGTTCCAAGTCTATATCACTCTCCCCACCTAAGCATATCATGAGTGCTTTCACTAAATCTTTTTTTGAAAAGTTACTTTTTTTCGTAAGTCAGATGTTTTTTCCACTCACAAACAAGCGAAAGGAATATTAATGTTGAGAAGATTGATGTTCCATCCGTTTCCTGTGTACCTAAAGCACCTTAGTAAGAACTATGACGTCAGAGAGCCCTGCGCAGACCGGATTGCAAATTGATTAAAACCCGCGCTGAACCTTGAACCATGTGAACAAAAAGAGAACATTGTTACTGTAAACAAACAAGGCCATGTCTATGCAGTGTAAGCTATGTTTTTGGCTGAGGGAGCGATTAAATCATTAAATTCTAACTGGTGTTTAAATGGGCAGAATTGCAGACCATAAAGCTCAAAAAGCAAAGCTTTGAAGGCTTGAGTACTGATGCAAACATTAAACAACGTCTGACACCAATTTAGCTGAATCTCAAGTGTTTAGATTGTCCGATGCATTCTTAGTCAACATGACTTATTACGACTTCCCGTCTTCACCTCTAACTCCAGCTCTATTGGAACAAGGAAGACATCCATGCTCCGTCATTTGAATGTGGTGATTCATTAGCCAAAGTGAGCAGGGGGTGACGTTATTCAATAAACTGGTCTCATCAAAGTACTGTTGATGTTGAATCTTGTTCATGCTTGACACAAATGTGCTTAATTGAGAGGAAAAGGCCATTGTTTCACCAGTTTTGACTGCCTCAAGAATGGGGTTCAAGGTCACGCAAGAAGTTCCTGTGTCACGCCATCCGTTAATGAGAGCCCTTTACAGCAGGCAAAAATAGCCATAGAATACAGCAGCCACCGTCCAAATGAGCGATTTGTCTGAAAAGCACCCCTCACCACCCAGAAACAACTGATCACATTTTCCTTAGATCTCTATAAACAGTTGGAGGTTGTCAAATAAGCGCTGCTTAACAGTGACAACATTCGGGTAATTGAAAGACGGCCATCCTTAACTGCTTGTAGCTCCGTGCAAAGCTTCTTTGATGGGAACAATTGGACGTGTGCAAAATAACAAGCCATCGTAAAGATGCTGTTACTCAACCTAGCCAGAATATTTTACATATTGGACGGCTTTAAAAAAAACTGGGAGATATGTTACGCTTTTTTTGTAGGTCACCATGTGTTGCTGAATTGGACCTATACATTTCTGGAACCAAAGATGACCAACATGTCTTTATTTTCCCCTTTTCAGAAAAAGAGAAGGGAGGTTCTTTTCTGTTGCACACTTTCACAAACCCTGTAAATGTCTCTCATTTCAGGACATCCATCACGACTTCTCATTCTGAAAAGAACTAGGACTCCTTTTGCAGAAAGCTTGGTCAAGGTGTTCTGACACGTTTAACACACACTACAAGCTCAGCCATTCCTAACCTATTTATTTTCTCTCCCATCTGCTCAAATGAGCAACAGGGGGCGAAGATGAACTCTTTTGTCACCGAAGCACAAAAGCATGTTCAATAATGTTGGCTCTATTCAACATTCAACATGACGCTTTCAAAAAGTCTTCAGAACACGAACTTCCCGACCCCTACAGATGACGATGTTAGCACTTCCGTCCCCATGTGTCCCCCAGCGTCAGACACCTCACATGAGCAGAAACATCATGTAAACCCATTTGTGAACTCCAGAACTGTAGCAAGAATGTACTGTAAAGATTACTAACAGCCATTCAGTAGGATTACTAAACATGGAAATCAATGTGGTAGTACTACCCCTTGTAGTTCTGACCAATACAACACAAACATCTCCTCGGGTCATTGAGAAAATCCCACACGTTAACACGGTCTCCTTACAGGAGATTTTCTAATCTCACTTGGATGCTGAACAATTTAGAAGATTTATTCATGCCGTTTGTTTTGAAGGCGTGGTGTGAGGTTTTTTTCCACAAGGAAAAGCTAATTGGCTATTCATCTGATTCCATAACGAATGTTTTGCGAGATTGAGATTACATTTCCATTCATTAATTTAGCAGAGGTTTTTATCCAAAGCTACTTTCATGAGAGAGCTTTACAAAATGAGCATCAGTCACTGATAATAACAACGTGATAGTCCCCAACCACAAAGCTGGATTACTGCAACTCGCTACTAGCCGGCCTACCTGCAAATGCAATCCGCCCCCTTCAGAGGATACAGAATGCAGCCGCTCGTCTGGTTTTCAACCTACCCAGACGCTGTCATGTCACCCCACTCCTCATCGCCCTCCACTGGCTTCCCGTCATGGCCCGCATAAGATTCAAGACCCTGGTGCTGACCTTCCGGGCTGTAAACGGGACTGCCCCGACCTATATCAACTCTCTCCTCCAGCCCTATACCCCCACCCGTCACCTATGGTCATCTGCTGACAACCGTCTAGTGGTACCTCCCCTCAAGAGCGCCCGAGGGCAACACAAACTTCTTCCACTGCCTGGCTCCCCAATGGTGGAATCAACTCCCCACCTCCATCAGAAGCATAGACTGCCTTCTCACCTTCAAGAGAATGCTTAAAACTCACCTATTTAAATAATTTAATGGCATTTAGGAATAGTATGGCACTTCACATAATCTAATGTGCTTTAGAACAATCTGTTGGTCCCCATATGGTGACTTGCCAGTGTTGTTTGTTGTATCTCTTGCTTTATGTTCACAATCGTTGTGTTATGCATTTATAGTTCTTCCCTTGGCACTTATTGGTTCTCATGATGTATGATTCACGATCTAAAAAAAATGACTGTGTTCGGGGTCTATCACGTTGCTATGCTCAATGACTGATGAAAAGCTCTCTCTTGTAAATCGCTTTGGATAAAAGCGTCTGCTAAATGAATAAATGTAAATGTGAACATGGTGGGTAGTCAGATTATGAAACATATGTTTGCGTGAAACCAAACAAGTGCCAAAGGGAAGAGCCACAAGAGCGTTCAGTTAAAGAAAAGATGCAGACTGGAGAGAAAATAGCCAGTCAACATGATCGCTGGCTCCAGGGAAGGATGGCCACTGGAGGATGGTTTGCCCCTCCCCTATTTATGAGAGGCAAGAGAAGGATCTAAATGAGGAAGGAGGAAATGGTTGAAATAAAACCATAAAGAAATGTTGCTAGGCCTAGCTATCATTTATATATATGTATATACATTTTTTAATAAATAATTCAAATTCTAATTAGAATGCTTCAACAGTGACACCTGCAGGGTTGGCAAGAGGGTAGATAAAAAGGTTTGTTGAGTTGTTGAGTGGGGGGGTGGGGTGAAGAGAAGAGGGAGACAGACCAGGGGGTGGGGGTGGTGGAGCGGGGACAGAGTGGGGGGTGGGAGTGGTGGAGGGGGGACAAAGTGGGGGTTGGGGTGGTGGTAGTGGAGGGGGCAGTAGAAATACATGAGAAATTATGATGCAAGTGATTCTCACTCACACTGCATGTAGAATTCACAATTCAACGTGATTCCACGGGTTGGTTTTCCAATGTCCTCCCGGATGTGTTAACTCACCAGACGCCACTTGCTGACTTCGGACTGCTTGGTCCTCAGGGCGACCCCCTGTCCTGAACATTCTAGAACAGGGGTGGGCAATTCCGGTCCTCGAGGGCCGCTGTCCTGAAGGTTTTAAATGTTTCCCTGCTCCAGATGAACAGGTTGTCATCAAGCTCTGTGGAAGCCTGATAATGACCATTCATTTTAATCAGGTGACCAAGGAAACATATAAAACCTTCAGGACAGCGGCCCTCGAGGACTGGATTTGCCTAACTCTCTTCTAGACGTTTCACTGCTCCAACACACCTGATTCAAAAACATCGTAACATTGTTATCTAACCATGTAGAAGCCTGGTAACATCCATTCATGTGAATCAGGTGTGTTTGATCTGGGATTCATCTGGACATGGACAACAGGTGGCGGGGTTGAGTCAAACCATTTTTGGTTAGCTTAAGTTGTTTCATCTGCATCCGCGTAGGGCTCCAGTCCAAACACATGTAAACCGGTGTGTTTCTGGGAACTCCGAATGGTGTTTTACATAATCGTTCTCAGGGATAGTCCTTTTCTCAATTTATCTTTTGTTTTTAATCCCGCGTGCACATGCATGCTTATTCTTAAAGTAGCTCCTGAACATCAATGAGCTGGTCTACATGTATTATCTTTCTAAGAGGAAACTGAATTCTGCTTGAAAATCTGAACTGTTTATTTATTCAACATGACAGACACAGATTTATAATGCACACACACACACACACACACAAGCACACACACACAGTCACAGTGTAAAACACATTAGAGGTCGGCAGGAAATTTAAGCAGAAGTTTATAATGGCTGATTCTGTGTTTCGATCTAGTGTAGACATGGCCTCAACCTAGTTAGGCTTTAACTTCAACAAAACCCTGGTAAGTGTGTCATGATGTCCGGCTGTGAGACACAGACCCCTGCTGTTCTGTGTTTTGAGTGTGAAAAACAGAGGGAAAGTGAGGGAGAGAGAGAGAGAGAGACATCAAAAAAGCACCACAAGGAGCAGGAAAGAGAGGCGAAGAGGCACGTTTTCTAGCATGAAATAAGCATTACCCTAAATCTTGTTTTAACAGCAGCCTGAAGCGCTGCGTGTGACTCTGCACAGCGTGATATCTGTGGGGCTCCCTGTGCACACCGCACAGAACCCAACCTAAATATGGAGATTCAGCCATCATTGTCCTTAAGGAGGTCACCATCGCAGGATCAAAGTAAGTCTAAAGTAAGTTTAAAGAGGTTCAGACTAACGATGTTTGGTAATGTTTGATCTCGGACATGTGGTTGATTTGTGGTTAGTGGAGGGCAGTGACCAAAATGACCTTGGTGACCCCGGTTTGAATGTTGTTGTTTTTTCTCTTAAATGAGCTATTTCTCTTGTTTGCTTGACAGGCTGGCGGAACACATGTATTTCGTACATTATGTTCTATGGATTCTAACCCATCAACCAATCAATACTCTCAAATCCCTTGCTTCTATAAACGAACCAACCAACCTGAAGACAACCAGTCAACCATTCTCATCATCAGTGTAACTGGACTCACACTTATCTCCTCTCATCATTTTTACTGGCTGGTTCAACCTGTCACATGGACGTTTTACGATCACGCAGGACAGAACGTCACGAGCGATGAATATGCGTGAGATTGGTCCTAACTTACACGGTCCTCTGACTCTGTGTACGTGTTGGTAAAACGCCAGGGCGTCATATGACGTACAGAGCTTTCGTCACGCTGGCGGAACCCATGAGGAGGCGCTCGGGAATTTTTGACGACCGAGTCGATGTCAGCGAGCCAATAACAGAGCGAGTTACGTTGCAGCCCTCGTCACAGTGTTGTCGTTGGTTATCGGAGGGGGGGATCCCTCACTGCCCCTTTCTTCCAATTGTCCACGTCTTGGGTGATTTAGGTGCAGTTTAACGTGAAGCCCTCTGTGATATTGCTTGTCAAAAGGGCCATTCAAACAAAATAGAATATAAAAAGCTAATCCTGTTGAGATGACTGGGTCAGATGGTGTTTCTCTCAGGGTCATGCTGTTTAGAGGGGTACGCTGGGGGGACCCACAGTCTCACACTTATTCACTCCAGTGCCGAAACGTTGACTGTGATATTAACTGAACATTGGTAGGATTTCAATTAATAGGATTTTCAATAGGATCATAAACTAGTACAACTTAACATAGGTGTTGTCCAGATCCAATTTGTAATGAAACCTTTTATGCATGAAGAAAATCCTGTCTTGTAGTCTAGCTGGTTGATTATGTATTAGTTATACATTGCATACTGGACATAGTATTTTTGGTTTAATTGAGGAATATTTTCATGAGAACCACTCACTGAAAATCTCTTAACATGATGTTTATATTCCTGAAGAAGTGTGCGTTCTCCACTTGCAGGTCTCCTATCATCGCCCTCTAGGGACAAGTCTGGGTGCTGCATGTTCAGGTTCTCGTTCGACCAGTCAGTTCAATGTGATGTTCCTAAATCAAACAAAAACATCTTCAATGGACTCAGTATCCGGTTCCTAGAAATGATTGTTATGTGAATTTCTGGAGCTGTCAAAGTGGCATGGAAAGTTGTGCCTTCACACAGTGCCAAACAGAGGATGATAGAGACACAGTTGGCTTGGCTTGATCAGTGTCCTTTCAGTGTTCAGTCACAGAGAAGAACCACGGTGGTTGGAGATGGCTTTTGTTGTTCTCTGTTTAGTGGGCAGGCAAAGAATAAAGAGGAGTTCCTCTGGGCAGTGCCAAGCCCTGTCAGAATGAGCTGGGGATGGGTGAAGGATATTAGCAATCATTTAGGGCACAGGTGTTAAACTCTAGTCCTCGAGGGCCGCTATCCTGACTGTTTTAGATGCTTCCTTGCTCCAGCGAACCTTCAAAAAACATCTAAAACCTTCAGGACCTTCAATCCCTCGAGGACTGGAGTCCCGTCAGATCAGCAGAAAGGACAGGTAAGACAGGTAAGACAGGTGGGACTGAGCCCAGGAGAGGACAGGTGGGTCAGGTGAGACCGAGCCCAGGAAATTACAGGTGGGATAGGTGAGACCAAGCCCAGGAGAGGACTGGTGGGTCAGGTGAGAGTCCAGGTTGCTCTTCTCATTCCCGTCTGCAACGAGAAAGTGGGTTAATGTATTAAAGTGACCTTATACGCCCACCCACCCCCTTGAAATCTACAAGCAACCACCCTATTTTTCTCTTCAGTAAGCCTTAATCAGGTTGAGTCATATTTACTGAAAGCCTTAGCTTCTTATGACTTCCATCCGTCTCCATATTGCTTGGATATATATAGAGCCTGATGAAAGTTTACATCATAATTAAATCAGAGGTCAAGCTTCAGTTGCTAATACCAGCGTTGCCACTGCATCCTAATACCATTAGCGATGCATGGCTGAGTTCTGGTCTGGTCTGCTCATGTGCGCTGATCTAGGATGTAGTATCTGAGTTACGGGGTCGAGCAGAGTCATGACAGTGACGAGCTCGTCCTCGGAACAGGAAAAGGCATCGGCCCTCTTGTTTCTTAGGAACTGAGGTGGTCACCGCTTCCTTTGGTTGTGCCGCCTGTGTAAAGAGCTGCTCAGCGCAGTGCTTAACAGCAACAGCATTGTTACTCGGCTCAAACGAGAATCAAATGAAACAAACGACTGACAGGGTTAGGGCCGACTAATGCCACTCGTTGGTGTTAAAGAGTTGGGGATTAAAATGTTGTTGTTCCCGATTGCGTAATAAAAGCGTGAAACAACAAACCTGATAACCGACCGCCTTTGTTCTCTCCCTTCCCTCTCTCCCTCGCCCGTCCACATTCCAAGTCCAAGAGGACTTCCCAGAGAGGGGGGAAGACACTATGTACACGTAAGACACAGAAACGGCGCCCAGTTCCTCCGAGGTCGACCCTTTGCTGTCTTTAACACCTGACCTGAACGTCCCTTGTTCTGATCTTTGCTGACACAAGGCTCCCCGATCCTCTCCTTTGACCCTGTGCCAGCGCTGAATCTGTGGTCAAATGGGGGGGGGGGGGGGGAGGGGGTGATCGATGAAAGGCAGACAGGCAGCTTTTGTGTTGTGAGTTGAGGTGGAGGGGGGAAGGCGGCCGTGTGGGCAAGGATGGATTTGAACAGGGGGCGGGAGTGGTTGTACAAGCTGCCCTGAACATGTTGTAAACCCCTCCAGACAATTTCATCCCACAGTGATAGGTTCACTTCAGCGTCAGTGTTTGCCCCTTCCACCCCTACACAATAGGGTCCTGTATAGTTTACAGTGTGTACATGCCCTGGGTGGCAGCTAATTGCTGTGGGATAACTGCTGCTTGAGTGGAGCTATTATATTTATAGCTTTCATTGAGCACACAAACACATACAATTCTCATCTAGTTTCCAATAATTAGGGCAAACTGTGGAAAGGATGAAAGAGAGATCCGAGAGAGTGAAAGAGAGAGACAGGAGGAGACACACTACACACACCGACACACACTCACTCCGAGAGGGAATTATCAACAATTAGGGAAAAAGAGAGAGGGGGAGAAATAGAGAGAAAGAGAGGGGTGGGGTGGTCGTACTTGAGGGGGGAGGGATGTGAGGGGTTTACTACTGCTACTACTCTAAACTGCTGTAAAACTTTGTCCATTGGGCACAGATTAGATCTCTACCTCTGTAGTCCCTCCCCTCCCCAGACGCTTCCTCTATATATACACTTGAGAGAGAGCAGAACCCTGTGCACTGTACAAACCTCCACACTCCCTCCTCCACGAGTAGGTGAGCAGTGTGTTCGGTGTTATAGTGCCTATGTGTATGTGTGTGAACGTGTGCTTATGTGTGTGTGAGCAAGAGAGAGAGAGAGAGAGAACGAGACAGAGCACACGTCTACTCCCGGTTTGGAGCACAAGGAGGCAGAGAGAGAGAGAGGCACTTTGTTGCTGGTTAGTTCCAGGCACCTTACACTCTGTGACAGAGAGCAAAAAAAAGAAGGAGAAAGACTCAAACAGAAGAAGGAGAAATAGTGGGACAGAGGGAGAGAGTTGGTTGCAAGAAGCTCATTGGAAGAGAGTCTTCCAAAACACCTGGATCTCCCTCTCCTTGAGTCTCCCTCTCCTGCTGTCTGTCTGTGCTTTACCATGGAAGACTATGCACTGCCCTTCTGGCTCTACATGGGAGTGATGTCGGTGTTTGTCGGCGGAGCCATCAAGAAAGTGCTGGCGTCCCACATCAGCGTGGTGCCAACGCTGGTGGCCTGGCTCAGTGCCACGGTACTGGTGGAGAGACTGTGGTCCTTCTGTGTCCCTGCTGTCCTGGTACTGGCTGTCCTCTGTGTCGCCTGCTGCTTTTACTCTGTCAGGATCGCCCCGCTGCCCGCTCTGCCCGCTGAGGGAAAGGTTGTGTTCATCACAGGTAAGGGTTCTCTTTATTTTTCCTTCTTTTTTTTTCTTAACAAAGAGTTTGGGGTTCAGTTCTTGGGAAAATGCTCATCTTGGCCTCTGATCCGAATCTGCTTCTGTGTGTGCTTCTGTGTCTTTCTTTGAGCAGATTGCAAAATTGAAATTTCTCTCATTCTTTCTATTATGAAGTTGTTTGGATTTTTAAAGCAAAAAAATATAAATAATGATTATTCTTTGTGTTCAGCCTCATCATGATAACAGTACCGGGTAGCTTTAGCTCACATGGTGCACAGTTCATTTAAATACGAACAGGCTGCATGTGTCCTGTTCAGGATCACAGGTTCTGTTTGTCCTGTTTCAACAGGGTATCGTTCAAAGAGTCTGACAATAATTGTCTCTGATTAGATATGTCCCAGTTTTCAGAGTTTAAAGCGAAAGAAAAGGAAGAGAGGGGGAGGGAGTGAAAGATTACTCCACAAATTAAATGCTTTGCCATGCACTAATACATGCCAACTCTTGGCATTCAGCTAATACATTTATTCATTCAGCAGACGCTTTTATCCAAAGCCACTTCCAGGATCAATAGCCAAATAGCTGTCTATCATGCCTCTACACCATGACACTAATTGCATAAGACTAAAGGTTTTCATTGTTAAAATATGATGTAAATCATTGTGCAATCTTCAATAATCGTGAAGTGGTTTAAGGGGCTTGTCAACTTGTCAGTTAATGAATCCACTGCTGAGATCTATATGATTACATAAGAATTGTATTATGTCTACATTACACCAAGGGACTTTTATAATTGGTGTCAGTGTATGCTGGGGTGTGAATGTGCAGGAGGGTGGACAGAGGGACACAGATTAGGGGGCCAGAGAATGAGAGAGAGTAAGAAAGATAACAATCTCATTTTATTGTTACTTCATAAACGCGGGGATGCTTTTGTGTATGCGTGAACTTTATCCCATGCATGGAGCTTAGTATAGGAGCTACAATTATGTGTATACCTTAAAACCGCTCATAAAATAGTGTTTAACATAAAGATGAATCAACTGTTTTGTGAGAGGTGGAATTTTATATGAATCTTTAAAATACCCCCTCATCAAAATTGTGGTTGATTTACACTTCAAAGACAAATATTTGTTCATTTTCCTACTTAAATGTTTTGTTACCTTGTTTGTTTTTGTCAGTATGTAAATATTGAGTTTCTTGTAGAACTTGTAAAAGTACATTACCTTCAACGACCCTGTTACGCAGAAGGAAATCATTTAACGAGATTACGTAAGTGATTGTTTATTGACACACAGTAACTCTTTAAGGAGTAACATTAACTACGGTCCCTCTCCGTGTTTGAGTAGTTTGAATGTCAACAGTGTGAACTGTTGGCCAAATAATCCCTTATGTTGCTGGTCTTGACACACGCTGGCACACATTGATTCTGAACTGTTATTAGGCCATCTTAGATAGCAAACTCACTAAGGGAAGTAGAAAGGGGTTCCTTTAAAACAAGGTCTAAAAATAAGGGTAAACATCGCCTGTCTACATAGTAAATTTAGATGTGTTTAAATTTGATGAATTTAAACTTGATGAGATTCAGCTAAACTTGATTAACTTAAAATGGATTAATTTACATTTGATTGAATTAAACTTGATTAACTTAAACTGGATGAATTTAAACTTGATGAACTTAAACTTGATGAACGGAATGTTTTGACTCTCATTCACCCTATGAGATCGAGTTATACTGAGACAAATATCCAGACTCACCGCAGACTGTACTGTCTAGTGGCATGGTAACAAACTTAAATCCACCAAGGTCAGTTAAAGCTAATCTTTTTTTCACGTATCGTGCCACAGATCATGCCACAGACACCCCCCACCCCAACGCACACACATTTACAAACTTATTTTGGTCAGGACAGACACACTGCACGCACGCACACATGCACACACACACAAATTAAAAGACTCTAGACTTAGCAACAAAGTACTTGTGGGCTGAATTGACACAAGTCTGCCAACAGAGTTACTGCCCCCCACTGGCTAGCTGCTAACTTATTTATCTTATTTAACCTGGAAAAAAAGCATAATAAGTTACCACAGTCCACAACAAAATGAACTACCAAAGTGCATGACTGACATACAGTAGTAAGCGCCACATATACATGTCAACAATGCAAATGATCAAACCGCCTCAACAGCGAGACAGGGCAGCCATTCGACATGATTCATTATTTTCCCTCAAAGCTTCAATAAAACCACTCAAGGGTCATTCTGGCAATAAGACAAGTGTGAAAAAAACAAACAAAAAAAACTCTCTAAACCTCTTATAAAGCCAACTGAAGTACAATAGAAAAAAGCTGGCATTCCTTGCAAGATGAAGGTCTGTGAAGTTCCACACTGCTGACTGGGCAATTCCTCTGTTCCACCTTCTCATCCAGCCTTCAGAGGTTTGCAGGTTTGGAGGATAAAAACAGGCTGAGGAATGCAGCTCATACATTTGTGAACGGAACGGAACGTTACCGTGGTTTTTCTACACGTAGGCATGTATGTGCGAACAGCCTAGATGTTCAGCCATGAGCTTTGTTTGAGAAGCCAAACATTGTCCAAGAGAAAGGAATTCCCCCAAGAATGAATTTGACTTCCCCTAGTTGGACTTCAGTGGCTCTTAAACAAGAGGGGCCCTTTTTTTCTCCCTGGGAGGCGCTTGGAAAAATGTCTTGCATCAGCAATTTCAGTTCTGGTTGAGGGACCTTATGGATGGATACTCCACGCAGCTCTTTCCAAATATATAGAATAATCCGCTTTAATATGTAATCACATTTACGAGAGGCTTTTACACTCTGCAAAGAAGCCAGAGTCTTTAGACCTCAAAGACTTTAGGCCAACGATGACTAATAAAGATCGCAGTGTCTGCTTTTCCCACGTTAAGGTCTTACGGTTTTTAACAGCTGCGTGGCAAAGCAGAGATCTCCCGGAGAACCGGAGAAACCCAGCTGACGGAACAGTATCACAAACCGTAAATGTTTAGAGGGTTGGGATGTGTTAACGTACTGTACGATGGCTCGCCTCTGCCTCATCCTTGGTGTGGAGAGAAGAAAAAAAAACTCCTGTTACGAGGTACAAGATGTGCAGATTGTTTTTCTCACAGGTGCATCGAGTAACTCTGACATCATCATGGTTCCCACCGCTTAAAAGTGCCTGCTCAGGCTACAGTAGATCGCTAACACTGGACAGCGAGACATTGTGTTCCTGTTCTGCGAATTAAACCAAAGCATGTCCTCCCCAGCCATTTTTAACACTGAGATTTCCATAACATACATGTCCCTTGGGAAAGTTCTCAGACAAATAATACACTCATGTCCTCAAAAGGACATATGGCCTGCTTTGAGCGCTTTCAAAATAGAACACACACGTTGGTTTTTTTCTTGTAGTGCGCTCCCTGTAAATAGCCCCTCAGGCAACGCCGAATCTCCCAGGTGGTTCCTATCACAGATAAACCTGCAAAAACCTGCCCCTCCCCCTTTGTTCAGGAGTTGTTCGAGGACAAGGCTTGTAATTTCACACCCTGTCGCTGTATTCGCTCCCCCCAGCTCCCTCCCTCTTTCTCCAAACTCTTGGCCGGTTGCCGCCTGTTGCGTTGGCAGGATTCCATGGCGACCTCATGGTTTTCACACTTCAGTGACCCTGCCTGCGGTGTGACAAGCAGCCACCTGATGAAGTCTTTCATCTGGACAGTCTGCCTGCGCTTGATACAGTAACGACACGTAACCGAGGGAGGACGTGCAAAACTGTTTTTCAGTGCAGAAATGTCGTCACACGTTCACTCTTGCCCACCCTTCCTTGTCTCTCCCAAGATTCTTTCTGGCCTAAGATGGAGGGCGTGCGAGGACCACTGTGGTCACCCAGAGACAGATGTGTGGCCTTCCCTCCGTCTGCTCACAAGCCTCTGACAGTGGACTCTCACCCATCACCGCATGGTGCCTTGCTTGTTTTTCCGTTTGGGGGGCCTCTTTTAGCGGAAAAAAAAGGAGAGCTGTTGCGCAACGGCCCTCCATTTAGGAAAGATGATTCGCTGGCCCTCCCAAACCTCCGGACTGAAGGCAGTCCACGTATCCCTTGTCGGATCGTTCCCAACGGCAACCCTACGCCGTGAAGCCACTGAAGTCTTCTCATGTTCCCTGGGGGCCCAGTGAAATATGCCTGCCTTCATGCCCTCTTCCCTGTCTCTCTCTTTTTCTCTCGCTTGATCTCCCTATGTCCCTCTCCCTTTCATTTTCTCTCTCTCCCTTTCTCTTTTACTCCCTCTCTCTCTTACTTTCACTCTCCCTCTCTTACACCCTCTTTCTCTTACTCCCTCTCTCTCTTACTCGCTGTCTCTCTGGCCCTCTCTCTCTCTCTTACTTTCTCTCTATCTCTTACTCCAACTCTTACACCCTCACCTCCCTCTCCACCATCCCTCCATCTTTGAGAGGATGGGGCTTGAGAGTGACAGCTGCAGATGTAGATCTCCTTCACGTGTGTTTCAGAGGTAGAAGGTGTCAGAACAGTGTAACCAGTCATAGCCTAGCTTCCTCCTTCCTGCAAACTACACTCCAGCATTCTGGGAGAGAGGGAATGTGTGTGTGGTCTAAGAAGAGGAGGAGAATGGTTAGTCATGCAGTATGCATGAAGCCACAGCCATATGGGGTCCAAGCGCCAAATATAACACATTAATTTACAACGTCTAATATTTATAATACATATGAGACAGTGCATGTATAATACGTGTGTGTGTCAGACTTTGGCCAACTTCACCATAAATAACATGAAAAGTTAAGAAAATAAGTGAAGTGATATATTAAGTGGCGATGAGGTTCTGTGACAGAGCCTCTCATTGCACCCAGGGTGAAAGAGATCTTGGGCCGACGCTGCTAAATGTGAAGATCCTATTTGGTTTTAGCAGGAACATCCATACCACAAAGCCCATCTCACAGGAAGATAAGTGACAGACTATGTCTGCTTTAGTCTCTGTCAAATACAAACAACACAGAAGTATTATCAGTGGTATAAAGCAGACGGGAAGATGAACTTGAGACTGAGTTGGAAAACAAACCCTGAGTACTCAGAACCCGCGTCTGCTCTTCAACGGTAAGTCAACATAACGTTGACGCGGTCCGTGTTTGATCAGCGCTGCCGTCCTCATGTTGTGTTTGACCACCCCTTCCCGTCCCGTTCCCGTGTCCTTGGAGAATTTTCCAGCACTGAGTCCCAAGCAGAAAGATACAGTGAAACCGTTCTCCAAAAACAGTATATTGTTCATCAAGCTCACTCTCTCCTTCCCTTTTCTTTATAAACACGTGATGTTTAGGTATGCCCACCTAACCAATAACATGTATGTTCAAACACAGACACACCTGTAAAAAGAGTGGGACATAAGGACATGACATGTCAAATAGGGTTATACTGTCTTCTGAAAAAGACATCCTAATCTTATGTAATACTGTAGCTGCATGGTTAACATTTTTAAGAGAGAGAGAAATCGTAACAGGTAATCAAGTAATGATTTGTCATGCCCTGGAGGGGTGTGTGTATGTGTGTGTGTGCGTGGGTGTGTGTAAGGAAAAGATTTTTCTCTTTCAAAGAAATGATAGAACACAGCCGACTTACTGATAAGGATTCGCGTACTTAGAACAAGAGATAAGGGCAAGAATCCTGTCCCTAGACAGAACCTGAGCCAGGGAGGAATGGAGAGATAGAGGTAGAATGGAACAGAGGGAGAGATGGAGGGAGACAGGAGAGGAAGACTCGTAAAAAGTCCCATCAACCCTGGACTCTTTATTGTTTACTGCTAAAAAAAACAAGATCCAGGTGAAAGGTGAGAAAGAACCTTACTTAATTTCACACACGCACACGTATGTTTATATGCACTTATTACATAAATACATTTTTGCATACTGCTGACAGTGCATGCATGCACCAGATCCTTCCGACAGTCCACAGTTGTTCGAGCCAGCCAATCTCTTGAGGCACCGGGCCAAGACATTATTAAGAGCTGTGTAGCTGACAGAAACGAATGTGTTCTTTCCCTCCAAAAAGGACACCCTTTATACCCATTCATTCATTGCCCCAACTGGTACTGTACAAAGGGCGTCTCTGTACATTGTATTTTATTACAGAATCGGATTGCAGGAGTAACGGAACGATTGCAAAATCGTCTTTTAACCTCTGGATATTTACATTCAATCATTTAGCAGATGCTTTTTATCTAGAGCGATTTACAGCAAGTATGGGAACATTCCCCCTGAAGCAAATAGGGTGACGTGCCTTGCCCAAGGACACAACGCCATGCAGTCACAGCCAAAAAACAAACTTGCAAACCTTTCGATCACAAACCCAACGCCTTAACCGCTGAGCCACGTGACTCCCAGGATTTACGGTACGGTAACTCGTGCACTGGGGAAGTGTGCTGGGTGTTCCAAAGAAGTTTTGATCCATATGCGTTAAAAGTGAGCCAGTGAGTTTGTGATGGGGGTCATTCATCTGCTAGGATGCCACAATAAAATCAGCTCCATTTCCCTTGGCAGCTGTTTCATGTCCCCCGCCACACATTCCAATATGGTATCTCTCCATCGTGTTTCCTGTAGGCTGTAAAAGAGCCCATTAAAGCTTCTGTACAGCTGCACTTCTTCCAATCTAAGCCAAAGTTTTCAATCAGCCTTCTCTCATAGATGTGAATTAATCATTCATTCTTTATTTTTTTACATGAAGTTGAATAGTTGTTGAAGCGTGTTGACTGGCTAGATGAACTGTTGTGTCTTATCTGAATGGTCAACTTCTTCCTCTCTATAGTGCGATAAGAGATTATGTCCTTTTTGGGCGTGTGATAATTTTTAGTGTCACTTGTTGAACATTGCACTCGCTCAAACCAGAACCTTGTGTACCTGATACAAGATCTGCTGAACTTTATTAGTTATTTTAGAGAGTTGAAATGTTGACTGTTTTGGGTCCATAGTTCATGGGTGATTTGCAAGGACTTGTCCCTGGTGCATTCACAGCGTGTTTTCTAATAGTTACTAATGAAACAGGATCCCTGAAAATGTGACCTTCTGCGATACAAGATAGAACATAGATAATAATAACTGGATTATATTTCTCTTTTTACATGCTGTGATTCCTTGTAAATGGAGTTGCATTACTTTCCAAGACACAAATTCACGAAATACTGCTACGGGACCTAAACAGTTCCCCCTTACTTCCAGGAGAACTAGTTTTCTTTTCTGCCCCAGGTACCAAAACACCTTTGACTAAGCGAGTCTTTCTGTCCTCAGGTTGCGATTCCGGCTTTGGGAAGGCAGCCGCACGAAATCTGGACGAGCTGGGTTTTGAAGTGTTTGCCACAGTCCTGGATCTGTCCGGGGAGGGAGCCAGAGACCTGAAGAGAACCTGCTCCCCACGTCTCACCCTCCTCCAGGTGGACATCACCGAGCCACAGCAAGTCCAACAGGCCTTGCTGGACACAAAAGCTAAACTGGGACACAGAGGTATGTTCCACCCCTGGTCCAACCCTTCCAGAAAATGCATGCAGAGGACCACACATGTGTTCACCGGCATGCAAGTTGTGAACAAGCAGCAATGTGCACAGGCACACGTGCGGGAACACTCATGCAAACCACACATACACACACTCACACACAGACACCCTTAATAAATGATACAACCTGAAGGCACATACAGTTAATTCTCACTCAGGATCCGTTCGATTGCCCTTATTAAAAAATTTGACTATTTGAAGGGCACAGACCATTTGAAGGGCACACATTTTTTTAGGCTTGTGTGTTTTCGACTGCTTACGTTGGCTGTGAATCCTCTTTCCTGATTTAGGAAGAAAAAGCCCATGAGGGGGAGAGGGGGGGGATATAATACTCCAAGGCGGCAAACACTTTACCAGGAGCAAGGCTGCATCTGTGTTTACTTTTGCTAATGTCATCTGAGGACATGTGTGTGTGTGTGCCTGGCATGTATTGCGTGTGTGTCAGAGGCGTAATCAGAGAACAGAGAGGGAAAGGTCACTCACATGTTCACTTACTCATCTACTATCACTTTTGGGACCGTGTGGAGTTTGGACATGGATCAAGGGCATACTTAAATTTTGGGGGCCACAAAACATGACCCACACCACAGATTCAAAAGTAGTGGGGGGGGGGGAAGTGTTATTTTAAGAATTACGGAAGGTTTTAAAGTAAAGATTGATTATAGTTCTGTCAGCACTGGTGAAAAGTCTGAGAAGGAGACGAGTGAGACAGATTGACTCAGCAGTGTACCCTGTCCATATCCCAGTTTAGGATTAGTTAGGGTTAGGATTAGGGTTAATTAGGGCAAGGGTTAGTTAGGTTAGGGTTCAGGTTTTTAGTTTTAGGTTCGACTCTCCATTAGTCACCTGGTTCTACTTATGTTCTGGTTTTAAAGCCAATCAAATGGGCCAAAGGTTAAGGATTGCGGTGCGTAGCACCTGTACATACATGGACCCCAGATTTAGTCTCGTCTGCCTTTCCGGGATTTTTTCTCTCAACATACATCCCTCCCTCTATCCCACCTTCCATACCTCCCTCCATCCTTTTCTGTAGTTTGGGACTGGATGTTCCTTCCTATGTGAAGTGTTTCTGCTCCTGGTTTGGCTCCTCTCATCTCAAATGGGGAACTTTCCTCTCTTGCAGATGTTACATCTGTACGCCTCCATCTGTACGCATCAACATGCGTATTTGCCAGATGCCATGTACATTTTGTATGTGAAGGTTGCGCAACAGTCCTTTAGACCAATATGTTGATCTTCGAAAAACTAAACCTTCTACAAGACCAGCTAGTTTTGGGGCTGTCCAAAATGTCGCGTTGAGAGGCACAAATATCAATAATGTTGAAAAACCTTACCGGAAAAACAACCACTGGGCTTTATCTCACAGTATCGCCTAACTTAAGGAACTTTTACGAACAAGAAAGACTGCCCCTTTGTGGAACATGCAAGAACATGCACAGGAGTGACAGAAAATAGAAGTTAGGTCTTGTTGTTTTGCTACTCAAACCATGGAGTGGGCGGTGTAGCATCACATTAGATTTATTATCTCTCTTTCTCCTGCCCCCCCCCTCTCTCTCACCCCTCTCTCCCCCTCCCCTCTTTTTCTTCCCCCCTCTCTCACCTTTCTCTCTCTCCCTCCCTCCCTCTCTCCCACCTTTTCTCCCCCTCCCTCATCGCAGGTCTCTGGGGTCTGGTAAACAACGCTGGCGTGTGCGTGAACTTTGGCGACGCCGAGCTGTCTCTGATGTCCAACTTCCGTGGCTGCATGGAAATCAACTTCTTTGGGACTCTGTTTGTCACCAAGACATTCCTCCCCCTCCTACGCCAGGCCAAGGGACGCATAGTCACCATCTCCAGCCCAGCGGGTGAGCATGTGACCGCACACACCTTGACACACACACATACAGCGACACATATATTCAGAAAATTTTATTAACAGCAACCGCATCTTCAGTTATTCAAAAAGTCTACACATCCACATTAGAAAACAAATCCACGCCCCTGCCATACTGCTCACACAAACACACAAAGATATATGTGGAGATGTACAGTATATCCCGTCAGTCCTCAGTAAAACATACATCACATTTACATATTTAGCAGACGCTTTTATCCAAAGCGACTTACAGTAAGTACAGGGACATTTTCCCTGATGCAAGTAGGGTGAAGGGCCTTGCCCAAGGATACAACATTATATAGCCACAGCTGGGGCTCGATCTCACAACCTTCCGATCACAAGGCCAACGCCTTAACCATTGAGCCATCTGACCCCCTCACCTATGTGCAGCAACTCTGTGATACTAAGCAGCACTTGATAGAGAATACTGTCTCTCGTCATACTACGAATTGGAGGCAGATGGGCAGAAACAAGGTTCTTGTTCATCTTAAACTGTAAAGCATGAACATGAACTGCAGCACTGGCACATTTCATCACAAACATTTGGCTGCCACCATAGTTCAGTTCACGTTGGTCTTCCAAGCCAGCAATCAGTAAATAGAACTCTCAATACATTTGTCATGACTGTATTGCATTGAAATCCTGAGATGATAGAGCAGAGAATTGAATTCTACTTTGGGATGCCAGCAGACGTACATCAAAGCTATTAACCACTTAAGTCGTCAGCAAACACCTCCAGGGCGAAGACATACGTTTATAAAGAGGCTTGATCGGCAATTAAACTCCCACCTGGCTCCGATCCTCCCCCCGCTCTCCCCACTATCCTCCCTTCCATCAAAGCCTAGAGGGTTAGGCCTCAGCTTGGCGCACGCTGGGTCTTGCCTCTTATCTCCACAACCATCCCTGCAACTGTCTTTATTCCTCGAACTGCATCTCCCCCGGAAACGTGTAAACAAGGCTTCCTTTATAAGAGCCGGAAAGACGTCTCTCTCCTGACTGTGTACCGTAGCCAACACTGTTTTGGGGTTCACGTTGAAACAGAGCCAAGCTTTGACTGCTACAGGGCTTAAACTGCTTAAAGGTTTTTTTTTTACAGTCAAACCTGCGTTGCCAGATGAGTTATTCTGATACTGTATAATAACAGGTTCCATACCTACAATGTACATCTTGTTCTTTTTTATTGAAGTCACGGTTACCAAAAAGAACATTAAACAGACGTCCTCTTTTTGAGTAGCTTGTCTGTCTTGGAAAAAGACTGTGATTAAATGAAAAACACTGATATATAGTTTGCATTGCTCCAAATTCGCTAGATGATTAATGAGAAAAGTGGATGACATTATGATGCTGACTGGCTTCCTTGGTTGGATATAATGTTGGTAATCTATAAAAGTAATTTGAGCGTTGACTCTGCAAAGTAGTTCCATATTTTAACTGTGCCAGGCAAGTTCAGGTTAGGTTCAGCTGAAGTATTAGAAATGATAAAATAGCTTGATGCAGTTTATCGTAATAGCGATGTCTATATGAATAGTAGTTAAGGGTGTGCTGTTTTCGTGATGAGAAGGGGTCGGGATTGCTTCCAATCCCTCTGCATACCTGCGACTATTCAAATATTCACATGACAAGTGTGTTCCTTTCCCCTCAGGACAAGCTTCTAACCACTGGGTGTGTTGATGTGTGTGTTTGCTTGTAGGAGACCAGCCGTTCCCTTGCCTGGCAGCGTACGGGGCGTCCAAGGCAGCACTCAACCTCTTCACCAACACCCTGCGGCATGAGATGGAACCCTGGGGAGTCAAAGTATCCACCATCCTGCCTTCCTCCTACAAGACAGGTGAGGGGGTGAGGCGGTGATGACAGGGGGGATGGGGTTTAGGACAGGGAGTGATAGGGTCAAGGGGGTTATGGGATTGAGGGCAGGGGGTGATGGGGGTGAGTGAGTTCAAGGGATGATGGGGTGTAGGGCAGGGGGTGATAGGGTGAGGGGGTTGTGGGATTGAGGGCAGGGGATGATGGGGGTGAGGGGGTAAGTGAGTTGAAGGCAGGGGATGATGGGGGTGAGAGGGTTGAAGGGATGATGGGGTGTAGGGCAGGGGGTGATAGGGGTGAGGGGGTTGTGGGACTGAAGGCAGGGGATGATGGGGGTGAGAGGGTTTAAAGGATGATGGGATTAAGGGCAGGGGGTGGTATGGGTGAAGGGAGGGGGATACAAGTGGAAGGAGTTCATGGTAACGCCAGTTTAACTGTAGCCAGTGAACTGGATCCTTTCAGCTTTTAGAGGGTGGACTCTTCAAGGCAGCCGTGGTCAAGACTTTTACTAGACAGAATAAGTGTTATCTGTGATGCGACCCATTAGCGGTTAAAAAACTGAAAACCACTCAAATTTAACATCCCACCACCAATAAAGCAAGTTTTAATCCATCTGATTTGCACTACTGAGGATCCAGAGTAACTAAGGATGTAACAGGGCGTTCTAACCGCTGTTTTTTACATCTCTGGATCACAGGCTATATTGTCTTCTCTGTAACTTGCCTTTTCCCTCTCATTAATTAAAAGTTGCAGCTGGCCAAAAGCTCAGTCTCAGAGGATTAGTGTCAATGTAGGGACAAAGTATGCCCGTCCACTGTCTGCACATCTCTTTTCTCCCACCAACCCATCGTTCCTCTTTAGCCCTGCCACCGTCTTCTCCATGGTTGATACGTTATCCTTAGACCACATAAGCACAGAGTGAGAAATACAACTGGAGAGAGAGAGATCGCTATCTTAGTATACAAGAAGCAAACCTCTGCTGGCTACAATAAACAAGATCCAAGATGAACATTTCACCTTGTCCTTCCCCCCCACCCCCCCCACCCCCCTTTTCTCAGGTCAGTCCAGTAACAAGGATTATTGGGAGACGCAGTTCAAGCACCTGATCCAGAACCTGAGTCCGTCTCTTCTGGAGGAGTACGGGGAGGATTACATGGAGGAGACCAAGGAACTGTTCCACAGCTACGCCAAGACCGCCAACGAAGACCTCAGCCCCGTCATCCACACCATCTCAGAGGCGCTCCTCTCGCCGCAGCCTCACGTCCGCTACTATGCTGGACCCGGCGTGGGCCTCATGTACTTCATCTACAGCTACTTCCCCTTCAGCATCAGCGACAGGTTCCTCCAGAAACTGTTTGTCCGGAAGAAGTTGGCCCCTCGGGCCTTGAGAAAGGAAAACAGCTTAAACGACCTGAAGCACAATATAAACAACAACAACAACATTGAGAAAGTAGACAAGTAGTCTAAACCGTAGATGTGCGTGGAAAAATTTATATGTGTACGAATCTGTAGGACCACTTTTGTAACAGGCTCATAGTGTTGTGTTTTGACGTAAGTTTTTCGTTTTGTATATATTTTTTTTTTTTTACTTGCATATTGAGTATGTATTATTGAAGGGATCATTGAATTGCACCAAATGTCCAGTATAATATGACATGGTAGCCAGTGGGTGGGTTCTGTGTCAGAAAAGGTAAGTCAAGAGGTCAACAAGTTTGGGATGAGAAAGCCATCTCCGTGACAACAAACTAGTGTGAGCCTCACCTACGGTCTATGACCTTGTGTACTGCATTAGGCGCTAGGCACACACCAGCTCGGTTACAAACACATTGTTGACAACGAACTTAAATTAAAGCTGCAAATAAAAACGCACATTTACTACTGGTGACAGCATATTGGTAGTTCACCGCATACACAAAAACGCTTAAATACACACTGAAGATGTGCCTTGGTAGCAATCATTATGACATCATTAAGTATGGTAGGAATCATTATGACATCTTTGTGTATCGTAGCAATCATTATGACATCATTAGGTATGGTAGGAATCATTATGACATCATTGTGTATTGTAGCAATCATTATGACATGAATTTTGACAGAAATGTACGTAGTGGAATTTATTGGTTGTTTTGCTGTTGTGGCTGAATTTAACTATGCCCTGCAGTCTCCTCTGGGTCATACATTACAGAGTGAAAGACACAAGCTTGGCCATGTTTTTGTAAATAGATCATTAGCAATATATCATTTTTCGATTATGGATCCTAAAAGTTGCATTTCATATGTTGTTTGTATTTCTGTGCATTTATTTGTATTTTTCACCTCACTGTTATACTTAAATCAGAATATTTATGCCAGGTGGGTTTGTTTGGTTTGTATTACTCATGAATCAATTCAACTGTGAATTTTATATCACATCATGAAAAAATGAATGAAGAAATCCCAACAAACAGCAATTGTTCACTTGGTTCTTTGATAGTATTAAAGTTGACTTTTTCAAACACTTGGTCCGTTTCATTCCAAAGCAGAGCTCAGACAGTGGATTGTCTTTGTTTCTGAAACGCTTGTTTTCTCACCAACTGACCCTCATACTCAAAACTAGCCACCCACTTGTAATTCCCAGAATTAGCAGTTGGCGGCTAGCTCTGCTATTTCCAGGGATTTCACTCATTCAATTAAGCCGTGAGGTCATCATGCCATTTCTTATCAATTGTGTAATTGATAGACAGGGGAAGGGGGGGGGGATGTGAGTTATCTTTGATAATTGGGGGATGTTTTTCCCCTGCCCCAAAACGTAACGCCCCAGCACCCCACCCCCACCATCCTCTACCATCCTCCTCCCCCACTATCAGTTCCATTCCAGTACAAATCCCATTTGCACAAAGGATTTAATCAATCTGATCCTTTCACTTTTGATGAACACTGACCCACATATTTAGCAAACACATAAAAGGGATTTGTTGAAATAATCTTCGGACATTCTCAAACAATATGCCAAAACCCCAATGTAAATACACACCAATGATTTCAATCCAGTTTCAGGACCTGGAACAGTTTAGTCTAGCTATTTAAATTTCCATTTGGAACATACAAATTAATTCCAACTCTACTCTGTTTCCCCTGTAGGGATATGGATTACATATTTTGAAGTTCAAATTATAACAATTCATAGTACCAGTGACAGAAAGCCACAGCGCAATTTTGCGCAAGTTAAAGAAATGGACTGCATAGATTTACATTGGACTGCATTGATGACCAGTGCGGGCAGTCTTTTTTGTTAGGAGCTAACCATGTTTTAATAATCCATCATCTTCCTTCAGAGCCCATCTTATTCTTCCTGTCAGAGAGTGCTTCATTGTCCTGCAGGAGATTTTAAGAATCACTTCAATTCTCTCTGCCTCCATTGTTCCCTCATAATAACTGGATCAATGTTCCAATTGAGGGCTTCTTCAATGAGCCCTGAAGGGATGTCTTAACACTGATCCAGGGAGTGTGGAGTTGGAAGTCACTATCATTGTGTTAGAACTTGAATCAAACACATAGCAAGGTCATGTCTGGCCTCTAATTTATGACCCTCTATTTTATTTCATTTAGACCACTGCAAATCTGTTCGGGTCTATTAGTGCTATGCCGGTATTGCTACAGTGGCAGTAGACCTCACTGTGGTGGTGCTGTAACAGTATAAGGAAGTGGTATGGGCTCCATTGCCAACTCAGTGAAGCGAGTATAGAGAAATTACAGGAGTTGTCAGTGGAGGTTTAAATGTTTAGCTTACCAGAGCCAACCAACACATAGTGCTAAAGAAAGCCTGTGTAGGGCATAGGTCAGACGGTTGCTGTGTATTTAACAAGAGAACAATAGCGTTTCACAGATCAAATAAATACTGGTTAAGTTGTAAGCCAACACCATCTCACCAAGGCCCAGTGCACTCGGATATCCATTTGATTTTCCACGCCAGCTTTTGTTTTGGTTTAAATGCCTACCAGCGTCACGCATGACGTACGTACACGCAGACACACGTAAACAAGTGTTCGAGCAACAATCACACGCATGCAAGTACGTACATGCATGTCCACTCTTTATTTTTCTCCTTGTCTCTCTCCCTCTCTCCTCTCTCCCTGTCTCTCTCTACCTTCTCCTCTCTCCCTTTCCATCTCTCCCTCTCCCTGTCTCTCTCCTCCCTCTCCTCTCTCCCTCTCTCCCTTTCCATCCCTCCCTCCCTGTCCCTTTCCCTTTCCCTCTCCCTCCCCCTCTCTCAGACATCCCCCCTGTTCACAACACTTTTTCCTGCTTTGTGTTATTTATTCAGAGGCACATAGACAGGAAGACAGGAAAGAATTAGGCCGGAGTGGGAATATATAAAACAGGCATTAAACCTAATCCACAAAGAAGTGATCTGCATTAGGCGTCTCTCAACTGCGGCTCACGATTGTTGTACTGAATACGCAGTTCTGTCAACACAGGAACAGAAGCAGAGGGAGTTCAACCACTTAGCAATTGTTGCCCTCCGTACAAAAGAAGCTGCTGCGGAAGGTTCTGTCCAGTCAGCTGTTTTAGCTCTACAATCTCCTGGTACCAAACCAACCACAAAGCTGTTTGACAGAGCTCTTGTCAAACCTGAACATTGAGTTAAAAACTTTAATTTGATGGTGTTGTTTAACCTTGCTGTCCCTTGTTATTTGCGTCAGAAACACGTGCCAAGCCGTCTCTCATCTCTTGACACAACCCAGTGCTCGAACAGCCCCAGGAACACCAGCTCACGTTACTGCACCAGACCAGACCACGCTCTCACACTCGTCTTAAATCAGCTCAGCGCAGCAGACCGAGCTGTTATACAAAAGTACACAGACAAAAATCCTGAGAGAGAGCTGAACTGCTAGCAGTGTTTATGAGTGTGGCCTAATCTAAACCGATGAGGTCTTTGGACTCCGAAAGTGCTTGAGTTGATGGAAAAGAGTTACTTAACCATCTGTCTCATTCACTTGGCCGGATAGATCCAAGACCGCTGGGGGCTGGTTCCTGGAACAACAGTCTGCTCTGGAATTCTTAGTATCGTTCTCTGAATGAGATAACTTGGAAGAGAACGTGCGCAATGACAACAACATACATCTGTAGTTGCGTACAGTTGGCAAGAGTTTTTTGACTCGCTGGAGGAACTCTCTTAAAAAGAACAAGTAAACATTCTTGGATTTTCAAAAGTGTAGTTCTGATACAGTGTAAAGGAATCGGTAATGACCATGGTTTCAAAACGTTGGGGCTAACACAGGTTGTGTCAAAGTACAGAAAGTTGTTGCACAGACACAACATTGCTGTGGGTTATTGAGTGTTGAGGGTTATCTGTGTCGGAGGAAAGAACAGGAGAGGAACAACGGCCAACATGCCTCTTTGCACACTTCATGACAAGGTCTTGTATGTTTCTGAAGACAGAACGCAGACGATGGCTAAGACTGGAGAGGTAGCTGAGATTTGCTAAATCACTTCTACGGAGTAACAGTCGTGGATTACAAGAAATTGCCAGTAACTATCGCCAGTCGCCCCCCTCCCACCAGCCACCCCCTATCTTTTGTCAGTGAAAAGAGCGCTCGCACCTACGACCCTTTGCCCCCATCGCTTTGTTTAGCCAACAAACCACTGTTCTCTTTCTCAGTGTTTGTTTCCCCAAGCGTCATGCAGGACACAAAGCCTGGGATTCAGGCAGAAGTTCTGGGAGGAGTCGAGGCTTCAGGGGTTACCAGCGGCGAGTTACCCTGCCTGGGACAGACCTCGTCTGAAGGGATTTAAGTGGCAGAGTGCAAAGGGCCACAAAGCAATGGAGCGAAAAACCGTCGGATAGGGGGTGGAAGTGAAGAATAAAAGAGAAAGGAATAGAGTTGGGACTAGGGGGCCGAGACCAATAGAAAACTAAAGATCGGGGGCAAATTGTGAGGAGGATGGCTAAGAGCGCGAATGACGTAGGCATCGTTTTATTTCCCTGCGGGCTGTAATTGCAGACAAAAGGTTGGGGGCAAACACCTCATCAATAGTGTTAACTTCATCCACACAGAGAGCGGGAAGCAATGCAATAGAAAAAGGAGCTGCTAACCCTAATGGGGAGGGCAATGGTTTGAGCGCAACAGAAAGTCCATTCATTAGGCCATTCATCACACATGCGCTATATTGATCAATGTCTCCCATCCTATTCTCAATTCATAGAGCCTCTACATCATTCAGCGGTTATACAACTTATTTAGTTTGTTACAGTTTGCAGCCTGCCAACAAAGAAAAGTTGTATAAGCCCACCAAAAAAGTGACATCACTATTGTCAGCACTGATTACATTCACAGCACTGATAATTGTGTGTGCACAACATTGTCTTAAAACATCTTACAAACAACCCATACAAAAACAAACACACTGACGCTCATTCATGTGTATAAACTCGATCTGACACTTACACATGTCGGGTGACATGTTTGGTTTAGGTTCAGGGCTGTACCGGGGGGTGTGGTCTAGGAAAGAAAGGAGAGGTATGATGTAGGAAGGAGAGGTATGAGGTAGGAAAGAGAGGTATGATGTACGAAGGAGAGGTATGAGGTAGGAAGGAGAGGTATGAGGTAGGAAGGAGAGGTATGATGTAGGAAGGAGAGGTATGATGTAGGAAGGAGAGGTATGATGTAGGAAGGAGAGGTATGAGGTAGGAAGGAGAGGTATGAGGTAGGAAGGAGAGGTATGAGGTAGGAAGGAGAGGTATGTGGTAGGAAGGAGAGGTATGATGTAGGAAGGAGAGGTATGAGGTAGGAAGGAGAGGTATGAGGTAGGAAGGAGAGGTATGAGGTAGGAAGGAGAGGTATCAGGTAGAACGAAACCTCAATAAAATCATCCCTTTGTTGTCAGATACCCACAAGTTACATTGTACAACCAACTCATTAAATACAATGCTACTATACACGCATGAGTGTGTGTGCTTGGGCCATGGGGTTTGAATGTATCTATAGTGTAGTTTCCAGACTCTCTGGAAGACTCTACTGTGTGGAGCAGACAGGTGCTTGCTTGACTCTAGAAAATCAAGTTATAACACCTTTGGTCGTTAAGTCTCACCTGTGCATGTCAAGTATTTCACCCCAGTTTCACAACATTCAATCCCCCAAAAAGACAGTCTGGACTGCGTTCCCCCAGCACCCTCTGATGAAACCAATGATATGTGTCTAACTCAGTCTCACATCCTTCTTCCACCACTAATTGCAAAGATTTGTAGTCCTAAAGCTAAATCTAGAATACAATAAAATATTGGCAGGAGCTCTTGAAAAACATCTGTTTTCATGTGTCCCAGGAAAACGAGTTAAATTTTATTGTTTCTAAATGTTCTCATTTTATCAAGGAGCATGAAATGACTGTAACTCAAACTAAACAAACGATTGGACGTCGCGGGATACACGCTGGACTTTAGTTTAACCTTAACCCTAACCCTGGTACAGGAATGTGCACCCAAGATTTCAGGACAGAGGTAAACCTTTTTTTTACTGGCTTTTGATCACTGCAAACAAACAAGAATGAGGGACCTTATCATAGTAAAAATCTGCAAGATTGATTGATGTTCCTACTTTAGATGATGTCCAATTACAAGCACATAGGCCTTACATTACAGTGACAGTGTTAGTTAATAGGCCATGTAACTATACTGATTAGCATACAGTCCCTAGGTCTATTTAAGGGTTGCCAGCTGGATCACTAGGTTACATGTCACAATGACCAGGTCAAATCTCCGTCTTTGTCTTCAAATGGCTGTTTTTCTTATCTGCTTTCACCGAAATCCGTTCGTACTTTGGTAGCACTGCGGCATAACGGCATTGCATAACTAGTCTATGGATGTAGCCTATTTGTTCCCCAGTAATTATGAATTTTAATGAGGGCGAACATAATTTTTATGACGCTGGAAGAAGGGAAGGGGAGACCAGTATGCTTTGAGGAGGACTGGCCAGAGTGAAAGAAATTGACCGCTGATGGACAGGTCTGCTGATGGTGGCCTTAAGAATGAAGACTTGTATAAAGTTCAACTGAATGCTCTTATAGTTCCTCCCTTGGCACTTATTGGTTCTCATGATGTATGTTTTGTAACCTAGCTATGTTGGGGTCTATCTAGTTATGCTCGGTTAATGAAGCTCTCTGTTGTAAGTCGCTTTGGATAAAAGCGTCTGCCAAATGAATAAATGTAAATTAAGTCAAGACTCGGGATTCGTCAGACTGTTAACTCCACCGTTTATGAGAACAGTTTCCTACAGCATTTATAAAACAGCCTGATCTCTTGCGAAAATAGCTCCATTTCATAACCCGTTTTCAATCTGTCCTAGTTTGATAAAACACCGAACTCTGTCTCTGGATAATCAAGTCAAATGTTTCCACAAGCACCTACCTGTGTTCTGACAGGTCTGAAACCAATCCAAAGAAAATTATCACTCCAAACCTTTGATTAAACTTGAGAACTCTGCAAAACCACTAACAGCAGCATCCAGGATACAAAGATAATCTTGTTTTGGTGGACTGAGATCCAAATCTTAATTTAAATATTGCTGGGGTTCATTTATGTGGCAGGAGGCTGATTTAATCATTCGAAGCCACCATACTTCCATTACTTCATCGTGAACGGGAAGTGGGTATGAATTGCAGGTAAACTCCTGCTTGAAGAGCGACAGCGCAATCTTCTGGTAATATGGTGAAACGTCGTTATTCCAATGGTTTTCTGGGGGAATTACGGGTTGTTAACCGCACATGTAATTTGGTCTCGGATAAGTATAGATGTAGCTATATGATTTAGTACAGATTTAGCCACCTCCAATTTAAAGGGAGGTCAAATATTGTGATTTGATTAGATTTTTTTCTTCTCTTCTTTCATTTTATACATCTTATTAATAGCGGTGCCCCTTATTCTCGTTAGGGGTCACGGGTGCTTGGAGCCTATTCCAGTTACTTACGGGCCTCAGGCGTGGTATACAGCCTAGATTGGGGCCAGTTAGTCACAGGGCTATCGCACACAGTTACAGACAACCATTCAATCTCACAGTCATTCACTAGGGGCAATTTTTCTTAGTGTCCAATAAACCAACCACATGCATGTCTTTGTTTATTTCTAAACTTTCTTTAAAATTCTTGACGTCAGTATAATGTCCAAGTTACCTGGCTGTGACTCATCACTTTATTCCATCTCAGATGTAAATCAGTCAGCCCATCGTTTCTCACAGATAATATCACCACAAAGCCAGAAGATGGCGCTGTTGTACTTATTCATTAAGACATTTAACCTAAACCAGAGCAACGTCCAGCCTCTCCATTGCTCTGACCTGATTTTTATACCCTGCTCTGGTACAGTATTGTAATACTCTGACTTAACTCAGAATTAGATTTCACGATCAGGCACAGACTTCCATCCCACACAAATGCCCCCACCTTTTTTCCAATGGGTTTAAATGTATTACTTGTTGGTTTTTATTTCTGTGATAATTCCATATTATAAATAGAGTATAGTTATGAAAGTGGAAGTTAGGCCTAAACAACCCCGGTGTCAAATCTGTTACAATTAGCACGATGATGTCCTGGCAACGCTGGCTGTTAATTTAACAGCGGACGGATAAATCAAATTTGCCCGGTAATCATCACCGACTCTGGGAGATCAGTGTGGATGAGCTGTTTAAACTAAAAGGGGAAGCGTGTAGCAATTAGGACACATTTGACTCCAGATGGCACCTTGGCTGGACGTCACACGGCACCTTTGGCTGTGACGTCACAGTGTATTGGGGACGCAAAGTATCGAACTCGGCTAACAAGCTAAACCAATCCGGGGTGTCCTGCAACAAGTCTCTTTTCCACATAACCTCTGTTGTGTATATTCAACTTCGTGTTGTGGGGTAGGAACAAGACGATAAAATCCACCCTACACAGTTGCAGAGAGGGGATATCTCTATAAATGTTTGTAACCAGCCAGTTTGCTGGTTAATTCTTGTAGCTATTGTTGAATAGTAGCTAACTGTCGTTTGTTGTGTTGGATTTTTCCCGTCGCTGAAGAAAAGTTTAACTTTTCTCAACTATCAAAACCAGAGAACGTCGCTAACCTTACATTGTGTTTTACAGAGGATCTGACAGCTAATATTGGCAATATCTGTGTAGCACCGAGGGTAAGACTCCTTTGAATGCTAGCTACCTTGTGTTAAACTTTAACTGGTGTGGTTTAGCTGACGTAAGTACAGCATTTACAAGCTAGTAAAGTCACTTAATGGCATAATATAACTTCTCAGTGATTTTGAAATGGGCATAACAGCTAATGATGTTTTCAGAGTTCATACAAACAAGTAACAGGGTCTACCCAAAGTAATATAACAAAGTACAAACACTAAAAAGCGAACCGTTTGCTACATAGTATAATGTCTATGGTTTGCTAGCCGAATGAAGGGTAGGTGTCCCGTGTTTTGATGACTTGTTTTTCTGACAGTAAAGGGCTTCCCCCTTCCCCCATCAACCAGCTGCTTCAAAGCAGAGCGGTAGATATTGTTTATCTATTTATATTTATATTATTATATTGTTATTTATATTATTTATATTTATATTATTTATATAGTTAAAAAAGTATATTGTTTATAGAGATTGTTTATCTACCGCTCTGGTTCAAAGACCCTGGTTGATTGACGTGTAATCTGTCCAATGATAACGCGGATGTAGGGGTAGTCCGATCTCGAACAGCCAATAACAAGGAAAGATGTTTTATGACATTAGCCACATTGTATCTCTCAATGTCGGATGTGTAAAGAAACCCAGAAAGAGCAGAGTCGGGGGATTGGGACGATTCTAGAGGTAAAGTCAAAGTAACGTTGTAATGACTGGCCGACGTCATGGATCGGTTTGTCTTCTGAACGTTGACGTTTTCCTTTCTGCTTGTTGGGGTTTGTCTTATAACAATGTTTGATTAATCAGAACAAAAGGAAGCTGTTGAGACAGGAAATGAAAGGCTGTGTGCGGTGGCCACAGTTCTCCAACTCTGATCCTTCATGTTCATTCATTTAGACATTAAATCCATGATTAAAATGCACCCCGCTTTACCAGTATGGGAGGGTATCAGTTGACGGATGTGTTTGGCAAGCGGACGATATGCTAACTTGTAGTCTTAAAAAAAAGAAAAAATAACAGACCCAATTGGCAACATTAAATATGCGTATTAGGCACGTGATGAGATGCTTTTTAATTAAATAAATGGCTAAGTATGTTCGTTCATGGCAATACCACCTGTACTGATCGTTATTAATGGAATGCATAGTGTGATTTAAAAAAAAGGACCTTTAATCTTTTGGGATTGCATGTATGCAGTCACTGTCCCAGTGTTTGTTCCTGAACTTGAAGTGTTCAACTGTAGAAATAACTTAATCACAGGAACAGGTAGGCTTTGGCCCAATGATCACAGAAATATCTTGAAGTTTATGCTTTAATACTCTGCTAGCTAGTGCCTGTGAAGATGTGTCACTTTAAGTGATGCAGGTATGTTAAAAACCACACTTTAACACTCAGCTTTCCATTTGCTGTTGCTTTGGTTTGGACAAATGGTGGATGGCAAATTGGCGATGCAGTACTGAAGATTCAATGACCAGAAACTTACATTTAACTTAGTGTTAACAACTTTAACATTAAAAACTGCCTGTGGAAGCAGAATAATTCTGCTGTTGTTATTAAGGCCACTTTTCAAACATGAAGACCAGGAAGGTTGTGTTCGTCTTGAGGCTGTTGCCATGGCTATCGTTGAGCTGCTCATCCTTGCAGATTTGATTAATGTGTCATGGATGACATTTGATTGGGGTTGAGAGATTTGTTTCTGTGTTTAAATGGGTGCTTCTGGCAAAACCTCATCTGCATCAGATCGTGATTGATAATTGTTTTTGTGATTAATCGTCCCTCCTTGAGCGTGTTTCACAGATAATGAATGTAAATAATAGACCGTATTGTGACAAATCTTTATGGCCAGGTTTAACTTGGCATTAGTGATGAAGGCCTCTTTGCTTCCAGTGATGTAGGAATAATGAAAGTGGTCCTATATTATGATCCAACCTTCTATCCAGATTGATGACCGCCTTTAGATTAACAATGGATTATCTACTGTCTTATTCTCTCTACTGTATTTAGCCTCTCTCTCTCCCTCTCTCTCTCTCTCTCTCTCTCTGTCTCTCTCTCACTCCTTGCTTTTTTTGCTGTCATTCACTCTCTTTCTCTTGTAGACCATTGTGACAAATTGCTCACAAATCTGCCTGATGTTATCAGTGCTGTTCTGTCTGTGGCCCATAGATCTGCTTAATATGGCTCCTCCCCTCCTGTCTCATGTATGTCCAGATGGCTGCGTCCCAGGCGAATGCACTGTTACATCATCACGCAGATCAGTATGATTATCAGAGGAGGCTAAACTGGTGTCATATTAATGGCTGTCAGTCCTCTTCTGCCCATTTGATCTGTTTGGTTTATATGGCCAGCCTAGCAGGGGGTCACGTCGCTGAGCGGTTAGGGAGTCGGGCTAGTAATCAGAAGGTATCTGGTTCGAACTCCGCCAATGTCAACATTATGTTGTGTCCTTGGGCAAGGCACTTGCTTCAGGGGGAATGTCCCTGTACTTGCTTTAAGTCACTCTGGATAAGAGCATCTGCTAAATGTAAAGACATGTATCACCTGGTCAGTCTGGGTTCAGAAGAACACTTGTCAAAGAACTGTGGGATGTCAGATGTGTTGTGACTGCATGAAAACCTGTTGTTCATTTTAGAATTCCTGTCAGTGTTCCAGATCTTCATAGCATTGTATTGCGTTATGATGTAACAAAAATAGACAGCAGAATGTGTCTTCTTGTAGTTTTCAGAATAAGTCAATGTGGTTTAACTTTTTTTTTCTCCAAACTTCTCCACTCAGCTTTAAGCAGTATGTCATTTTTTGAAGACTGTTTTGACAGCAGCCGTGATTGAATTTCACAGGAGGGATATGGCCCAAGAGACCAATCAGAGTCAGGGACCTCTGCTCTGCACCACCGGCTGTGGTTTCTACGGTAACCCGCGGAACAGCGGCATGTGCTCCGTGTGCTACAAAGACTTCCTGCAGAGACAGAACAGCAACGGAAGGGTGTCTCCCCAAGGTGAGACGCAAGGGGCTGTCAGCTTCTCTGAGGAGGTTTAGAAGGCTGTTATTCCTGCCTATGCTTGGGCTTGTGTGTTACTGGGTCGGGGGAGACCAGGGGGGAGTTGTGATCACCAAGCAGTTTTTCTTGTCTTTCCAGGGTCGTCTTCTGCTTGCAGCAGCCTAGGAGACTCCCTCCTAGCACAGTGCTCTGAGAGCAGTACTGTAGACGTGCCCTCGGCCTCATCACACACACACTCTGCCTCAGGACACACCAGGTATGGTAGCGTTACACTAGCTGTGGTCAGCACCTCTGGCAGTTAGGGTTTCCTCAAACTCCATGACTACAGAGGCTGGTGATCAGTTTCCTTTATTACCAAACAGTGCGTTATATAAATAGCTGCATTGCCAAATCTTAGAAGGGACAGTTTCTTTTATAGCTTTCCTGTTTCGCCATGTGTCTGAAAGGGACGCGTGATGTCATGTTTCTGAACCCTTAGAGTCCTCCTGCGAAGATAACAGTTGAAAACAGTGTGTCTTTGTCATAGAATAAACCGGCATCTCTGTTATCTTTCTGAACCCTTCATACTGTTAAGCTCCTGGACATCTGTATCATCAGACATAATAGGCTTTTACTCAACATATCGAAATAACCCCTGTGCTGTGACATGCAGTCAGTGTTATCAGCTCCTCTGTTCCTCTCTCCTCACTCTTGTTTCCAGCCCAGCTCTTTTGACGCCACCATCGCCAGATTCCTCCGAGGAGAGCACAGCAGCTACAGCAAGCCTGAAGACAGAGGAGCTACAAGGTGTGTAGTGCAGTCTGGGAGGCTGCAGCTGGAGGGAAGCTGGAGCTGGGAGGCTAGAGCTGGGAGAGTGGAGCTGGGAGGCTGGGCCTTAACTCTGGTCCTGAACTCTGGACTTCTGGAGGTCAAACTGGTCACCCCCCCCCCCCCCCCCCATAGCTGACCATAACGCACGCATATACACGCACACAGTGTTGTTCTCATCATGCAGTGGCCTTACCCCTATTTACTTTGAGAATGGTAAAAAGTCCAAGGTCCACAGGTTCCTTGGTTGTCTGACAGGATCAAAGCCTCAGTGGTTCTCTATGTTTCTGTCTATGCTTAGGCCTGAGTAGCCCAGCCCTACCCCAGCCTCAACCTCAGCCCCAGCCTCAGAAGTAGATAGCGGTAGTGCAGGTAGCTCAAGGCCAGGGCCAGCTAGCCAGAGTAGGCCAGGGAAGAGACCATTGCTGGAGGACAGTCTGGGGGAAAGCTCCCCAGCAGCCAAGAGGACAAAAGAGGAGGGCCCTGTACCTCGTAGAAATGGGGAAGAAGGGTGAGTGAAAGGACAGGTCAGGGAAAGGCCTAGAAAAGCCTAACCAACTCGCAGGCTTCTCACTCTCTCCCCCCAACCACATGGACAAGTGAGAGAGGCAGTTAGCTGCCAGTTAGGGGCAGGGGTCTTACCGATATGCTGCCTCAGTCGCTCCCGGTGTGAGCGTAGGGTTGGTGTGCAGACTACCAGCGTAGACTGTCCTATGTGGGTTCTGTAAACACAAAACAAAGACACGCATGTAAAAAATGTTTACTTTGTTTAGGAGGGGGAAAATATCAAGATACGAACATGGTAAATGGAAAAATAAGGAAATGGTCAGTATCTTAACCCATATTCTTGCAGTCAAAAGTTTACTTTATGCACGTCACACTCGAAGGCAAGTGTGGTTGCATATGTGCTGGCTGGTTGTTGGGTTGTGCTGCGCTCTGTTCTGTTGTGAGGGTGACGGTGTCTCTCTCCTCTGACAGCGCTCGCCTCTGGCTCTGAGGGATCTGTGGATGACCAGGACCAAGCTTCAGACAAACCCAAAGCCAAGAAGAATCGCTGCTTCACCTGCCGTAAGAAAGTGGGCCTCACAGGTAGAGTTACTCCCTAACGCTCTCTCTTTCTCTCTATCTCTCTCTCTTTGGTCTCTCTGTCACACTCTCACTCTCTTTCTCCCTCTCCTTCCCTTTAGCATTTAGAGGTTTCACATTCTAACTGGTCCCTTATGGGAAGTAACTCTCCTCTCTCTCTCTCCTCCTCTCTCTCTCTCTCTCTCTTCTCCTCTCTCTTTGCTCTCTCCCTCCTTGCTCTCTCCCTCCATGTCTCTTTCCCAGCATGTTAACATGTCTTCCTTCTCTTGTCTCAGGGTTTGACTGCAGATGTGGTCATGTGTTCTGTGGCGTGCACAGATACTCTGACATCCACAGCTGCAGCTTCGACTACAAGGCGGACGCAGCAGAGAAGATCAGGAAGGAGAACCCCGTCATCGTCGGAGAGAAGATCCAGAAGATCTAAGAGATCTGACCTGGGACTGAGTAGAGGAAGGCCATGTTGGTTTTTGGCTTTACCTTTGCTCCTTGATTTTGTTGCTGTTGCTAAGCAACGCGCCTTCCAGTTAAATCATGCATGCCTCTCTGAAAACTTTTCTTTAAAGATTTATTTTATTGGACCCCGTTTCCTTAAGCAAGTTATTTGTATATATCTTAACGTTGTTGATTGTGATGTCTCTAATAGGGAAAATACATTTAACGGACATATTTGGTTTAGGGTTTTGAAATTTTTAATTTTGGGCTATCTGAAGGGCTGTGATTCTATAAATGCATGTAAATACCTTGACCTGCCTCTTCTCTGTAGCACTAGTCCATAACCGAATGTATTACGACATGCAAACCCCCTCAGATATCTTGTTTTACACGACAGAAAAACAGACATTTGCTTGACTGCTTCCTCACGTTTTTGTATAATTGAGTCAATATGGAGTGTGTGTGATTACCCAGACGTGTGTGTATGGAAGTCTCGGAAGTGATCATTAATTGCCTAAATGCACGTTGTTGCTGGTTGTAAGTTTATTTGAAAATATAGTTCGTTTATGAGTGAACAAAAGAATGACAGGAATTTATTGTGCTGTATTTATGTTAGTTCATTCACTGTTACAACTTTGATCTGAATAAAGTTCAAACTCTTTTTTTCTCCATTGAAAACTTTGTCTGAATAATTTTTATAGTAGACTATACTATACTTTACTCTACTCACTAAAGGGAGGTCTGAAAACAGGACGGGTTACGCGTTTTACTGGAGGATCGCTGAGTCATTCCTCAAGCCGGTTTGGATTATGATCCGAGATCGTGGAAAGGGTGGATATGAAACGGACGCTGTGATTGGTCGCTGGATCATCAGAAGGAGGCGCTCCTGTCCAATGGCAGCGGTCAACATCTGGAAGCGTTTACTCACTCTTCTTCTTACTTTGAAAAGTATCCCGGAGTACAACTGCAACTTGAAAATGTCTTTCGTAAAAATTGACCAGAAATCCGATTTTTCCTACCATAATTTACCGTACGGAGTGTTTTCCACACCGGATAATGTAAGTAAACGGTCAGCTCTTGATTATTGTTTAGTTATCTATCATCCGCAATCTGACAGTGCGTAACTTTGGAGAGATACTTTCATAAGGATACACAAAATATAACTTCAAGAATGCAACTTTGTTAAACGTTGAATAAACGTGAAATTGGGTTAATGGGTGTGTCCTTAAGTTATTAGTGAGCCCATGTGTTTTTGCGTCCATTTAGCCCAGACATCGAATTGGTGTTGCAATTGGAGATCAGGTACTGGACCTGAGTGAGGTCAAGTCCTACTTCACTGGACCCTCCCTGTCCACACGACAGGATGTGTTCGACCAGGTAATCGGTTGGATCTTCTTTATCCTGAAACTAAATAACTGAAAGATGGATTCACAACGAGGTCTTACATCCATCTCTTTCACTTAGCAGTATTGAGCAAAATAAGTGTATTAAAGTTGTTGACCCAGAGATGAAAACATATCTTCGGAAACCGCTACTGATTTGTAAACAAACGTGACAAAGGAAAACGCAACGTTAGGAATACAAAATCGATATGACTGGGGTTTTTTTCATCCGCTCGGCAGCCTCTCAAGTCTAATTGTGCGTCTCCTCCTCCTCCAGCCGACCCTGAACGCGTTTATGGGTCTGGGTCATGAAGCCTGGCGAGAGGCCCGTCTCACCGTGCAGACCCTGCTGTCTGCTAACGAGACCACGCTGAGAGATGACGCCAACCTCCGGACCAGGTAAGCCTCCAAGTTTCCACATCTCTGACTTCCTTCCGGTGCTATGTTAACATGCTTCGTTTATTTATTTGTTGTACATTGATTATGATACTCTACAGAGAAACATCATGTTTTAGGCTACAGACAAACATGAATAAACATGAAGTGACATGAATAAATACATAAATAACAGAGTATGTGTCTTCCTGTGTTCTTTTGTTCATGCATGGTTATTATGATGCTCTTTTGTTCTTTGTGTGTGTGTGTGTTACGTGAGGGCAGATTGGCTAGTCGCTCATCAACATTTACATTCATTCTGTGCTTGTGTCTTCCAGGGCATTTGTGCCTTTGAGTTCAGTCAAGATGCATCTTCCTGCTGAGATAGGTGAGCTCTTCCTGTTTGTAGTTAACCACTTCCTGCGTCCCTCATCCATCATTCTGAAGCTGATTTCACATGTTGATGATATGTACATACACTATATTACCAAAAGTACTTTTGGTAATATAGTGTATATGATATATTTTGCATCCTGTTTGAGATCCTTTACAGAAAGGGTTAATGACCTGCTTGCCAGTGCTATGACATCACAGGTCTTGATTCAATCTGAAACCCACTTCATGAAGCCACATAGGTACACTACCGTTCAAAAGTTTAGGGTCACATTGAAATGTCCTTATTTTTTAAGGAAAAGCACTGTACTTTTCAATGAAGATAACTTTAAACTAGTCTTAACTTTAAAGAAATACACTCTATACATTGCTAATGTGGTAAATGACTATTCTAGCTGCAAATGTCTGGTTTTTGGTGCAATATCTACATAGGTGTATAGAGGCCCATTTCCTGCAACTATCACTCCAGTGTTCTAATGGTACAATGTGTTTGCTCATTGGCTCAGAAGGCTAATTGATGATTAGAAAACCCTTGTGCAATCATGTTCACACATCTGAAAACAGTTTAGCTCCTTACAGAAGCTACAAAACTGACCTTCCTTTGAGCAGATTGAGTTTCTGGAGCATCACATTTGTGGGGTCAATTAAACGCTCAAAATGGCCAGAAAAAGAGAACTTTCATCTGAAACTCGACAGTCTATTCTTGTTCTTAGAAATGAAGGCTATTCCATGCGAGAAATTGCTAAGAAATTGAAGATTTCCTACAACGGTGTGTACTACTCCCTTCAGAGGACAGCACAAACAGGCTCTAACCAGAGTAGAAAAAGAAGTGGGAGGCCGCGTTGCACAACTAAACAAGAAGATAAGTACATTAGAGTCTCTAGTTTGAGAAACAGACGCCTCACAGGTCCCCAACTGGCATCTTCATTAAATAGTACCCGCAAAACACCAGTGTCAACATCTACAGTGAAGAGGCGGCTGCGTGATTCTGGGCTTCAGGGCAGAGTGGCAAAGAAAAAGCCATATCTGAGACTGGCCAATAAAAGAAAAAGATTAAGATGGGCAAAAGAACACAGACATTGGACAGAGGAAGACTGGAAAAAAAGTGTTGTGGACGGATGAATCCAAGTTTGAGGTGTTTGGATCACAAAGAAGAACGTTTGTGAGACGCAGAACAAATGAAAAGATGCTGGAAGAATGCCTGACGCCATCTGTTAAGCATGGCGGAGGTAATGTGATGGTCTGGGGTTGCTTTGGTGCTGGTAAGGTGGGAGATTTGTACAGGGTAAAAGGGATTCTGAATAAGGAAGGCTATCACTCCATTTTGCAACGCCATGCCATACCCAGTGGACAGCGCATGATTGGAGCCAATTACATCCTACAACAGGACAATGACCCTAAACACACCTCAAAATTGTGCAAGAACTATTTAGAGCAGAAGCAGGCAGCTGGTATTCTATCGGTAATGGAGTGGCCAGCACAGTCACCAGATCTGAACCCCATTGAGCTGTTGTGGGAGCAGCTTGACCGTATGGTACGCAAGAAGTGCCCATCCAACCAATCCAACTTGTGGGAGCTGCTTCTGGAAGCGTGGGGTGCAATTTCTCCAGATTACCTCAACAAATTAACAGCTAGAATGCCAAAGGTCTGCAATGCTGTAATTGCTGCAAATGGAGGATTCTTTGACGAAAGCAAAGTTTGATGTAAAAAAAATCTTATTTCTAATACAAATCATTATTTCTAACCTTGTCAATGTCTTAACTCTATTTTCTATTCATTTCACAACATATGGTAGTGAATAAGTCTGACTTTTCATGGAAAACACAAAATTGTTTGGGTGACCCCAAACTTTTGAACGGTAGTGTACATGAGATCCCACTGTGCACTAACTCAAGTGGAAAATAAAAGTTTTTTCTAAATGGGATTTCACCACTAGGGGGTGCTGCAGTCTTAACCAGCAGTGCTTATGGTGCCACCTGAGATATATTTTCTACAAAAACACATTGTTTAACAGCCTGATTTTTTTTCACATACCATTCCTACACACATGGTTCTCCACCCAGGTGACTACACAGATTTCTACTCCTCCAAAGACCATGCCACTAATGTGGGCATCATGTTCCGGGGGAAGGAGAACGCCTTGATGCCCAACTGGTGAGCCTACGCCTGCTTCCATTCCTACTAGACAGTTAGTAGTTTTATTTTCTGGATGGTTATTTGCTAGACACAAAGATGACTGACAAAGAGTAGATACATTTGATGTAAATGTGTATTTGTGTGTGTGTGTCTGTGGGTGCTTGTGTGTCTGCGGGTGCTTGTGTGTGTGTGTGTGTGTGTGTGTGTGCGTGCGTGCGTACAGGTTGAGGCTGCCAGTGGGTTACCATGGCAGAGCGTCTTCAGTGGTGGTGTCTGGCACTCCTATACGTAGACCATCTGGCCAGATGAGACCAGACCCATGTAAGACCCCTGAGAGACCCTCCATCCAGTCTACAGACCTAGTTGTAGTTCTAGTTCCAGTGACATCTGTCTTGTTTTCTCCACACAGCCAACCCTCCTGTGTTTGGACAGTCCAAGCAGCTTGACATTGAGCTGGAGATGGTGAGGAACTCCACCATACTGTACCACACTGCACTATACTGCATCATACTGAACCATACTGTACTATACTGTACCACACTGCATCATACTGAACCATACTGTACTATACTGTACCACACTGCATCATACTGAACCATACTGTACTATACTGTCCCACACTGCTGTCCCATACTGAACCATACTGTAATATACTATACCACACTGCACCATATTGCATCATACTGAACCATACTGTACTATACTGTCCCACACTGCATCATACTGAACCATACTGTACTATACTGTCCCACACTGCATAATACTGAACCATACTGCATCATATTGAAACATACTGTACCACACTGCACCATACTGCATCATAATGAACCATACTGTACTATACTATCCCACAATGCACCATACTGCAACATATTGAACCATACTATACTATACTGTACTATACTGTACCATACCACACAATAATGTACCATTCTGCACACTAAAGACTCGGCCAAACTTTATGGAAGAAATTCCTCTTAAGACAGGTATAAGCACTCTGATGTGATGATGTGAGTGTTGTGGCTCCTACCAGGCCTTCTTTGTAGGGGGAGGGAACCGTCTGGGAGAGCCCATCCCAATAGACAAGGTCCACCAACACATCTTTGGCATGGTACTTATGAACGACTGGAGTGGTAAGGCCCAAACACACACACACACACACACACATATACACTATGGCATTATTAATTCAAAACATCAAACGTTCCTAACTGTATGCTCTCTGGTGTTTCTTAATTGGGGTTCTTACATTATAAATGCAGTAGGCTTCAGGTCATGTGTAGTCCTAGAGCTCAGGCCCTGAGAGGAAATCCCTTTGCTAGCCAGTCACACAACATGACAGCCTCAATCCATTATGAATCACCTGGAGGATCTTAAGAGAAGAAGCAGCGTGTTCAGGCTGCTGTGTTCCAGGATGAAAGTCATCTTCCTCCATTTAACCATGGCCACGCCCCCTTCTTATTTGTGGGAGGAGCCTGGATGGCATCGTATTGATCCAGTCCAGACTAGCAGATGGAAGAGTAGTTGAACCAGGGGAGAAATGTACTGTATTTAAGTGGAATGCAGCACTAAATAGACGTATAAGTTGCTTAACAGAACCCAGAAAAATACCCCAACCATAGCCTGACTCCTGCTTGCTGGTAAGATACAGTACAAACCACTCACATAGTGGGTGTCCTGGACTGTAGCAACAGGCAGCCCAGCATAATGCATCTTCTTTACATGCAGAGCACACACTGCTCTCACATGATCACCAGTTTTGTTTGGGCTTCGCTCAGTCATAGTGCAGACAGGTGTCAGCTCAGACCGAGCCCAGTTTTTAGACTCCATGAAATCCATGATCCTGGGAATACTGGAGTGTTGCCTACGAAGTGAAGGGCTGCGCTGCTTGAGACAAGCCTCATTTATTCTGTGGGAGATCATGATGGCTATGCACAGATGCTGTGTGTGGCCCACCATCCCATAATAATAACAACAACCATATTTCCGTTTTCCACTTTTTGCTCTTGCTCTCTCTTTCTCTCTTTTTCCTCTCCCTCTTTTTCTCTCCTTTCTCTCCCTCTTTCTCCTTCTCTATCTCTTCATCTCCCTTTTTCTTTCTCTCTCTTTCTCTCCTTCTTTCTCTCTGTTGCGTCTGCTGAATATGCAGCTCTGAGGGGAGAGCTGCCTCCTGTGGTATTTCATGCTTGACCACTAAATCATATCCGCTCTGGGTGGTTTTATATATAGTATTATGTAGCTATTAATCTACTCTGTCTCCTCTGCTGTTTACAGTTTCTGTGAATTATATCAGACATAAGTCTATATTTCCCCTCCTCTCCTCTGCCCTCTCTTCTCTCCTCTGCTTTCCTCTACTCTGCCCTCCTCTTCTCTCCTCTAATCTCCTCTCTTCCTCGGCCCTCTTCTCCTCTCCTTTGTCCTCCTCATCTCCTATCCCATGCTCTCCTCTGCCCTCCTCTCCTTTTACCTGGAGAGGTAATGAGAGCTGAAATGGGCTTTTCATCTGACTGCTTTAAAACATATATAACTTGTTCATATTTTCACTGACTTCTCCTTGGCGTCATGCCCTGCTGGGTGTGTGTGTGTGTGTCCTGCAGCCAGAGACATCCAGGCTTGGGAGTATGTTCCTCTGGGGCCTTTTCTGGGGAAGAACTTTGGGACCACCATCTCCCCCTGGGTGGTGCCCATGGAGGCCCTGATGCCCTTCGTTGAGCCCAACGCTGTGCAGGTGTGTCTGAGGACATCATCGACCTCTCTGGGCCGCTCTGGTTCTCTCTGGGATGCTTGACTGGGCAGCCCATCTGGAATGTTTACATTTTAACTGTGTTTTGTGGTTGTTCTAGGACCCTGAGCCCCTCCCCTACCTTCGCCATGACGACGCCTACACCTTCAACATTAACCTGTTTGTGTCAGTGAAAGGTCAGAAATTGATGCACACACACACACTTACAAACACAAACTAATGGGTTTGGTTCTAATCCAATTAAAAAGACGCCCACTCGCATTATGGACCAAGACAGTGTTAGCCCAGAGGCTACTGGTGTTAATGAGTCACTGTTTAGAGCTTTTACACGTTAATGGTCTCAACAAATAAGTCTCCCTCGCTCTCACTCTCTCCCTCTTATAACCTCTCTCCCTCCCTTTCATTCCTGTCACCCCTTTTTCTTTATCCCTCTTTCTCTCTCCCTCTGTTTCTCTCTGTCTCTCATATCTGGACACCCTGTCTGTTTATCCAGGAGAAGATATGAGCGAAGCAGCCACCATATGCAAGTCCAACTTCAGGGTAAGTTTCCCTCCAGCTGAGCTTGAAGAGCAGTTGTGGTGTGTCATCAAGGAGATTCAGAGTGTTCAATTCACAGAAGATCAACCTTCATATTCAACCTCCACCCCCCATCGCTTTCTCACGCTACACCTCTCACTCTTTAACCCCTGCTCTCGGTCTCTCTCCTCCAGTATATGTACTGGACTATGAAACAGCAGTTGGCTCACCACACAGTCAACGGCTGCAACGTCAGACCCGGAGACCTACTGGCCTCCGGAACTATCAGCGGACCTGTGAGTGTGTGTCTCTGTGCGTACGTGTGTGTGAGTACATGTGTGTGCATCTTTGTGTGTGTGTATGCAAGCGAGCGAGCCTGTACATCTGTGTGTGTGCATGTTTGTCTTTGTGTGTTAGTGTGTGGTTGTATGTGCATGTCTGTGTGTGTGTGTGTGTGTTCTTGACTGTGTCTCTGCTGGGTCTACAGGAGCCGGACAGTTTTGGCTCCTTGCTGGAGCTCTCCTGGAGGGGCTCCAGGAGCATCGACCTGGGAGGGGGCCACACCAGGACCTTCCTCAGGGACGGGGACCAGGTCACCATCACAGGTAGGGGACCACACTGAACCACTTTACTGCTGATTCACACAGCAGACGGAAGCTCCTTCCTGTACGCAGCTGCTCTGAAAGAGGCCTTGACTCTCTCTCTCACACACATACATAAACACACATACACAGACACATACACTCACACATACAACCCTTTTCTCTCACACAGACACTTTCTCTGAGCTTCTCAATCTCTCTCTCTTTCTCTCTCTCTCTCTCTCTCTCTCTCTCTCTCTCTCTCTCCTTCTCTCTCTCTCGATGTCTATGTACTCAGTATAGAATACATTTGATTATGTACAAAATGAGATTATGAAATATGTTGTCAGTGGACACAGTATGAATACAAAGCCTATTGAATGCAATTTGCATCTAACCAAAAATGCTAACAGTAATAACTTGGTGCAAATAGGAACAGAGCTCCAGTGCAGTAACGAGATGTGGGACATTAAACAGATTACTGAAGCACAGATTAAATTGTGAAGTGTAAATGTATACAGTATATTAGATGTAGAGAAAGAGAATCAAGAGGCAACCATCTTTTTTCCTGTCTAGGTTACTGTGAAGGTGATGGCTATAGGGTAGGGTTTGGATCCTGTGTTGGATCCATCCTCCCAGCCCTGTAGCCTCAAGGAACCTGCTGTCAGACCTCCCTTCTGCCTCTGCTGGACCTCTGGCTCTCTAAGATGATGTCTGAGTTTTCTCATCAATTGTTACTGACTGACTGTTGAGATCAAGGATTGTAGCTTTGTCATCCTAGCATTGTGTTACCACAAACAGTATTATATTCCCTGCTGATGTATGTGTTTGGGAGCTGAAATATAAGAAGTGAAGGAAAGCCTTTTGTGGTTCTTGTAAAGAAGGCAGCAGTCGAGCCGACCCACCTGCTCTGCTCCCGCTCCATCACAGCTCCCCTGCTAAGCTTCTTACTGTCTGTCTGGGCCTAAGAAGGCAGATATGACTGAGGAGAGAGATAACATCCCTCCATCTCTAGCTGCTTAATTACATTTTCATTTATTCATTTAGCAGATGCTTTTATCCAAAGGGACTTACAGTAAGTACCTGAGGCAAGTAGGGTGAAGTGTCCTCCCCAATAACACAACGTCACATAGCCACAGCCGGGGCTCAATCTCACAACCTTCCGATCACAAGGCCAACGCCTTAACCCATTGAGCCATCTGATCACCCCGCTCTCCTCTCCTCTGTCACTAGGCTGAGCATGTCTCCTACCTCTCCCTCCCTTCCTTCTTCCCACCTCGCATGTGGAATCCTGTGTGTGTTTGAGTGTGTGTGCGTGCGTGTGTGTGTGTGTGTGGAAATAGTCTGACAGACGTCAGCAGAGAGTTGACTGATAGACATTTAATTTTTTTCTTATCAACATTTTCTCTCATCAACAGAATCTTATTGCATTTATTCATTTATTTATTCATTTAGCAGATGCTTTTTTGTATCCAAAGTGACCTTATCATTGTGACATCTTTACTAGAATACAACCATTCTGACATCACTACTGAATTGAATTGAACTACTGGAATCATACAATTATGACATCACACCTGGTATCCAACCACTGAAACATCCCTACTGAAACATAACCATTGTGACACCCCTGCCATGATGATGTCACAGCTTGAACCCAATCATTGTGACATCGCTGCTGGAACATAACCATTGTGACATCACTACTGGAATCCAATCATTACGACATCACAGGCCAGTTCTCTCTAGACTCAAGCCTCTCTGGGAGACTGAGCAGTGTTGCTTTAGATGAAGCAACCAGCCCTCAGTATTTATCTTTAACACTTGAAAAGACTTCCAGCAGAGTGTGTCGGATGGACCGGTCATGTCAGACAAGAGCAGGACAAACGCAACAGAAGAGGGGAAGATGCGGACGCTCACAGCCACTCTCAGGAGCTCCACGAGAGCCTCGTCACCATGGAGAAAGGTGATGAGTCACACAGTGAGTAGATCACAGGCCCCTCAGCCAGGTCCTTTGATGTTCCTTTATCAATGGGCCTGCGCGTGTGTGAAGTGTGTCTCGCAGCAATCCTATTACAGAACATGTTCCACCAGGCCAGGCCTTTGATGTGTGTGTGTGTGTAGGCTGGCTTCCTGCTTGTTACCAAAAAGAGATGGTTCCTGTTGGTGTGCTTGCTCCGGTACGCTTGTTGGGTTCAGAACGCTGCTCCTGCTCTATTGATAAAAGCGTGTGTATGTGTGTCTGAGAGAAAGAGAGAGGTTTGTCCAACACTGTGATAGAAAGATTGTTGGAGCAGGACTGCTGTTGTTGTGAGTGGGTTTGGGTTGGTTAAACATCCTGGGGTTTCCAAACTCAGGGTCACAGAACTGCAGAGTCAGGCCCAACTTGGAAAGGTCAGCTAATTAAGACGCATCGATTCCTAATAATACGGAAACACTTGAGGAGCAATACAGCATGGTCTGTTGAGCACAGGGCTAGAGGGCCGCAGTATGTAGACCCAGGAGCATCTAGGAGTGGCTGGGCTGTGGTGATGCGAGTCTGTGTTTGTACAGACTGGGCTATGGGGTGTGTGTGTGTGTGTGTGTGTGAGAGAGAGAGAGAGAGAGTGTGTGTGTGTGTGAGATTGAGAGTCTGTGTGTATTTTTGAGCTTGTGTGTCTGTGAGACAGTGTGTGTGTGTGTGTGTATGTGTATATGTATATGTAAGAGAGAGAGAGAGAGACTGTGTGTGCATGATAGATTGAGAGTATGTGTGCATTTTTTAGCTTGTGTGTCTGTGTGAGACATAGTGTGTGTGTTTGTGTGTGTGAGAGAGAGACTGTGAGTGTGTGATTGAGAGTATGTGTGAATTTTTTAACAGTCTGTGTGAGAACGAGTGGGTGTGTGTGTGTGTGTAAGTCTCCTCAGGACCAGATGGTTGCCTCAGGGTCAGCTGTCATCACAGTTCACCTACTGATGCTTATCTCCATATTAGATGGGGACGACTCGTCATGCAGTACACAGTGAGCAGAGCAGAGAAAGGAAAGTGGGTTTTAAAGCTCGATCTTTACACTGGTTATGGGATGTAGGAGAGATATTGATCCAGGTTTGTTTTAGAGGAAGGTGAAGGATGGGGAACTGGTTTGATGGAACACAGACAGGAAAGGAACACACCCACCCAACACTGCAGTGGTTCAGCCCAAGATCCTCTCACCCAATCAGAATGCAAAGCTCGACCTCAGGGCTCAGTGATCAGGAGTTCCTGTTACGCTCAGAAGCACTGGATCCTAACACCGTGTGGAGCTGTTCCCCTCCTCCATTCATCCTCTCTCTCTCTCTCTCTCTCTTCTCTCTGTTTTTCCTCTGGTTGGTGCTGGACCTTGTCACACACACCCTGGGAGGAGGTAGAGAGAGCTTAAGGGATCATGGGGTGGTGAGGGAACGTGCATTTTTTATGCTTACTTTCTCAGCGCAATTTACAACCCAAACAAACAGTTATACTGGGCTGAGTTAGAGTGTGTCTGACCCTTCCAAGAAAATGACAGACCTCTGCATTTAAACAAATGAAGAGGTGAAGCCTAGTTTAGGTGCACCTGGTTTGATTAGTTGCTGGCTTGTGGCAAAAAGACAACTCCTGGAAAAAAAATTAACTTGAGTTCTGCTCCTTCTGACCAGGCTTGGGAAACCAAACTCAGCTTAGCTAGCTCATCTGACTAAAACAAAAAACTAAAAGTTTTGCGTGATTAAAACAAATTTCGAACATTTAGTTTTCCACAGAGGGCTGTGAAAAGTGTCAAACGGAACATACTGTACTTCTTCATCAGAAGCCTGCATGTTGTCACTATGACCACCCCTCCCCCTGCTTTTTCATGTGAGCTCCCTGACCTTGCTGCTCTTGTGGCTTAGTTCCAGGCCCCTGATCACGACACAGCAGGGCTGAGAGCAGGAAGGGGGGCAGGGGGGCGGGGGGGGGGGGGGGGGGGGGGGGGCTGGTGATAACCACTTCAATGCCCTCTGAACTCCCCTGCCCCTCTAGGCCCCTCCAGGCCCCTTCCGCTCCCTCCCCCAGGCCCCTCCCGGGCCCCCCAGGCTCCTCCTAGCCTCTCCGATAGGGCAGCAGGTTCAAGTGGAGACAGGTCCCTGGACAGCTGAAACCACCTGGCTGTCAGCAGGCTGGACTAATTAGCCATGTTCACTTCTCTCCCGTAACCACATACATTCCAGATAGCCTTCCTCCAGCACTGCGGTTAATCCCTGACCTTGACCAATCAGAGGGCTTCTCCACACCTTACAGGGGAGATGTGTAAAATATAGCGGATTATTTTTGCTGCGTCGCTGCAGCAACACGGTCCTGCCGGGAAGACTGCGCTCTGTCGAGTGGGTCACAATATGAACGGCATGTGTGGAGATTTTATAGGCTAACATTCCAGAACCCAGGAGCGGCTAGTATGCATGTCTAAGAAGGGGAAACGGGGGAGGGAGAGAGCGAGAGACATAGAGACATGCAGGGAGAGAGGTGGCATGAGGACACTGGAGAAGAGGAGATTGGAGGGAGGGAGGGAGGGGAGGGGGGGGGTGCATGAAAGTGTGAATTTCTGTTCATACACAGAACATGTTCCCAGTACCAGACAAATGGCAAGAGCCTAATAAACACACACGCTCACACACACATAACACACGCTTTCACACTCCTCCACACACACTTTCACACCCACATGCCTCATGCTCTGAATTTTCTACTTGTGCTTCTGAAGGCTGAATGTCTCAGCCTGTAACCGACTCTGACCTTTCCACTGAAGGAGAAGCGGCAGGCCTGCCTCTGATTGGCTGTGTTGCTGCAGGGTTAGCAAAACAGTCACGTCAGCCACAAATACCTTCCCAAAACCGAAACTTTAACTTTTCAGAAACTTCTGGACTTGGTGTTGTGTTTTCCCGAATGATGTAACACAACGTTAGGATGTATCTGAGACCAACTTGTCTTAAATCTGTTTGAAATGCGTTATTTCTGCTGCCGTAGCAGTGCAGCTTTTTACTGACCTGCAGGCTACTGAAAGGAAACCTTTTGAAGATGGAGGGGTGGTTCTCGGTTCTCACCTCTCAAAGGAGCTTGATCTGGATTAATATCAGACCCAGTTAGACGTCCGTGATAACTCATTGTCAGAGTCATATTTCATTTAGATTCAATTAAAATTGCATGCCAAGACAATTGGATCACTCAAATGAGGGCACATCATTATCATCTTTATTATAGACAGGCTAAATGTAGCTCATTTTCCTTTACTGTCTAACATAGCCATCTGGTCACCTGCAGCAGGTGTGTGTGTCTGTAGCTGTTTGTCATGTACTGAACACCAGACACGACCTGACCCCCCTGTTCCTCTGACGGCTTTTACAGGTAGAACTTATAAGAGCGCTTCTTTGTCTTGTTGTAACAGGTGAGGGTGGATTCACTCCCTCAGGGCTGTGTTTAGAGCCTGTCTGATGTTCAGTCCTGTGTTACTTACAGTAGGCTTTCAGCTTAGGCACTTCATAACATGCACGTCAAACAATCATTTTCACAAAATAAAAAAAAGAGGACAATCGGAAAAACAGCCACATATCAGTTTGTGCTCCAGCTAATACGAAGACAGCGATGCAAAGAGACAGGTTTGATTTATGAACGCAGACATAAAATACTAAGCAGGATGGTTTATTTAAGCAGCATCTCACATCACGCCGTAGTATATGGTTTTTGTATCACAGATGGGCGTTGGTCTGTCTCACCCTAAACACAGTGAAATATCACGGGCTTAAGTGAGCTTTTGGTTTTGTAAAACACTAATATACACTTCCATGTACGGGAAAGTTCAATTAGGCCTTAGTGGCTGCCTGTAAATTTTCATCAAGGGGTAAAGTTATTTTGTAATCGTTAAGAAGAAAGAAATTATCCCTTATTAGTCCCCTAATGGGGAAATTTAACAGGTGCACAGATATTCAATGCATTGGCTGGGATTCAAACCCCCACGAGGAATGAAACCCAGGCCTTCCGCACATGGAAGGCAAGAATCCTACCACTGAACCACCGGTGCTGCCCTTAATTGGCATTCTGTTAGAATTTGTTGGATTGTGATAATGTATTGTGGATCTGGCATTAGACTGGTAGATTATTAGTTCATGCAGTCATGGACCAATCATATTGCTCGATTTGCGTTTAATCGTGAAAGTGTTATTTTAAAAAGCTATGTTAGGGACATTCCTTTCTCTTAGGAAAGCTTAGCCATGCTGAAATGATCGATTGTCCGTGAAGTTTTGGGCCTGGAGTGTCGATACGATGACATTCAGCTCTGCTTTCAGGAGCAAACGCACGTCAAAAATTTAATAAAGTCATTTTTCTTCATGGTTTGTAAAAATCCGTACAAAATGTCCTAGGCTTGGCTCCTGAAATGTTCTGCCAATAATACAAAGTACAATACATTTCAGTTGAGTCGAATCATTTTCTTCATCTTCATCCCACTGGTCAGGGTCCTATAAAGGGACAGAACTGTGTGCAGAGGCTTTGTTGAGTCTGGACATGGAGAGAGAGAGAAGTCTTCAACTCTACAGGTTGTCTCAGTTGGCCTGGAGGGTTATTTAAACTGCAGTGTCAGTTGGACTGGAGCAGTGGATGCCTACGTGTGTGTGTCAAGTGTGTGAAAATGCTTGTGTCAAGTGTATGTGTGTCAGATGTGTGTGTGTCAGTTGTGTGAACATGCGTGTGTCAAGTGTGTGTGTCAGATGTGTGTGTGTGTCAGTTGTGTGAGCATTTGTGTGTGTGTGTGTGTCAGTCATCCAGATGCTGCTCCTCCCAGGTGGAGGTTGGGATAGCGCTGTAAGGGTCCATGATGACTTTGGCACAGCGTATGATCATGGCCACCAGGAGCAGACACAGGAAGGCGATGCAGCCCAGAGTCAGACCCTGATCCACGTCCACAAAGGCCGGGTCTGGAGTGCTGTCCTCCTCCATCGCTGCTCTCTGTCTGAGTCCTCAGCCTGGCACACAGCGCCACAACCATCCTGAGGGGCGATCTGTGACGGAGAGAGAGGGACAGGGGAGGACGGGGAGGAGCGTGAACACGGAGGAGAAGAACGAAGAAGTAGGAACTCGGATGAAACTGAAAGGAATGGAGAGAGTGAAGGTGAGGGTCAAAGGTTGTATTTACTACTCTCTATCTCCCTCCCTCTCTCTCTCTCCCTCCCTCTCTCTATCTCTCTCTCTCTCACTCTCTACTCTTTCTCTCTCACTCTCTCTGACACACTCTCTCTCACTCTAATCTGCTATAGCCCGAATCTAGTCAGTAAACCCATTTGGAACTACAGATGCTAGATAATTAGATCTTCTCGATTGAGTGATTCATCTCTGACAGGCTTATGTAAAATCCTAACAGATTTGATGGTGTTTTAACTCCTGCTGTGTATCAGGCGTTAGAGCATCCTTCATTTATCCCTGACAGAAACAGGAAATAAATAAAAACTGCTTCTAATTAAATACATCAGCGTTCTCTCTGCTAATTGTTCTGCAGTCCCAACTGTCAATGAAAAAACATTCACAAGGACACAGATAAACAGCACCACTACCGGACAATGGTTATGGCATCGAAGCCCTCTAAATAATAAATGCATTACGACAACATAAAACAATGTGCTAGGCCAGTCCCTTCACTAAGGACATTCTGTGACTGAATAAGCCGCAGGATGTTCAGAACTCTTCATGCAGCTGTGTCTAAACCAGAAACCACATTCAAGTGTTGTACACTCAGAAAGCAGGACTGTGGTGATTTGTCTTAACCAGGCAGTCTTCAAATCCATCTACTGCAAGAAGGCGATAAGAAAGAACAATCTGGATGAAACAAGAGGAAAGGACAGCTTTTTTATCAGCCGCTCCTGTTGCCTCTGTTCATATGTGTTTATTCCACTGCAGCTAGACGAGGAGAGGATACAAGGAGAGGAGACGAGATCAAGTGAACTTCCCTAGGGCATCAAGATGCAGCCAGGCTGAGGTTTCCCAGGGCAACACATGCTGGTGGCAACAGAGTGATGCTGAGTTAAAACAGAGACATGATTGGACCTTACCCTCTGGTGAGCAGTCTACATTAAACTGATAATTTCACCCTCACTGTCTCTCTCGCTCTGTTGTCTCCTCTGCCCTCTACCGGTCTCACCCACTCTGTCTGTCTGTCTCAGTTGTTCCCACCTGTCTCACCTGCTCTACCTCCCTCACCCCCTCATATCTGTCTCACCTCCTCTACTTGTCTGATCCCATATACCCGTGTCCTCCTCTCTACCGATCTAATACACTCTTGTCTCACTCCACATACCTGTCAGCTATCTTTCTCACCCTCTCTCCGTTCCTCCTGACTGTGAGACAGACAAAGTCATAACCCATCCATAGATTCCCCAGCATGAAGGTTAGAGCAACCTTTTACCCTTGAATAGACTCTCTGAACTCCCCCCCCCCATACACACACTTCTGACAGGCACACAATGAGAAATCATTTTCTCCCTCCACTGATCTGTCCAGGTGAGGGGCGGTGGGGCTGTGTGGAAGAGAAGGAGAGAGAGAGAGTGAAAGAGGCAAAGAGGCAGAAATCCTCAGGGGAAATAATCATGTTCAATACTTCATCCATCCATCCTCTATCCCTTCACAATGCTACATTTACATTTCATTATCCGGCAGACGCTTTCATCCGAAGCAATGTACAGATAGTGCTAAGACAGAACAGAAGAGGAAGAATAGGCAGGGCGTCATTCTTTTTTGTATTTCACTGAGGAAGAAGCTAAGGAACTGTCTCTCCCTCTCTCTCTCTTTTTCATAGTCACATTACAAATACTCTCTCTGGTAGCTCTTGGTCTTCTCTCTCATCCTTACCCTTGCTTTTTTCATTCTCTCCTCCCCTCCCAAAATCTCTCCCCCTGTCTCTAGACTCAAGCTATTGTAGCCTTGGTTACCCTCATTAGCAATTTAATGGTAAATTATAGCCAAGTGTGAATGTGCAGCTTCCGAAGTGTTTTGTTAAACCTGTCTGATACATCTGCTGACATTTACTGAAGATGAAACTCATATTTAAAAAGACCGGGAGCTCTGTAGACATTAAGATGGACCGACTGCCTTTGAAAGCTACGTTGTTTTGATTAAGTGTTCCAGGAAAAAGCTTTACAGGATATTCAAATGAGAACAAATAAACAAACGTGTCAGAAACATTTAATGTAATTGATGACACTTGCTGCATTCCTATATATTTCTTGTACAAACACACACACACACCACCTCATGCATACCAATTACCCAGCATCAGAAGGTATTCTCCAGCCACCAGAGGCAGGGTGAATCATGATAATGAGCTCAAGTATGAAGCCTCTCATCTGTTATGCCAGGGTCTTTTCCATCCAGATATCTCTGCTGAAAGATCTCCTGTCCCTCAGTCAGACAAGGCTGAAGTGGGTGTAATGGATGAACAGAGCACCTCATCAAAATAATTACAGGGCAATCCATGTGAGTATATGCAGGCCAATCAATTACTCCTGTTATCGAGCGGTTATGAAATGATGAATGGTGTTTACAGGATGTTTATAATGAGGAAGACACACTAGCCAGGTAATTAGATCAGTAACGAGACGCACTGGCACGGCATTGTGGGTAAGTTCCAAACGGATACTTTTGGCCTTGGTGTTCATGATGATACGGTACTGTGTGGGGAGTTGGAGAGGCAGGAGGAGGGAGAGATGGGAAAAGGCAGACAGACAGAGAGAAGCAGACTGCTGACTGCAGAGACTGAGAGAAGTCCTGTGCTGGAAGATAAATGACTGCTGTTGGCGTTATCATCTAGACCCTAATACACTGTGACACACACAGCCTTCCCATAATTGACTGCTATGATTAACATACTGCAATCATGTGGAGAGCTTTACTTTAAGCAGACACACACACATACACACTCGCACACTGTGACAAAGGCTGTCGTGTGTAATCTGTGTGTATAAGGAGAGTAGAATTCTGGTTCGACAAGAGCCGGATTCATTTTCTCAGGACCGTTTCCAAAGGCTCAGTATAATCTAGAACGCAGCACAGGGTAATAAAATGCCCCCCCGGGTAAAAAAAAACAACTAAATGTGCTTGTTAACATCGAAATGGAATTTTTACTTGTTTTAATCTTCCAAAGTCAGCTGTTTGTCTGTGTGAGGTCACCTAAATCAAGGTTAGATTGAATTATTTGCAACAGCCTTAATCTCTCTCTCTCTTCCTTTCCCTTTCTCTCCCTTTTTCTTCTTCTCTCTTTCTTTCCCTCTTCCTCCTCTCTCTCTCTCTTGCTCTTTTCTGTTCATCTTGTCTTTTACGGAGGTAAGTTCTGCCTGCTGGTTCCATTCATTCCAGCCCATCTGTTAGAGAGAGAAGGATATGGACAGAGAGGTGGGAGGGAGAGCAAAGGGTACAGACACTTGAGATACAGAAAGGAAAACAGGAGGCCGTAGAGAAAGAGAGAGAGACAAAGAAAGAGTGAAAGAGATTACGCATCTGTTCTGTATGTCCACCCTGTCAGAACGAGAAAGGCAGATGGAGGAGAAACAAGCCAAGGAGTGGACAAGCACCTAAACTGCTCTCTGTGTTTACACTTCCCTTTCACTTTCCCCCTCTCTTCTTCTCTCTCTCTCGCTCTCGATCTCTCTTTCTCTTTCCTTCTCTCTCTCTCCTCTCGCTACCTCTCTCTCTCTCTCTTTGGCAATCTTCCCCTCCTTTCACCCTCTCTCTTCATCTGTTCTTAAGCTGCAAAGTGAAAGAACTGAAGGGTGGGCATGGTGGTGGTGAAAGGGGGGTGGGGGTTAGGGTGAAGAGGGTAAGGAGGGGGAGCAGGGGTGAGGAGGGGGAGGGTAAGGGGGGGGGAGGGGGTGGTGGAAGACAACAAAGCCTGTTCCTGTGTGCCTGGTTCAAGGCGGCAGAGGAACCGGGCTCTGAGACATTGTAACTCCCTAAGACTTCAGGGGAGGCCGGCTCCTCCTCCACTACACAGCCACACGGTCCTCACTGGAGCATGAGAACAACAAACTAAACAAACAAACAACAAAAAAAAAATCTGAGTTTGAATGGCTGGAGATGTAGTCACAAAAATACACACGTATAACCACACACACTCTTATTGACGCTCTAGTGAGCAGCTGTCTGTCCTGTGACACACTCTGTCAGCCAGCATGCCCTCCGGAAGAGCTACTGGTCAATCATAAAAGAGACATACACAGACTCCTTAACTAGAAACAAACTTTATCTGGTTCTGCCAGACACAGGTAGAGGATGATGGCGTAAAATGCCATCTTAACGCCGTCCATCTGTCTGCCAGAGCAGGGCGCAGAGGGCATCCCTGATCCTGGAGAGGAGTTGACTATAGTCACATCCCTTTCGCTGAAATCCTCTTAAAAGAACATTATGGTACCTCAAGGCTAAAACTGATCGTATAAATCATGTCTTAAAAGGCCATCGATCCTGGTCTGGAATAGGCTGCTGTTTCCCTGCCTTGTCCTGCTCTTGTATGCCAGCGACTGGGGTCACTGCGAACCAGAGCCCCGGGATCGATGCCCAGAGATGTTGCCAAGCACACACTGACCTGCTCCACAGAACGATTCAACACTCCGCCATTAATAATGAAAAAAGTGGGGAAGGAATGGATTTTTCTTCAGTTACTTTGCTTCTCAAGGCTTTTCTCTATAGCCTCCAGTCAGCGATCGGTCCATAGAAGAACGAGTTCTGTCTAAAAAGAATAAGGATACAGCTATGAAAAGCCCAGCTTTGCCTCGAGGCTGCTGTTTTAATCTAGATTTTTATGCATGAGCTAATCTCAGAGGGAATAATGTTTAACTTGCTAAACATGCACACACATGGGCTTTTGGTGTGCGCGCACACACACATGCACACCCATACAATAAACACACACACTGTGTGTTTAACACTGTAAACACTATAAACACGGCATAAATTTAATCAGACGGGTAAATCAGATCTGATAGTCATCAAACGTTTGCGCATGAAATGTTTGCGCTCTTAGTCGGGATGCTACACAAGCAAGTTTTACAGTGACATCAGTGACGTCACTCCTCTGAGGTGGGGGGGGGGGGAGGGGGGGGAGGGGGGGGGGGGGAGTTATGATATGGCATCCAACACCAAAATTAATGTTGATTTAAAACACTAGCTACATAAAAGGCTGTCACAGTAAATAAAATCACAAACAAGCCGGTAAGGATGAGAATAGCTAGCAGAAGCAATACACACAATGCTTAAACTGCTGTTTTCCAACTCTGACCCAAGTAAAACATTGGATTTCTGTGTTTCTTTTGCTAATTAGTTTTTCTGGGAGTTTTTCCTTGTCTTCCTTGAGGATCTTCCTGGCAGGGAGGGCCAGAACCCTGCTCCCTCCTCCCTGGATCTCCACAGATCACAGGGCTCTGTTTCCTCTGTCCCTCCAGGACCCAGCAGGACCCTCCAGGACCCAGCAAGACCTTCTAGGACCCTCCAGCACCCAGCAGTTCCCTGCAGGACCTTCCAGGACCCAGCCTGATCTGCAAGCAGCAGTAATGATCTGAATGTTTCTTAAACACTCATTATAGGATGCTGGAAAACACCTCAGATCTAGACGTAACGTTCTAGAAGTAAACATATTTCAAGCGCAAGGAAACACACACTGTACACATCACACAAAGCACGATAAAGCCATTATGAGCTGGATTACGCGTAGCTAAAAGCAACTAGTAATAGGATCCGATAATTCAATTTGGCTGATCGCTCTCTAATTTCTCTTGTTCCATTAAATGTGTTTCTTCCACTGCAGCATTTTCAGGTTTAATTGGAGATAAGGGACTTCTAGTTCTAGTCTAACAGATAAACCTCGGTAGAACAAACACTGCAGTGATAAAATAAAGCTTAATTCTGTTCCTCCCCTGCCAGTTTGCCTTCGATCCGTTCAGGACTGTCAGTGCAGATACTTTTCCTCTCATATCTTCCCTGTCTATGCTGCCACCAGCTGCCATACAAGGATTAATATCTAACATTCCACTGTCTAATTTCCCCCAATTCTCAAACAAAGCGTTCTGGTGTGAAACACAGGCTCACCGTACACAGACCAAGCTGGGCAAACAGCAGAACAGGACTGACATGGTCAAAGTTAACCAGAGCTAACAACATCTTATCCTCCAGATCACCAGCAGCCCCTCTGTCCCCCTCTGCCCCCCTGACTCCTCTCTGTCCTGGCTGGCTGAAGACTGAATCATGCACACATCCACCAGAAACATCCTCTGAGAGGCTCTTATACTACAGACCCTAATAAGCATTTCTACTACAAGAACATTATGCTCAGACAGGCAACAAACACTCAAACACACTCTGCCCCCCTCCCATCCCCTCCACACACACACACACACACACTGATCACCACCACACCCAGCAACAGCACAGTCAGAACCAGCACTGGAAGACTTGTAGACTGCTGCCAGATGCGAATACACAGAGAGAGAGAGAGAGAGCGAGAGAGAATGCGATGGAGACAGAAAAAGCTAGACAGCCGATGATCTTACCTGCTCCACTCACATGCCTGCCGCTCAGTCAGGTAAGAGAGGTGCGTGTGTCTGCTCAGGAGTCTCCAAGAGAGAGTGAGGGGGGGGGGGGAAGAGAGAGAAATTTAAAGGAGAGAGTGCTTATGTATGCTCAGGAGTCTTGAAGAGAAAATTTGAGTGAGTGAGTGAGTGAGAGGGAGGGAGAGAGAGGGAGAAGGGAGAATGAGAATAGGGAGAAAAAAAGAGAACAAAATAAGTAGAGAAATAGGTGAAGAAAAGGAAAAGGGACTAAAGGAGAAGAAAAGTAAGCTAGATAGTTTGAGAAATGGAGGAGAGGAAATTATGATGATGACAGATGTTAAGGAGTAAGAGGGTGATGGATGAGGAGAGCCAAAAAGGGAAGACAAGTGAGAGAGAAAAGAGAGTGGGTCAGAGCTAGCTGCTATCTTCCTCTCCCTACACACTGAGCCCCACAGGCACACATACTGGGGAGGAGACACTTCACCCCCCCGCCCCCACCTCACAAGCACACACACTACGAAACAAAATACTGCTGTGCGTTACATACTTTGTCCTCAACACAGTGACAGTCTTCCTTGCAGAGTCTAAGAAAGTCACAGGAAGAAATGTCCTCACTCAACACATTGTTGTATACGTATGTGTCTGAAAGAGAGAGGTAGGGAGAGAGAAGGGGAGAAAGAGAGAGTGGGGGGGAGAGAGGAAGAGAGAGAGAGTAGAGAAGTAGAGGGATGTAGAGAGGTTGAGAGCGAGAGAGAGCCGGCTGTCCACCATGTCACAGCCAAGCAGAAGGCCTGTACTGGACAGTCCCAGAACTCCCCTGGCCAAGGACAAACATGACAGGACACTGCCGTTTGGGCAGGTTCCCATGGCAGCTGGACATAGTACACGTGAACAGTGAAACATCCCTGGGTCAACTCAGTCTCTCTTTCTCTGTCTTTATTTCTAACTCTCTCTCTCTTTTCATCTCTGTCTCCCATCACATGCAGTACCACTTTCCATGCAGCTCACGTTTTACCGTGCATATGTTTGTGTTGATACAAGGTAACCTGTTACCTTGTCGTTGACTAAACACATTCCAAGAATCATCCTGACCTTTTTTACACTGTTTTTAAACTCCCTGTTCCTGGTTGTGATGTTCTGTGTCAGAGTCCTCTATCGCTACTGACGCTGATGGTTGAGTTTGTTTTATGGTCGTTAATTATTCATGTGAGCACACTAAACTATTAAAGCAAATTACAACTGTAGACTTGGCACGATAGACCTCCTTGGTAAAGATCAATATAATCTTCTCCCTTTATTTCACCTCCCATCTGAGCTCCTAAAGGCCATTTTCCCAGACAATGATCAAACCTAGCCATAGACCAACCATTTCCCCCCCCAATAAAGTATCATTAAAATGTTCTCTTTCTTTAGGTCTAGGCTTAATACATCTTTAGGTAACTGGGCAAAGAGAGTTGTATCAGGAAACTGATTGGACGGAAATCACTGGTCTGACTGTTCATGAGAGCCCTTCTGAATTGACCCCAGAGAAGAACAGGCCCAAGCCAGTACAACAATAGACATTATACAGTATATGTCTATGAGTACAACTGCTGGAGGAACCAGGGATTCACAATGGAGGGTGGCTGAATTACAGCAAAGGACTGGTGCAACACGAAACTCCTCCCCCTAGGCAAACACGGGCCAGCTTTCAAATGTTCCCCCCTGCTAGGTAAGCTATAGGGAAGAGAGACACATTCAAATGAGCCGTTTTGTTTACGACAAGAGTCAACCCTGAGGCTGACAGAAACACAAAAACAGCTAATGAGGAGAGCTTAAGCTCTAATTACAGGGGTGTCCTTTCAGTTCAGTCTTCACATCGGCGTTCACTTGTAAAATGGTTTAACGTGCACCTGTGAAGTTGAACGTGTGAAAGTGTTGAACATTATCTTATCTGTGGTATAACAACATAAGAATAGGCTTTGTAAACATTTGACAAGGCTTCCTTTATTTGACCTTCCGTAACTGCCATCGAAATACCTTTTTTTATCAGAGTTTTTAATGACTGTGAACCCAAGTTGCTGACATTTCCAACTGCCTTTAAAGAATGGTACTTTAGCCCCCTCCGTTTTTAGTGTTCCTTGTTTTCTCGTCGTTTTAAAATGGAATATTGTGTTGACTTTTTCGTCGTTTGTAAATACGTAAATACAAATTACTTTTTGTGATTATATTTTACAATCCTTTTACATCAAACAGCAGTTTTGTTCTCTTAAATCTTAACTAACAATGTGTCCGCGTGAAATTATGTGTAAAACTGTATTTTTTTATGTCATTCAAATTGAAATGATACAACACGAATCTATTGCTGTCGTTTCAATACGCTGTATCAATGCTTTACCACCTTGTGAATAGGTTACAAGCCCTAATTTCACTGAGCAGAGAATAAAGCATTAATTAATTCCAGTGAAGTCTCGCGGTGCTACCTCTCAGACATCTTGCATGTTTTAGTCTAAGAGAACGGAATTTATTTTCACTGGGCCGAGGCGATCTAGAACGAAGGGTTTTCGTGACATTATTTGTGTATTTTTTTTGCTCCAATCGGGACTAATGCATGAGAGGCTATAGCGGCTAAACTGAGCCTCGCGTGCCAAACCCCTCAGTAAATCGTCTCCCGGGGCTCGAGCCGTATTGTGCGTCATTTTCATCAGCTGCATTTTGTTTTTTCCATCGAGGCAACATGGCAACTCCAGCCGCGGTCAATCCATCGGGTAAGTCTGGATTTCGACACAGCAAAAAAACAATATCGTTCTTTTTCTGATTCTGATACGAGACGGGATGTTAAAAAGCGCAGGAATGTTATTTTAGGACGCTTTAGCTATAGGAGGGTCAAATCCTCCCGAGCTCGAGCTCAGCGCGAGCCTTGAGCTCGAGCCTCAGCGCGAGCCTTACAGCATCCCCTTCCCCCACCTCCAGCCCCCCGTCACATCGCTGACCGATAGCATGCTTTTGTTTCGGTTACCGTGTGTCCATACAAGCAGTGTTTTCATATATAATATGCAACAACAGCAACAAACCAAAAAAAGCCTATTAATAATTGCAGCGGTTTTAAATATTCAGTTGAAGCGAGCTGCTGTTCGCCTCTTCAGTCCAGGCAGCCCAGCTCAGCTACGTGCTTTGATTTCTCTGAATAGTTCCTCGATGATACAAAGCTTATTTAGCATATCTTTGCCTAGACACGTTTTTTATTTTTATTTTGGGGGTATGTTTGATGGTGGTGAAGCTCTGGTGTGACTGTTTTGAGCTCACTGTGCTTGTTGATCCCATGATTGGTTTTGACACTGGAGTTTGCTTAATGCCATATTGAGTGTGCTAGATCATTAATCAGCACTAAGTCAGGCTGTGTGTAAACTCTCCCCTGGACACATTAAAACATCTAGCTGCCTTTGATCTGTGTCAGTTGTCAACATGTTGAAATGTTTATGGTATGGCAGCATTCCAGACCAGGCTTCAGAACACGGAAACACTGTAGTTAACCTTCCCTCTAAGGCGGTTACATCGATACACACCAAGGCACCTATAGCTGGGATGCACCTTTCCCCAAGACTAGATCTTTCTGGAGCTTTAGGAACAGGCCAGTTTCTAATGTGTTATGCAGGCTCAACCAGCTCAGCTAAACACTATAATGTGGACCTCATTGTGTAGTTTGTAAAGCCCCAACAGGGTCTTGTGTTCCTGTAAGGAAGATATACATGCTTTATTGTCTATAACACAGTGGTATAAGCGAAAGCCTTCTTCATTGGTTTAGTTGTAGTGTTGTTAATGTCAGCAGTGAATAATGATCTTATCAGCTGTTACACATGAGCAGTCAACTGCAACAGTGTTATACATTGCACTAAATACCACTTAGTTACTTACCTGCATTACCACAGAAGGCAAATCTGTGCCACCTCGCTCTCCCCCCCACCCCCCTCCTCTCATACCTCATTGGTAATGTAAATGAGAAGGAATGTTCGTGTTATTACCATCTTGGCCTCGTACGCGGTCCTGAGGCAGGAGTGTGAATGAACAATGAGCACATCCATCCGTTTAAAAAGGGGGTCAGTCGGCACAACGTTTAAGGCGTTGGCCTCATGTTCGGAAGGTTGTGAGATCGAACCCCGGCTGTGGCTGTGTGCTGTTGTGTCCCTGGGCAAGGCACTCCACCCTATTTGCCTCAGGGAGAATGTCTATGTACTTACTGTAAGTCACGTTGGATAAAAGCGTCTGCTAAAATGAATAAATGTAAAATAATGCCAGTATCCCCGGCCTCTCTCAGCCTCCGAGGGTAGCGGGTGTGAGGACAAGGTTGATACCCCCCCATATCAATCCAAACAAACACACAGTCCTCTTCCACCCCCCCACCCCACCCCCCATCTCATTGGAACCCATTTAACAAGGGATTTCACCAGTGTTATTGTTTCCTCTTCCACCCCAGTAACAAACCTTCTTTTTTCATGAGATTATATAATAACTTTCAAGGCCATGTTTGTTGTGGTTAAGCGATTCCATAAGCTGCGGCTGAGCAGGGGAAGCGTGCGGTCAGATTAGACCTTCACAAGCCTATCTGAAGCTGCCTCTGCATCCAATGATGAAACCAGCCAGGCCTTAAGACAGGTCAAGCGGTTCTGCTGCCCTGGTGATCTGGGATCAGCCGCGACCCCCTCACCCCCCCTCCTTCTCTGAACAGCTACGGTCACATTAGATGACTCTGGATCGAGAACCTTGTGTACGTGCGTTGCTGGGAGAGCAGGGGGAAGTGCGCTGTCATTGGTGGATAATCCCGATCAGGCGACGATCCCATTGGCCCTGTGCCTCTGTGTGAGAAGTGCAACGATCTAATAAGGTTAGCGTGATCGTTCTCTGGATGTGTGGCTCAGAAGTGATCAGCGGAGAGAGAGAAAATAAAAAAGGAAAAGAAAGCAGCAGCATAGCCTTTCAGTGTTTCTGACGCCACCTTTAAAATGTTCCATCTCAGACGCGGTGATGTGGCACTTAACATGGTAGCAGAGTGTGTTTTTACGCTATGCTTGACTTGCTTTACACTGACTTCACATTTGTGTTCATGCTTTAAGCTTCTGGAGAAGAGTATCTGTTAACATCCTGTATGGAGCTTTTTCATTTTTGTTAACAATTCAAGATGTGATATTTAGATCGGGATTTAGTTATTACACTAGTTATAACATGCAATGGTTTTTTAGTCTTGTCAAAACAAGTTGTCAGGATTTTAAATATGTGTAGCACCAGGGTATCCAGCACGAATAAGATCCAGCATATGATTCTCTTCCTTAATAGAAGGACATTGATAAGTTGAAGGTTTACTTTGTGAAGTGCCCATGCCTAAAGGGATTGAAACAACAGCAGATCATATTTTATATATTTTTTTGGGCCTGTGTGCATGTGTATTCTAGCTCATTTTTCACAGTTAATTACAGACTAGTAAAATATCCTGAGGCTCTTTGACGGAGTGAGCCGTCCAATGGGGGGAGAGCAGAGACAACCTTCTGTGAAAGAGAAGACTGATTGAAAAGGAGAACATTTTGAATACAGGTCCCACAACTCTCTTGATTAATGCAGTCGACCTCAGGGCTTAGTAGTGACTGAAGGTGGTGGTGGTGGAGGAGAGTGAGAGTGATAGAGAGAGAGAGAGAGAGCCATGCATATCATTAACCGCTTCAGTGTTTTTCCTTGATGTAGAATTGGAAACCTCCAGAGACAACATGCAGACATGTAGCACCAGCTACGATTCCAACCGATATAGGCCACATTCCTTCAGGTTGGACAACAGAGATTGAGGTTACAGAGTTTACCCATTCTGAACAGTAATCGCTCAGCAAGGGTCTTGTACAGTGTGTGTCTCGAGTAAAGAAGTTGTGTTTGTATTGGCTGGCTTCATGAATGAATGATATCAGCTGCACTCTTTGCCAGGGGTGACTCTGCTCTGCAGAGTGCTTTCCTGAGGCTAAGAGAGCAGCGAGGGTGGGAAGGAGAGAACGTATCAAATATTAACTGGGATGACTGGTTCACTGGGGCACACCAGAGGGTCTGTTTGGCCTATCCATAGCATCTGAGTGTGTACGTGAGCAGACCAGAAACAAAGGTTTTGGAGGCTGGGAGAGACAGGTTTGGAGGCTGGGAAAGAGACCGGTTTGGAGGCTGGGAGAGAGACAGATTTTGAGGCCAGGAAAGAGACAGGTTTGGAAGCTGGGAGAGACAGATTTGGAGGCCAGGTAAGAGACAGGTTTGGAGGCTGGGAGAGACAGATTTGGAGGCCAGGTAAGAGACAGGTTTGGAGGCTGGGAGAGACAGATTTGGAAGCCAGGAAAGAGACAGGTTTGGAGGGAATCCAGAGAGTGGGTGGTTGAGAGTCAGAAGTGGGAAACATGGAAGTGCTCTCCTTGCTATCTCAATCATAAAAACGTCCTTGACCGCCGCATCAGAACAGGACCATGTTAACATTAGGGTTCCAGGATTCAGTATTGAGAAGTAGGGCTGTCAACGAATATTCTACATTCGAATATATATTTGAGTAGTGTTTAAAAACCGAATTTTGAATATGAAAATTAATTTTGTAATGTAAAAAATAAATAAAAATAAAGAATCGCAACCTTCCATTTCTTGCGAAACTTTTAATCAACAATCGGCATTTGTTTATTGTTGTCGTTCATTTACACTGCTATGCGCAGAGCGCGACAGTGCGGGAGTGCGTGTGTGCGAGCGAGGCCAAGGTCTCCGGTCTTGGCCATTAGTTCATCTACTTATTTTTGTGTAGGTAATATGTTGTTAAATTAACGTAAATATATTACCTATACAAGTAGTTATGTCTCGTTTTATTAATTTGTCCTGTTATTGACGTGCCTAATGCGCAACCGGGAAACTCGAATATATTTGAATATATTCGAATACATGTTTGGGGAATATTCGAATATTCAAACGTCATTTTTGAGCAGTTTTGACAGCCCTATTGAGAAGCAGTATTGACGTGTGACCGGATAACTAACCCCTGATGATAACCTGCTGTTCCTGCTTCCTGCAGAGATGGGCAGTGAGTTGCCGGGGGCGGTGTCCATGCCCGGGGCGGTGGTGGGAGCAGGCCAGGTGAGGATGGGAGGAGCCTTGGCCGGACGCGGGGGCAAGCGGAGGTCGGGAGGGTGAGTATTCACTCACATCGCCAACATCCTAACCATCATGCTGATTCGTCATAGTTTCAGGAAAGACAAGAAGGACGTACAGAGAATACCAGAGTACCTGTACTTGTTACAAACAGCACAGTAAAGTGAAAATGTGATGTTTGTACTCATACACACACCACAGTAGCAGAACAACAGTCCTAACCGTTGTCCTGGTTACCGGCCAGCCACGGAAAGATCCTGCCCCCGTAGTCGGCACCGATCAGCCTCCAACGCTGCAACGCCCCCCCTACACACACACACACACACACCCACACACACACTCAGAGAGCACTCCTACACAGCAGAGGCAGGTCTGCTTTGGCGTGGCAGGGTTGCAGTCGAGGCAGTCCTCACAGCAAAGCCTCACTCGTCCTCAAGGCAACTGTGACACATTCGCTTACGGTGTCGCTAGTTGCCATAGTAATGCACAGACACATCTCTTGCTCATTATCCACCATCTACTGCATCAGCAACCTTGAGTCGAAATCGGAAGTGCTGCTGCAGCAAATCACCTAGACAGCTGCCTTAACTAGCTTTAAACCTTTACTTCCTGGCTTCTCTCCCAAACAGAGAGCATCAGGGGAAGTGTTAGTCCAGCCGTCACTGTGACTTTGCAGCTATGGTAACCAGGCTTCACCTCACAGAAAGTGTATTCCAGCTCACTGCAACCGTCCTGATGTCATGTTGACACGTGTGGAAGCTTTCCAGGCTAGAGAAACCCAGGGGCGTTTCATCATCACTTCCCCTGACAGCTGCTGTGGTGCCGTTAGCTCTGAGAGAGAGACAGCCTGCTGAGTAAAGCACTTCTCTCACCCTCTCCTCCCTCACCGACTGGAGGCAGCCAATCACAGGGCAGCACCACGGAAAAGAAGAAAAACGGTCCCTATCTAAGTCAGTGTGTCAGCAGAGAGCTAGAGCTACAACTTCCTGTATGGAACTTGTCTTCACTTCCTGTATGGACCACGTCTTCACTTCCTGTCGGGGCCCAGGGTTAGCTTTCAATCTGATGACACTTCTGCAGTCCCTCAACCATAGAAGAAGCAAAGGTCCTCCAGTGGAGGGCCAGGCCATCTCACGGTCTGTCTTCTCTTCTCTTGCAGGATGGACTTTGACGACGAGGACGGAGAGGGACCTAGCAAATTTTCAAGGTGAGAGCAGCACCTCTATTAAAAAGTTATTAATACAGTTCAACTTCAACCATTCATAAGGACAAATCTGTGTTTGAGCAGCAGTTGAGTTAGAAAGCTTTAGTGTTCATGGTCTGTTGATGGTCAAGTGAGCCTGCAGGACTCAATCATCCTAATCATATATTTCTTTTATATGAAAATAGTGTTTTTTAATTTATGTTTTTTACAGTAATTTTTATGTCTATTTAACTTGGACTCAGTGTGGACATGCTGTGATGTTTAGCCTGAGCGTGTGACCCCGTGTTTGATTTGATCATCTGGGCTGTTTCTCACCTGTTTGTTTCTCCAGCATCAACTTCATCCCAAGCATTCTCTCTCATATTTGTCTTTCAACTGAGTGGTTCTTCGCGATTCCTTTTTAGAGGAGGATGATGTGTGTCCGTTACGTCCCTGGCCGGCAGCGCTGGCCCTGCTCTGTTAACTTGAGCAGGGGCGAGGAGACAGTGTCCTCTGCTGGCGCGAGGTGGAACCATCAGTCTTTTAGGAGAAGCACAGTGCTACCTGTGACTGGATTGGCGATGGTCCTCTATCCTGTTCCACAACCCCTCCTACGCTGCATGGTTTACATGTTTTCCTTGCTCCAGCGCACTTAGAGCTTGGTAACGCCCCAGGGAAACATCTAGAACAGTGGTTCTCAACCCTGGTCCTCAGGGATCCCCATGTCCTGCATGTTTTAGATGTTTCCCTCCTACCTACACAGGTGATTTTAATACGTGTTCGTTACCAGGCTTCTACAGGTAACGATCCATTAATGCAAATTAGCTGTGTTGGAGCAGGGAAACATGTAAAACATGCAGGATAGTCGGGTCCCTGAGTACCAGGGTCGGGAACCCCTGTTCTAGAACATGCAGGGCAGGGGGGGCGGGGCACACAAGGACCGAGGTTGAGAACCACTGGTCTATAGTCCAGACACCCAACACCCAAGACCTCAGCATCTTCATGACAGCATGACCAATCAGTTTTCATAGATCATCCCCATTGTGTGATAAAGGATGTGGAGGAATCACTGGGTGATAGTTCTGTTTCTTAACCAAGTTAAATCCTCTGTCAGTCCTGTCCATGGAGGGAAACAGAAACCTATAGCTTCGCATGCTCTCCTAATCGCTGCATTCATTAAGCGTAACAGGTTCAGTACTGTGTTCAGACTGTGTCACAGCCTGGTAGGACATATTCTCCTCCCCTTGCATGCTCTGAGTATAAGCCCAACCATGTCACAGACATCCTCATTGAGATGAGCTCTAGCAATGAACAGACGAGATCAGAATAGCGAGCCAGCCAGTTTAGAAGACCGTCCATCCTGCTGCGGAGGAGTGTGTGTGTGCGTACTGACCTGTGTTACCTTGTCTCCTCTCCTGTTCACAGGTATGATGATGATCAGATTCCAGGTGATAAGGAGAGATATGCCAGGTAGGGCTAGGTTACAGCTCTGCCAGAGGACCTCAGCCAGGGTGCACACACCTGCTCACAGCTCTCCTGCTGGCCCTCTCAGCTCTATGAACCCTGAGCTAGAGCTGAGCTAACAAAGGCTGGAATATAAATGAACAAGAAGGCTAAATTGCTAATGTAGCTAACGCAGTGTGCACTATATATGAACCAGAATGATAAATAGCTAATGTAGCTAATGCAATATGGAGCAAATATATGAACCAGAATGCTAAATAGCTAATGTTGCTAATGCAGTCTGGATTATATATGAACCAGAACGCTAACCATACACAGAAGGTCAGGGTCAAACGGCAGGGCATGTAGGGAAATGATGAATGAAGACAGTGGTGTTAGTGAACAGGTGTCAGTGAACAGGTGTTAGTGAATAGGTGTATGGTGCTGGTCTACTCTAGGTGGAGAACAGATGGAAGATTTGAACAGGTAGGCTTTGACTTTACTGTGAGATCAGACCAGCTCATTGTGTATACTTTGACCAGAGCGTTGACTGAGCCTATAACCCCTGTCACTCCTTATACACTGCTATGGTAACAATTCATTTAATTAACCTTTCTGCTATCATAACAAATCACATAGAGAGGAAGTGTGTGAACGGTCCATCCATAGGTAGGTGAGGGTGTGGTGTTTCTCATAAATCACGTCACATGACCAAATAAACATTGTGGACCAGGACGTACTTAATAAAACCATAAAGTAGAGGAACACCAGTACTTCCTGTTGTGACTAGACAGTTTGTACACTGCATAGAGTACTTCCTGTTGTGACTAGACAGTTTGTACTCTGCATAGAGTACTTCCTGTTGTGACTAGACAGTTTGTACTCTGCATAGAGTACTTCCTGTTGTGACTAGACAGTTTGTACTCTGCATAGAGTACTTCCTGTTGTGACTAGACAGTTTGTACTCTGCATAGAGTACTTCCTGTTGTGACTAGACAGTTTGTACTCTGCATAGAGTACTCTCTGTTGTGACTAGACAGTTTGTACTCTGCATAGAGTACTTCCTGTTGTGACGAGACAGTTTGTACTCTGCATAGAGTACTTTCTGGTGTGACAGGGTGCAGTCTAGGCCATCAGGACGATCCTGGGTATCTTAACTCTTCCTCTCTGTTCCAGAGAGAACCACAGCGAGATCGAACGCCGGCGTCGCAATAAGATGACGCAGTACATTACCGAGCTGTCTGACATGGTGCCCACCTGCAGCGCCCTGGCACGCAAGCCAGACAAGCTGACCATCCTGCGCATGGCCGTGTCCCACATGAAGTCCATGAGGGGCACGGGGAACACCTCGACAGACGGGGCGTACAAACCCTCCTTCCTCACCGAGCAGGTGCCGCTCGCAGCCGCACGCGTGTTCTCGCTCTGCGTCTCTCTTTTGCGTCTCTCTCCTTTTCTTTTTTGTTTGTGCTTCTCATGTCTCTCCTCCCCTCGTCTATCTTTCCTCATCTGTGCTCTCCTCATCTTTCTCCTCCTTATCACTCCCTCCTTATCTCCTCTCCTCTTGTCTCTCCTCCTCATCACTCTCTCCTCCTCATTACTCTCCTATGTTCATCTCTCCTCCACATCTCCTCTCCTCATCTCCTCTCCTCATCTCTCTCCTCCTCATCTCCTCTCCTCATCTGTCTCCTCTCCTTATCTCGCTCTCTCATTATCTCCTTCTTTCTCTCCTCGTATCTCTCCTCATCTTTCTGTTTGTTTCCACCGACAGGAACTGAAGCACCTGATCCTGGAGGCGGCGGACGGCTTCCTGTTTGTGGTCGCCGCGGAGACGGGCCGTGTGATCTATGTGTCGGACTCAGTGACGCCGGTGCTGAACCACACCCAGTCTGAGTGGTTCGGCAGCACGCTGTACGAGCAGGTGCACCCTGATGATGTGGACAAGCTGAGGGAGCAACTCAGCACCTCCGAGAACTCCATGACAGGTAGGAGGGTTTGTGTGTGTGTGTTCATGTTTGAGTGTGTGTATGTTCCTATTTGAGTTTGTGTGTGTGTGTGTGTTCATTATTGAGTGTGTGTGTGTTCATGATCGAGTGTGTGTGTGTGCTCATTATTGAGTGTGTGCATGTGTTCATGATTGAATGTGTGTTCATGATTGAGTGTGTGTGTGTGTGTTCATGATCGAGTGTGTGTTCTTGATCGAGTGTGTGTGTGCGTTTTCATATTTGTGTTTGTTTTCATATTTGAGTGTGTGTGTTCATGTTTTGAGTGTTTGTGTGTGTGTGTGTTCATGTTTGAGTGTGTGAGTGTTATATTTGAGTGTGTGTATTCAGCCCACATGGCTCTGACAGTGAGGTGTAGCTGACATCATGAACATGTCCACTAGAGGGAGCTGCACACACAGATATTTTCCTGCCTGTCTCTCAGCGTAGAGATCTCTGCCTGTCTCTCAGCGTAGAGATCTCTGCCTGTCTCTCAGCGTAGAGATATCTGCCTGTCTCTCAGCGTAGAGATCTCTGCCTGTCTCTCAGCATAGAGATATCTGCCTGTCTCTCAGCGTAGAGATCTCTGCCTGTCTCTCAGCGTAGAGATCTCTGCCTGTCTCTCATCGTAGAGATCTCTGCCTGTCTCTCAGCGTAGAGATATCTGCTTGTCTCTCAGCGTAGAGATCTCTGCCTGTCTCTCAGCGTAGAGATATCTGCCTTTCTCTCAGCGTAGAGATCTCTGCCTGTCTCTCAGCGTAGAGATCTCTGCCTGTCTCTCAGCGTAGAGATATCTGCCTGTCTCTCAGCGTAGAGATCTCTGCCTGTCTCTCAGCATAGAGATATCTGCCTGTCTCTCAGCGTAGAGATCTCTGCCTGTCTCTCAGCGTAGAGATCTCTGCCTGTCTCTCAGCGTAGAGATCTCTGCCTGTCTCTCAGCGTAGAGATATCTGCCTGTCTCTCAGCGTAGAGATCTCTGCCTGTCTCTCAGCGTAGAGATATCTGCCTTTCTCTCAGCGTAGAGATCTCTGCCTGTCTCTCAGCGTAGAGATCTCTGCCTGTCTCTCAGCGTAGAGATCTCTGCCTGTCTCTCTTCCAGTCATTATTTTTGTCTCAGTCCATCTCTCTCAGTTTTCAATTTTGTTGATATATTTCTCGGTTTGTTTATAGTCTTGGAGTGCTAGTCAGCCTCAAAATAAACAGATTACCCTATGTGAGCGTGTAATCCATGTAATTCAACCATCTCTCCACATCTATACTCACACACACACCACACACTCTCCCCTTTGAAGTGATTAATGTCCTTCCTCTGTGAAATGTGTATTTCAGAAGAATTCTGTGGAACAACATCAGAATGTATCTGTGTGTGTGGGTGGGAAGTGGGGGCCGCATGTTTGTGTGAGTGTGTCAGTGTGAGTGAGGGGTCTGCATGCTTGTGTGAGTGGGTCAGTGTGTGTGTGTGTGAGTGGGGGGTCTGCATGTTTGTGTGCGTGTTTGTGTCAGTGTGTGTTGGGGGGCTGCATGTGCGTGTTTCCGCGATGTGAGTCTGTGGAATGCCAGTGTTTGCCAGAGATCTAAGAGAGAGAGGGAACAGGGGGTTGAGCGAGGCCAGCCTGCTTGTTGTTTTCTGTCGGCCAGTTGTCGCTGTCTGTAGCGTAGCCACGGTGATGGAGGCAGTTCGATGTCAACAACAGTAGCGTGTCATGGTCAGACTACAGCACAGGTACAGGACTGAGAGGTCAAGATTTGTGACATAAATATAATCTTGAATATAGATATTTGTCTTTATGGGGCAGTGTAAAAGTGCAAAGTTGAGAAAACCTTCATCGTTGTTATTTCTTAAAAGGGGTTTTCGTTTATTTTCGGGGGAAATATTGGGACCCAAGTCTTCTGCACAGTACTGTAGGTCTCTAATAGAGAGACCGCAGCTCGGCTGCATTAGCAGATGGGGAAGCAGCAGCTGGTCTCTCTCTGAAGATGGAGTACGGTCTCACCTCCTCCTAAAGCAGCTATCAGATGAGGCTGTGGTCCGATGCCTCCTCCATCTCTTCTCTGCCAGGAACTTCCAGATGAACTAGCAGGTGTGTTTACCTGATGAGGCTTTGATAAGCACCATGCCTCTCGGTGATGGAGGGAGCCTGCCACTTCCAGTTCTCCTCCTACGCTGCACGTGCCCAACCAGCGCCTGGCTGGCCCAGATTGCTGATTGGTTAAGCATACGTAATGTAGGAAGAGTGATGAGTGATTGGGCCCAAGGAAGTAGCAAATGAGAAGAGTCCTCCATGTGACAGATGATGGTTTGGGGAATCTCCTCCTCTGTAGCAATGAGAAAGAGAGAGAGATGGATGGATGCAGAGCGAGAGAGCAAGATGGATGGAGAGAGAGAGATAGATAGATAGATGGATGGATGCAGAGAGAGCTAGATTGAGAGAGGTAGGGAAGGATGGATGGGGAGAGAGGTTGATAGAGGGAGGGAAAAATGGCTTGAGAAAGATGGATGGATAGAAAAAGGATAGAGAAAAAGAGAGGAGATGGAGAGCCTTATGGGTTTGGCTTCGCAACACCGAACCTTTTTTCCACTCTGGTGGTTTCTTTCATTAGAGGGAGATTTAACTGTATAAAGTATAGCATGACAACGTCCAGAAGAGAAGGTTTTTGTGTATCAGAAATGTTTGAGCCAGCAGATGGAGAGAGAGAGGGAGAGAGATAGAGAGAGAGAGAGAAAGAGAGAGAAATAGATAGATAGAGAGGGAGAGAGAGAGAGGGGGAGAGAGAGAGAGGGAGAGAGAGAGCAACAGAAGTATAGGTAGAGTACTAGATTGAAGGAGCGTGGAAGCCTGAGGCCCAGTCAATGTCTGCCTAACGTGAAATGACACGTAGGTATTTATTTTGGTTTTGCTGTGAGACTGCGAAGGTAGGAAAACAGCCCTGAGCCTGGGTCCTCTGCTGCTGAACCGTGACTAAATATTCTGTTTACCAAGAACTATATCCTCCCCTGTCTCTGCAAATCATTACTCCTCTGCTTTGCATGGGAACCAGCACTATAGCAGGCCACAACAAAACTGTTACATAGATGTGTGTTGGGAGGGGGTCTGCTGCTGCTGTTGTTTCTGGAAGTGTGTGTGGAAGAGGGTTGTGTATGAGGGTTGTGTGTGTGTGTGGGGAGGAGTGGTGTGTGTGTGTGTGTGTCGGGGGGGGGAGGAGTGGTGTGTGTTAGGGTTGTGTGCGTGTGTGTGTGGGGAGAAGTGGTGTGTGTGTGTGTTTGGGGAGGAGTGGTGTGTGTGAGGGTCGTGTGTGTGTGTGTGTGGGGAGGAGTGGTGTGTGTGAGGGTTGTGTGTGCGTGTGTGGGGAGTAGGGTTGTGTATGAGGGTTTTCTGTGTGCAGCGGAGTGGTGTGTGTGTGTGTGTGGAGAGCAGGGTTGCTTGTGCGTGTGTGTGTGTGTGGAGAGCAGGGTTGTGTGTGGGTGGGTGTGTGTGTGGGGGGGTGGTTGAGCGTGCAGGAACAGGGCCTCCATGCCAGCTGAGGTTCCTGCAGGCATCTATCCATCCATACATGCCTGCACAGCCCTGGTTTGTATACTGACCCTGTCTACAGACCCTGTGTACAGACCCCGTGTGTGTGGCTCTTAACCTGCTTTTACTTTACTGTTCTCTACCAAACACCTCTCCTCACTCTCCCCTCCCCTTGCCCTTCCTGTCCTCCTCTTCTGTCCCCTCCCTTCCTCTCATTTATTTGTGTATGTCTGTGAGAGTGTGTGTAGGTGTGGGTCAGATATGTTGAGTCATTTCCTGCTAGTTTACCTGAAATCTCAGACGCATGAAGCTGACCCACGTTCACACGTACACAAGCTTTTGGCCAAGCTAGTGTGGCTCCCACACACACAGACAGACAAAGGTCCTGAGACCTCAGCTGGGCTCCTGTGATGATGCGTTACACTGTTTATCTTCCCCTCTGGCCAGGGCTTATTCCCAGACACTTGGTTCCAGAGTCAACTGTTCACGCTGAGATAAAAGCACACCCACACACTACACACCCACACTACTAACACACACACACCTACACACTACACTCACATCCACACACACACACATTGAGTGGACACACATCTAATCCTCAGTCACTGTCTTGTTCATGCTATAATAAACAGTGGTTGATTGTGGTGCAACTTCATTAAGCCTCTTGTGTGTGTGTGTGGGTGGGTGGTGTTTGTCCGTGTGTTGTATAACTGTCATCCTTCATCTGATATCTTGGAAGCCATTCAAAGGCTGACCCGTCATCGTAACATGACATCCCCCAATCACAACAAAGGGAACTCGCACGCACACATGAACTTGTATGTTTGTGTTGTGCGTGTGTGTGTTTGTGTGGGAGGACGGTGTGTTTACTGTGTCTGCTCTGCTGTGTCAGAACGGAATATGATGTGGCTGAACTTAAGCGTGGAAGGTCTGTTTGGTGTTTGTGCTACATACCCCAGCAGGGAGTCATACCAGTGTTTCCCCTGCGCAAACTCAAACAATCTCCAGCACCACATCCCCGCACTCACATTTTCACCATCACATCCTCACCTCCACATCCTCACCTCCACATCTCCACCTCCACATCCCCACACTCACATTTTCACATCCACATCTCCACCTCCACATCTCCACATCCACATCTCCACATCCCCATCTCCCCACCTCCACATCTCCATCTCCACCTTCACATCCCCACACTCACATCCCCACCTCCACATCTCCGCCATCACATCCCCTCCACATCTCCACCTCCACATCCCCACACTCACATCCCCACATCTCCACATCCCACACTCACATCTCCACCTCCACATCTCCAACTTCACATCCACATCTCCACATCCACATCTCCACCTCCACATCTCCACCTCCACATCCCCACACTCACATCCCCACATCTCCACCTCCACATCCCCACACTCACATCTCCACCTTCACATCCACATCTCCACCTCCACATCTCCCCCGGTCATATCCCAGCTTGAAGGTCCAGAAGGTTCCCTGCCCGCTGGGCTTCCTCTTGTCTGACTCTGTCTGCTCTGGAAATCCCAGCAGCCCCACTGTTGTTCTCTCTGTTTCCGTGCCAACATCAGCAACCTTCATACGCTAGTGGACATGACCGAGTACTGACATCACGCAGACAGCCATCGGGTAGCCAAGCACACGCATGGATCACTGGAACAGGGAGCAAGTGCTCGCGTGCACACACACACACACACCCGCGGTCTGAGGTTCCTTGGCAACAGGACCGTTGTTGCTCTGCTGTGTTCTTCGTCTGGGATGTTTTCATTGTCTCTTTCCTTCCTCCTTCCTGCTTATGTAGTAGGAAGAGGAGGAAGCCATTAGATTGTTATACTTCTGTTATACTATACTGATTCGATTAGGGGAGAATGCGTGCTTGCTCCATCCTTCCGTCTCCTGTCTCCCTCCCTGAACTGTTCTTAGCGGGGCCTGTGGTCTGTGACTATAACAGAGTGAGATATCCAGGGGCCTGTGGTCTGTGAATATAACAGACTGAGATATCCAGGGGCCTGTGGTCTGTGAATATAACAGACTGAGATATCCAGGGGCCTGTGGTCTGTGAATATAACAGACTGAGATATCCAGGGGCCTGTGGTCTGTGAATATAACAGAGTGAGATATCCAGGGGCCTGTGGTCTGTGAATATAACAGAGTGAGATATCCAGGGGCCTGTGGTCTGTGAATATAACAGACTGAGATATCCAGGGGCCTGTGGTCTGTGAATATAACAGACTGAGATATCCAGGGGCCTGTGGTCTGTGAATATAACAGACTGAGATATTCAGGGGCCTGTGGTCTGTGAATATAACAGACTGAGATATCCAGGGGCCTGTGGTCTGTGAATATAACAGACTGAGATATCCAGGGGCCTGGGACAGTGTGTGTATTCAGAGGTACAGTGTGTGTATTTAGAGGTACAGTGTGTGTATTTAGACGTACAGTGTGTGTGTGTATTCAGAGGTACAGTGTGTGTATTCAGATGTACAGTGTGTGTGTGTGTATTCAGATGTTCAGTGTGTGTATTCAGATGTACAGTGTGTATTCAGAGGTACAGTGTGTGTGTGTATTCAGAGGTGTACTGTTAGATGTTTCCTGACCTGAGCTCCATGTTCCATCAGGGAGGATCCTGGACCTGAAGACAGGCACAGTGAAGAAGGAGGGACAGCAGTCCTCTATGAGGATGTGCATGGGCTCCAGACGATCCTTCATCTGCAGGATGAGGTGGGTGAGGGTGTGTGTGTGGGTGGAAGTGCATGTATGAGTGTGAGGGTGCCTGTGTGTGGGTTTGTGTGTATGTGGGTGAGTGAGTGCGTGTAGGAGTGTGAGCATCTGTGTGAGTGTGCATAAATGAGTGAGGGTGTGTGTGTGTGTGTTAGTCCACGTACACATCTGGGTGCCTTAAAACCTGTCTAGTTAGTGCCCCCTCTGACAGCTAAGGGTCCAAGGCCACACACACACAGTTCTAAAGCCGTCCCAAACACCTTGGTTTGCGTTCCGACCAGCCGTGACGCACACCTCCTCCTTGTGAGCGCTGTGATCCAGGGATGGCTTCCCACCTGTGGGGGGGGGGGGGGGATGTGCGTGTCTGCAGGTCTTACCTCACACCCTCCAGCAGAGCGGCCATGTGCTTCCCATCTCACCGTGAGGACATGCACAGCTTCACTCCCCAGGGTTACTGCTTCGGTGATTGATGTTGCTTCGCTTCGTAGATAATTATGCATGACATATCTGGTGCAGATACTGCAATAATCAGTACAGTGTGTTCTGGAATGCAACCTTCTCACCCCTGCTGTACATATAGGCTCAGGATACACAATATGGGCCACGTCTTAGACACACACACACACACACATACGTTAGTTTCTGCATTTACCTTTTAATCATTTACACATACTCAACCCTCATATGCAAAGTCACAATCACATTTACACTCAGACACACTTACACACACGCAGCCACACTCAGCCCAGTTACACACACACTCTCTGTTCTCACATCAGAAGACGTTCTTAGTTTCGGCATCTCGTTAAATGTTTTTTATTTTTTTATCTTGACATTCCTTTGATGAATGTTTTTTGTATTTTTAGCCCAGGGTTAACCACACACACTATTCCTGGCATGTGTTTTGCTTGTATGATGGCATCCGGGAACTGTGTTGACCGGGTTGATGCTCTTAGTTTGGTCCAGTCAGCCTCTCTCCCCCTTCATCCTCCTCCCAGATGTGGTTCTGCTGGTGGAATGGATGCAGGAATGTGTGTTGTCTCATAGAACGCTATTCGAGAAGGGCCCTCGGTAAATTGAAACGGCGTGTGGTGAGTCGACGTGTTCGAGAGCGACTCACGCACTCGATGACCCTCGCACACGCTCAGACGCAGCTCTCCCCCCGGATCACGGCACAGGAACAAGGAATGTTTCCAGGCTGGGTCTGAAGGAAGTGGATATTAGATCCAGACATTCTTGCATAACCTCACCTTTTGTTCATCAGATCAGCGAGGGAATAAGGCAGGGGAGAACCTGTCCGTTCCTGCTCCAACCACCGCCTCGCATTCCACCTATGAAAAGTTCACCCATATCAGGATTTCTCTCTGTTTAGCTACACAAATCTCTTATCGCGGTTTGTTTCTGCGAATGGTTTTCCTTGGAGTGGAAGCCGGTGACCAGATGTACAATAACAGAGCGGGGCTTTTACATGGCTTGTTGTTCCTGAGGTCTCTTCATGCTGCTCAGCAACACAAACACAGCTAATGAAAGCCAGACCGGCTTCTCCTGCCCAGGGAGCACCTGTGGGTGTGTGTGTAGTCTCTGGGTTTGTATTATGTGTATGTGTGTGTGTGTGTGTACTGTGTGTGTGTGTGTATCATGAAGGTGTTGCATCTGTCCTCAGGTGTGGCAGTGCTCCGCTGGACCACATCTCTCTAAACCGCCTGTCCAACATGAGGAAGAGATACAGGTAAGATCAGGACCTCCATCTTCACCCTTCACCCCCACCCTATCTCTCCCTCACTCTCTATCTCTCACTCTCCCTCCCCAGCTCTCCCTCTCTTCCTTTCCCATCTCTCCCTCCTCATCGCTCCCTCTCCATCCATCCCTCCCTCCCCATCTCTCCCTTTCTTCCTTTCCCATTTCTCCCTCATCGCTCCCTCCCCATCCATCCATCCTTCCCCATCTCTCCCTTTCTTCCTTTCCCATCTCTCCCTCCTCATCGCTCCCTCCCCATCCATCCATCCCTCCCTCCCCATCTCTCCCTCTCTTCCTTTCCCATCTCTCCCTCCTCATCGCTCCCTCCCATCCCTCTCTCTCCTTCCATTTACATTTAAATTTATTCATTTGACAGACGCTTTTATCCAAAGCGACTTACAAGAGAGAGCTTTTACAAAGAGCATCAGTCATTGAGCATAGCAACGTGATAGACCCCAAACACAGTGGGTTTTTTAGATTGTGAATCATACATCATGAGAACCAATAAGTGCCAAGGGAAGAACTATAAACGCATAACACAACGATTGTGAACATAAAGCAAGAGATACAACAACAACACTGGCAAGTCACCATATGGGGACCAACAAATAGTTCTAAACAACATTAGATTATGTGAAGTGCCATACTATTCCTAAGTGCTCTAAATAAGTGAGTTTTAAGCCTTCTTTTGAAGGTGAGAAGGCAGTCTGTGCTTCTGATGGAGGTGGGGAGTTGATTCCACCATTGGGGAGCCAGGCAGTGGAAGAGTTTGTGTTGCGCTCGGGCGCTCTTGAGGGGGGGTACTACTAGACGGTTGTCAGCAGATGACCGTAGGACGACCTCCCCATCTCTTCCTCCCCATCTCTTCCTCCCCATCTCTTCCTCCACATATCTTCACATCTCTTCCTCCCCATCTCTTCCTCCCCATCTCTTCCTCCCCATCTCTTCCTCCCCATCTCTTCCTCCCCATCTCTTCCTCCACATCTCTTCCTCCACATCTCTTCCTCCCCATCTCTTCCTCCACATCTCTTCCTCCACATATCTTCCTCCCCATCTCTTCCTCCACATCTCTTCCTCCCCATCTCTTCCTCCCCATCTCTTCCTCCACATCTCTTCCTCCACATCTCTTCCTCCCCATTTCTTCCTCCCCATCTCTTCCTCCACATCTCTTCCTCCACATATCTTCCTCCCCATCTCTTCCTCCACACATCTCTTCCTCCCCATCTCTTCCTCCGCATCTCTTCCTCCCCATCTCTTCCTCCCCATCTCTTCCTCCACATCTCTTCCTTCACATCTCTTCCTCCACATCTCTTCCTCCACATCTCTTCCTCCCTATCTCTTCCTTCCCATCTCTTCCTCCCCATCTCTTCCTCCCCATCTCTTCCTCCACATCTCTTCCTCCCCATCTCTTCCTCCCCATCTCTTCCTTCCCATCTCTTCCTCCCCATCTCTTCCTCCCCATCTCTTCCTCCACATCTCTTCCTCCCCATCTCTTCCTCCCCATCTCTTCCTCCCCATCTCTTCCTCCCCATCTCTTCCTCCACATCTCTTCCTCCACATCTCTTCCTCCACATCTCTTCCTCCACATCTCTTCCTCCACATCTCTTTCTCCTCATCTCTCCCTCCCTCTCCCTCTGACCCCTGGTCTGGCCCTTTGTTCTTCCCTGTTCTAGCCTGGTGAGAGATAGTTGTTATGTTGTCCAGCTATGGTGTGTGTGAGTGTGTGTGTATTCTAAACATCTTCCCTCTCATCTCTCTGACAGGAATGGCCTGGGGCCGTCAAAGGAAGGAGAAGCCCAGTACTCTGTGGTGCACTGTACTGGATACATCAAAGCATGGCCCCCTGCAGGTGTCCTCACACACACAAACACACACACACATACATGCACACGCACACATCCACGTACACACACACTCTTTTCGTATGTCCTCTTATGACACCAGATGACCTGCACACACTGATGTGCTTGTTCTGAAACTTCCTTCATTGTAGCTCCTCTCTGTTCAGTGTTCCTCCCCTCCTCCTCCCTCCCCCCCCCCCCCCCCCCCATCCCCCCCCCCTCCTCTGGTGTGAGTGGTCATCAGCAGACAGGACAGGCTGTGTGTGACCAGGACTAGGTCGCTCCCATCTGAACCAGCACACACCTGCAAGGGACTCGTGTGTGTGTGTGTGTGTGTGTGTGTGTGTGTTTGTTCAGAGTGTGTGTGATGGTTGTTATTGATTACAGTTCAGTCTGGCTTGGGACATTTGAAGACCAAAAACACATTTGTTGCAACCTTGGGACACGCACCCTCTGTAAAAAAAACTCACAGTTTTGAGCTCAGTGTTTATAGACTAACTGATGGAACCCACTCCCCCCCCTTCAAGTAGAATTCCTTTAAGTTGTTTTCGTAGACCAGGTGTCTTGGGGGTGGGGGGGGGGGTGGGGGGGGGGTGGGGTGGGGGGGGGGGGAGATGAACCATCACAACATGAAATCCAGCTTAGAGCTTTGAGGACAGTGCTGGAACATATCCAGGTATCACACATTTCCACACCAGCATTCCCCCCCCACCGCCCCCACACACACACACACACACACACACACACATACTCGTACACACACGCAGCACGAGTGCAAATCACTGACACATGTTTTGCTCCCCTAAAATAGAACGTCGGAATGTTCTGGACTGTCCCACGCATGACTGTGGGTACACACACGCTCATGAAAGCCCCGGCATCTGGATGGGTCTGATGAAATCAGCTCAGCTCAGGAGGCTGGAAGGAGGATGAGAAGGAGAGGGGTCTCCTTGTTAAGCCTGCCTGCCTGCCTGTCTGTCTGCCTGTCTGGAACCCTGTCTGTCTGAGTCTGTCTCTGTCTCTATCTGTCTGTATCTCTGCCTGTCTGTCTGTCTAGAACCCTGTCTGTCTGAGTCTCTGTCTCTATCTGTCTGTATCTCTGCCTGTCTGTCTGAGTCTCTGTCTCTATCTGTCTGTATCTCTGCCTGTCTGTCTGTCTAGAACCCTGTCTGTCTGAGTCTCTGTCTCTATCTGTCTGTATTTCTGCCTGTCTGTCTGTCTGTCTGTCTAGAACCCTGTCTGTCTGAGTCTCTGTCTCTATCTGTCTGTATCTCTGCCTGTCTGTCTGTCTGTCTGGAACCCTGTCTGTCTGTCTGAGTCTCTGTCTCTATCTGTCTGTATCTCTGCCTGTCTGTCTGTCTGAGTCTCTGTCTCTATCTGTCTGTATCTCTGCCTGTCTGATAAGTCCTGGTGCAGTGTCCCCCTCAGGCCCACATGCTGAGATGCACTAGAAAGCTGTGCCATGTGTCCTCCGTCCCCCGTCCCCCTCCCCCTCTCTTCCCCGTACGAGAGCCTTCGGAGCAACACACTCCATTATGAGAGGATTTCACGCTGTCGAGCAGACAGGACAGGAATTACTATGGGGAAACTGATAACAAATTGGTGGAGTTGTCTCTCTCCTTAACGCTTATTATCTCCCCCACCCTCTCTGTCTCTTTCTCTCGCTCCCCGTCTTTCTCTCCCCCAACTCTCTATCCCTCTATCTCCTCTCTCCCCCTTTCCCTCCTCCCTCTCTATCTCTCTCTTTCCTTGTCTCTATGATGAGTGTGGAGGTACAAGACAGGGATGTGTAGTGTGGTTCCGTTCCACTAGTGTGGAGCCGGCCCGGCTGTGATTGATGTGTGTTTTTGCTGGACGGGGTAAACAGGCCTGTCCCCACCCAGAGGAGCAGTGGAGCGGGGCCTGCCTCTGGGCATGCCTGTCTCTGGGTCTGCCTGCCTCTGGGTCTGCCTGCCTGCCCCTCACCTCTCAACACCTCGCTGTTCACACGAGAAACCTTCCAGCTCCACCTCATCTCACTGCTCGTGGCGTCTCACTGTGTGTGTCCTTGTCTCACTTCTTGTTTTTTTTCTCTCTTCTCCCCCTCTCTTCTCTCTCTCTGTATCCCTGCGTCTCCCTTTGTCTTGTTTTTCTATATCCTGCTCCCCCTCTCCCACCCACTCTCTTTCTCAAAATATGCCTCTCCTGTCTCTCCCTGTCCTGTCTTTCTCTCCTGTCTCTCTCTTTCTTGTCCCTCCCTCTCCTGTCTCTCCTGTCTCTCTTTCTTGTCCCCACCTCTCTGTCCTCTCTACTGTCTCTGTTCTGTCTCTCTCTTTCCTGTCTCTCCTCTTCTCCTGTCTCTCTCTCACCAGGTATGACTATACCAGAAGAGGACACAGAGGCTGGTCAGACCAGTAAATACTGCCTGGTGGCCATCGGGAGACTGCAGGTATGTGTGTGTGTGTGTGACCCTGGAACAGAGGTGATCAGTCATCTGTCTCTGTAGATCTCAAAGCATCAGATGTCAGAACAGCTCTTCCTCTCTTACCCCTCTCTTAAGTCCACCTGCATCCTGTCCTCCGTCAGTCCACACGTCACCATGGCTACATCCACCTCTAATCTCTCCTGTCCCTCTCCTCACCTGTCTCTCTCCTCACCTGTCTCTCTCCTCAGCTGTCTCTCTCCTCAGCCGTGTCTCTCCTCACCTGTCTCTCTCCTCACCTGTCTCTCTCCTCACCTGTCTCTCTCCTCACCTGTCTCTCTCCTTACCTTTCTCTCCTCACCTGTCTCTCTCCTCATCCGTCTCTCCTCACCTGTCTCTCTTCTTACCTTTCTCTCTCCTCAGCCGTGTCTCTCCTCACCTGTCTCTCTCCTCATCTGTCTCTCCTCACCTGTCTCTCTCCTCACCTGTCTCTCTCCTTACCTTTCTCTCCTCACCTGTCTCTCTCCTCACCTGTCTCTCCTCACATGTCTCTCTCCTCACCTGTTTCTCTCCTCACCCGTCTCTCCTCACCTGTCTCTCTCCTCACCTGTCTCTCCTCACCCTTCTCTCTCCTCACCTGTCTCTCCTCACCCTTCTCTCTCCTCACCTCCAGCATACCATGTCGCTCACCCGTCCTCCTTAATTAGAAAAGGAGGGCTGTATCCGTGCCCGGGGTCGTTCATTAGAGTCCACCTGTTCTGTCTCCACCTCAGGCTGGTCTGCCAGCCTGCTGCCATCTTTCAGCTTCAGCCAGTAAGTTAGTTAGACTGCATTGATCTCCTGCTTAATGTGATGTTCCATCTGCGCTTGTCTCCAGGTAACCAGCTCTCCTGTTTCCATGGATATGAACGGTCTGTCGGTGCCGACGGAGTTCCTGTCGCGTCACAACTCCGACGGTGTCATCACCTTTGTAGACCCTCGCTGCATCAACGTGATTGGTTACCAGCCTCAGGTGCCCCAACCCCCCTCCCCCCTCCCCCCCGCCTCATGGATCTGAAGCATAAATCCAAATGGAACCTTCTAGAAACTTAATCCCAGGATTAGCTGACATTCCTTAGCTCGGCTGACTTGAAGGTGCATCATGCGTGAGACGGGGAGGGAGTAGGTTACGCTGCAGAGAAGACGTCATGCATCCCTCATATCCCATTTCTCTCCCCCACACACGCACACACACACATATACACACACATACACACACACACACACATACACATACACACACACACACTTGCAGATGCATTTATCAGGCTTGTGGGATGTTGTGAGTTCTGTTGAGCAGGTCGTTAGATGTGGATCAGAGCAGGGCCGTGAAAGCACGAGAGAAGGAGAAGGGAGGGGCCACATGTTGTTCAGCCTGTCAGAAGCAGCGAGCCCAGAGGGGGCGTGTCTCTGTCACTGTGTCTCTGTCATTTCACATCAACACAGGTTCTCTTGTGCGAGGCTGACTGTGCAGGTTTGGCTCAGTCTGCTCTGTGTAGCAGCCCCAGCTGAAGGTTCCTCTTCAGGGTTCTGAGGTCGACTGCTTCAGGCCCAGCTGGCTGTCACAGCCCTGATGATTAGAGATCAGGAACCAGTGGGGCCTTCGCAGTACTGATGAATTCCGGATGTGTAGCTGTGTGTGTTACTGTGTATTGATTGTGTGTGTGTACCTGTGTTGTAGGATCTCCTGGGCAAAGACATACTGGAGTTTTGTCACCCTGAGGACCAGAGCCACCTGAGAGAGAGCTTCCAGCAGGTACTGTGGGAGGGAGGGAGGGAGCAAGGGAGGGAGGAAGGGAGGGAGGACCATGAAGGGATCAGAGGTGACATCACCGGCCTTTAGTCTTTTGCCTGGAGGGGAAGGGGGGAGGAGGGGGAGAGCCAGAGCCCAGGTTAGGTTGAGATGTCTCCTGTGGAACACTCTCCAGGTACATGTCTACAGCCCCCCCGCCCCCTTCCCCTGACAGCAGGAATGGCTGTGTTCTCTGGTGTTCATACATCTGATACTCTCTCCTCTGGCCCTGTGCCAGAGGCTTCCCCTGGAAGCACAGTGGATACACACACACGCACATTCTTTTCTCTCCCACCACTTCTCCTTGACACAAACACTCCAAAAAGCATGTTCTTCTGCCCGTCTCCCTGCCAGCATGTCTCTCTCTGCTCGCCCTGTGTCATGTCCTGACAGTACGCAGAGCTGGAGCCTCCAGGACCACTGACAGACACACACACACACCTACACAAAAGGCAGGCAGCTTAGTCGTGGCTGTCAGCTGGAGGTTTGTTGTGTTGGATTAGTTCAGGTGTAAGAGGCTTGTGGTACACCCAGCCTTGCAGTCGAGGGTGGAAAACCATTTGGTTTTTGACACAGTGACATCACACAGAACCGGCCTGGAGGCGGAGCCACACACCCATCCTCAACAGGGAACGAAGGAGGGAGAGATACAGGCCAGGGACCCTTCTTTCTGCCATCCTTTGTTTCTCTCTTTCCCTCCTTCGCTTTTTTCCGCTCTCTCCGTACCTTCTCTCTCTCTCACTCTCTCTCTGTGTGGAAGAGAGACGTGAGACGAGAGAGAAGAGGGGAGCAGATGATAGAAGAGAGAGATGCGGACAAGGAAGACAGACAGAGGTGGATGAAGTGCTCTCTGCCTGTCCTTCACATGTGCAGACAGCAGAGAAATAACTTTGGAAACACGTTTCTTTTGATGAAATGGAGTGACAGGGGAGATTAGATGAGAAGGCTGCGAGCCAGAGGAATGGGATCGCTTTCTGAGCAAGCTGAGGGTATTAGTTTGGTAAGTAAGCTCATTAGATATGAGCAGAACGTGACGATAGTGTGGATACTTCCATTTTTGGAGACCTTGAAATAGATGAGTGATAATAAGTCATGCAGGGATGAGAGACCTTCTGTTCTTTTGTTTCTCCCTGATGAGCTTCATCCCGGCGCGATATGGTGTTGTCACGGGAACAAAGGTGCTAAATCTTGGGGACGGGGGGGGGGGGGGGGGCTGGGGGAGGGTGGGGGGGCTGGGGGGGAGGACGAGGCGATAACTGAAGAGAATGAAGTCCTCTCGGTTATTCTTCTGTAGTCGTGATCTGCGGTCTGTCTGCTTTGAGAGTCACCTTGTCACTTCAGGCTTCTGATTCCATACCTCTTCGTCTTTCTCCCTCCTTCCCTCCCTCCCTCTTTCTTTCTCTGCTTCTCTCCTCTTTCTCCCTCCTTCTCTCTCCCTCTTCTGCCCCCATCTCTCCCCTCTTTCTCTCGCCCTCTCTTTCCCCCCCCCCCCCTTGTGTCCAGGTGGTGAAGTTGAAAGGCCAGGTTCTGTCGGTCATGTACAGGTTCCGTATGAAGAACCGGGAGTGGATGTTGATCCGGACCAGCAGCTTCACCTTCCAGAACCCCTACTCTGACGAGATCGAGTACATCATCTGTACCAACACCAACGTCAAGTACGCCTCACACACACACGCTGATCATGTCTCACACACACTGACGCTAACACACACGCTCATCACATCTGACACACACACGCTAACATACACACGCACACTCACACGTCTCACGCTCCGACACTGACGCTAACACACACACGCTCATCCCGTCTCACACACGCTCGCACTGACGCTAACATATACGCACACTACCTCCGCTATCTCCCAAGCCTGCATACTGGTTTAACCTCTCAGGCTCCTGAGCACAGCAGCACGAGGTCACACCTTCAGCCTTCTCCTCAACAGACTTGGAGGAGGATAATATTGATGTCGTACTGGGTGCAGAGTGTGCTCCTGTCTGTGAGCCATGCCAGGTCATATATCCCTGCTGTTATGGAGAAAGGGCTTGTTAATAGGGTGTTGAGATGACCGAGCCAAGCTGGCTCTGCGGAGCCCTGCTGACAGACTCATGATACGGGTTCAGGTCCATCTGTTACTACAGGCCTTACGACAGAACCAGAACCAGACCTCTGGTACCACAGAGCTGTTGGCCAGACCTGCAGTTCTGTGGTTCAGACATAAGGGGGCAGCAGTGTCCCTGTTGCTCTTGTCACTGTGCCCAAGCAGACAGGAAGCGATGGCATGGCAGAAACCGAACACGGCTGCAGCCCTCAGCCATCAACAGCTAGGAGCGTTGGTTTAATACACCAGCCTAATGGCTTCCAAAACCAACATCCCTCTCACACTCCAGAACACCGACGAAAACTCCGGAACATTGGAATAGTTCCGCCCTCCGATTGAGTGAGATTGTTAGATGGTTCTCGTGTGCGTTTGATGGTGGAAACAGGCGTTAAAACATCCTATCCTCCCATTTCCTTCCCAGCCACCCTAACTGAGGGAGCCAGCAACATAATATTACTGCCAGTGTGTGTGTGTGTGTGTGTGTGTGTGCGTACGTGCAGGTTGGGGGATGTGTATATGTAAAGGGGGGTGTTGGGTGATGTGTGTGTCTGGGGATGTGTGTGTGTGTGTTCTGAAGGAGGTGTGTGGGTGGGGATGTGTGTAGGTGTGTGTGTGTGGGGGTCCGTGTATTGGGGTGTGTGTGCGCGCAGCGGCAATGACAGTGTTCTGTTCTTCTCTTTCTGAGCTGACATCCAAGGCAGTGATGTCGCATAACAGAACGTGTCTGAGATTTATGAAGGCCTCATTAAGTAATAATGTCACTCAGCTCCCCGCACGCTCACCTGACCTGACACCAGACACACACCTGTGTGTGTGTGTGTGTGTGTGTGTGTGGCTCAGAGACCTCCGTCTCACTGCTTGTTTTCTCACACCAGGGTTTTTCCACTGGCTTCCTCCCTAAATATATCTGATTGTGTTTACTTTGCTGCAGGCCAGCAGAAACATTGGAAGCGTTTGTGTTTCTGGAAGTCTACGATTCAGCTGCATGATAGGAGCTGACAGGCAGGCAGACAGACAGGTCTATAGAAAGATAGACCAGCCGAAAGATAGGCAGGCAAAGAGACCGGTTTAAAGAGAGACAGGCAGGCAGAGAGATAGACAGCCAGGTTTAAAGTGGGACAGACGGGTCTAAAGAGCGACTGACAGAGACAAAGTCAGACAGCTTTAAAGAGACAGACAGGTCGAGGATACGAACTGTATTTTCTAGCACCGTTCAGTGGCATCATTGTTATTCAGCAGCTTGTTTGTCTTAATCAGTTTGGGTGTGACAACTCGGTTAATTGGTTTTTCACTAGCTGCTCACACGGTTGGTAACAGAATCCTATGGCGCTCAGCTGGAGCTGTTGGCTTGTTAGGGACAGCCGTCCAGTCCTATCACATCACCGCAACACAGTGTGGGTCTGGCTGGACAGCCGGGATCCAGCTTCTGCTCTCTGCTCATCTCGGTGTGTCTGCGTCCATTTGCAAAGATTCAACTTTAATGTCATTACACAGGTTCAAGTACAGGGTAACGAAATACAGTTAGCATCCAACCAGAAGTGCAAAACCGTTATTAAACAGAATATAATAAATATGAGTATACTCAGAATATACACAGTATGAACAGTATAATCAGAATATACAGGGTATGTACAGATTAAAGTGATTTTAGACAAATGTACAGCTGTATAGTACAAGATGCCACAGGAAAGCTGAAGCTTTACAAAGCTGAAGGACACTGGCAAACTGGAACACTGTCTGCTGGGAATATGGCCGCTGTAAACTATTACCAAGGCAACCCTCCAGCTCGGCCCTGTTGGGTTTGGCCGTGTTAGAGGGAGAGGGAGAGAGAGGGAGGGAGAGAGAGAGAAGGCTATGGTAGCAAGCTGTGAGCCAGTTGCCGTGGTTATACACCTCCAACTGTCCGCATCCCATCATCCTCTGCTGTGACTGCACCCCAAGGCTCCCAGAACTCCAGGATAAACACACACACACACACAGTTCACACACATGAACTCACAGACACACACGCACACATTAACATAAACACACTCACACGTACAAACATAAATTTGCATGCACGCACAAACACACTCGCTCATTAACATATACACACACTCAGACACATTATCCTAAACACACTCACACGTACAAACATAAACTTGCATGCACGCACAAACACACTCGCTCATTAACATATACACACACTCAGATACATTATCATAAACACACACACAGATATATGCTATGTGGAGAGGAGAGAGAGGGAGGGAGAGAGAGAGAGAGCGGTAGAGAGAGAGAGAGAGAGAGGAGCGGTAGAGAGAGAGAGGAGCAGGGAGCTCCTGATGAAGCCGTTCTTCATGTCCACCAACCCTCCTCAGCCAACCTGCTCACGCAGAAACGGCAAATAAAAAAAATCCCGGCTGGGGCATTTGCATAGGCCCCAGTCCAGACCCAGGAAGTGAATAAATAAGTCAAGAAATTAATTTTCATTATAATCTTTCATTGGTGTTCATGGCTGGGATCTCACTAGGCGAGCGTTTCCTTGGTAACCTGGTCCATTGTGGACATGTCCACGTAAGAGGAATATGTGGTCCAACCTGTCATTTAGATGAATGTCCTTATTAAACCTGCTCATCTCCATTTGAATTCATCAGGAAAAGAAATGTGTTTTTTATTTTCACGTCAGAAGTTTTTATTATTTCATTACATTCAGGAACATAATTGCTCAGCTGTGCATTTCTTTAGTTCTAAATCGTTCGGTCATTTATGTCAACACTTTGTTGCTAGGAGACTAATGGTGCACAAGAACTCTCAAATCTTTCAAAAACACCAATTAGCACCATATTAGGGACATTTACAGGTATCATTCTACAATAATGGTATAAAATGTGTGTGTGTGGGTGCTCGCCTGTGTGTGCACATGTGTGTGTGATGGCGACAGGTCTTAATGTTGTGTGTCTGTGTTTTGTGCAGGCAGCTTCAGCAGCAGCAGCAAGCAGAGCTGGAGGTTCACCAGAGAGATGGACTCACAGCCTACGATCTATCCCAGGTAACCCTCCTGCTCCCTGGGTTCAACCCAACCTGCAACCACCCTCCCGCTCCCTACAGCTGTCCAGCCTGATGGAGGAGCTGGTCTTTTGATCATTGTTCTCTGCTCCACTCCTCTCCCTCCCCCCCAGGTGCCGGTGTCTGGTGTGGGCGGAGGCGTCCACGAGACGGGGAAGAACATCGACAAGACTGAGGCCCTGTTCTCCCAGGAGAGAGACCCGCGCTTCGCTGAGATGTACACAGGCATCAACAACTGTAGGTCCTCCCGTCTGCCAGCAGATAAGAAGCACATTCCGGCCCTGCTTGTCTGTGGTGGTCTCATCTGTCTCTCTCTCCCCCCCCCCCCATCTGTCTGGCTGCGTGTGTGTGTCCGTGTGTGTGTGTGTCCAGCGGGGGAGAAGAAGATGATGGTTCCGTCCTCCACTGCAGGGGGTCAGCAGCTCTACTCTCAGGGTTCTCCCTTCCAGCCAGGACACTCTGGAAAGAGCTTCAGGTACCACCTGTGTGTGTGTGTGTGTGTGAGAGTTTGTTTGTGTTTTCATCCTGGAACACATGCCTGTATGAAAGCTCGGAGGGCTGGGGGAACTGTTGATCGCTGCAGGTGTTGGGGTGTGTGTGTGTGTGTGTGTGTGAGAATCTTGACAGATGTGAGCAGTTAAAGCTGTTGTTTGTCTCTGATATTACAGCAGAATGTGTCTCAGTTGGAGGGGAACCTGCAGGCTCATCATATTTCACACTCTAACTCGCAGATGTGTGTGTGTTTCTTTGTGTTTGTGTGTGTGTGCGTGTGCGTGCTCTGCAGTTCTTCTGTCATCCATGTCCCCGGGGTGAACGACATCCAGCCATCAGGATCGTCTAATCAGAACCTAGCCCAGATCTCCAGACAGCTGAACCCTGGTCAGGTGGCCTGGTCAGGGAACAGACCCCCGTTCTCTGGACAGGTAACACACACACACACACACTCTCTATCTCGGTCTCGCTCCCCACCTAATACATTCAAGGCCACATATAGCCACTCTCTGTCTCTGTCTCGTACCCTCTCTAAAACTCTTAAATTCATGACCACACATGGCCACACACACACACTCTTTCTGCCCTAACGCTCTCATAGTCATATATCAACAACCACACATAGCTACACATTTCTCCCTCTCTCTCTTTCTCCCTCTCTCTCTTTCTCCCTCTCTCTCTTTCTCCCTCTCCATCTCTCTTTCCCTCTCTCTCTCTAATACTTTTGTGAGTGTGTCGGGCATATGGTCTTTTAACAGCCTCATCCATCTTGTCTCTTTGGGGCCAGCGTGAAACAAATACACACAAATCCTCACACGCATAGCAACACACACACAGAAACACATACACATAAAGTAACACAAACACACGAGCAAATACACACTCTGAATTTTTCCCTGCAATCTCTGTCTGTTCTCCAGTCCAGCAAGGCCCAGTCTAGCCCGTTCGGGATTGGTTCAGGTCACAGTTACCAAGCCGACCCGTCCTCCTACAGCCCGCTGTCCTCCCCAGCAACTTCCTCCCCCAGCGGCAACGCCTACTCAGGACTGACCAACCGCGGCACAGCGTTCGGTGAGACACTTCCTGTTTCTATCTGTTCTTGGGTTAGCAAGTGTCAGTGAAGAATAGGAATCTCAGGGTCTGTCACTCTCAGCCTGTCTTAAGCCTGGGGTCTGGCATAGCTGGATCACTCAACACACACTCTCTCTCACACACACACACACTCTGATACGCTAAACAAACACAGCATCCATCACATGGTGTGTGTGAGTGAGCCCCTGTGTGTGTGCATGTGGTGTGTGTGTGTGTGTATGTGTGCGTGTGTGTGTGTGTGGTAAGCTCATATATCACAGCAGAGTTCTCTTGGCAGGTTGATGACATGGTCAGACACCTGAGAAGTAGAAAGTATGTCTTTCCTGAGGAGGGGAGGAGACATGCCATCCCTCTGCAGGCATACCTCCCCTCACTCACACACACACACACACACACTGTACACAGCCAAACACACACTTTACACAACCACACACACACTGTACACATCCACATTCACACACAATGTACACAACCACACACACACTGTACACTTCCACATTCACACACAATGTACACAACCACATTCACACACAATGTACACAACCACACACAAACACTGTACACACACACACACACACTGTACACAACCACACACACTAAACACACAAACTTACTGTATACGCACACATACTCCATACGCACACCCCGGACACACTCACTCTGAATACACAAAGATACTGTGTACATATGATTTTGTGAGACTGGGAAAATCTGCTTTCCCTTTTTAGAACATGCATCATGTATGAACAAGTCTGGTGTTGTCTCAGTCACCTTGGAGACAGACACTGTCCCTCTAGTGTCCCTGCAGAAGACTCAGGTGGCCTTTGATACACAAGGCAATAATTAGTCCACTCACACACACACTCACACACACCGGTCCTCTCCTAGTCTCTCTCTACTCCTAAATAAATAAATAATAGTCATTCCATTCTGCCTTGTTCCATAGTTGCTGAGGTTGGCACCCTGCGGATGAACTTGTTGTGGTTGAACACCACACACACACAGACACACACACACACACACATTCTGGCCAGAGTACTGTAATTACTGCTCACTTTGCTGTTTCTCTCTGACTCTTTGCATTGTCCCTGTCTCTGTTCAAAGAACTGTACTGAGTGTCAAGACACACACACACACACACACTGTGTAGTGTTTCTGTGGTCGTGTGTGACTGCAGTGTTTCTGTGGTCGTGTGTGACTGCAGTGTTTCTGTGGTCGTGTGACTGCAGTGTTTCTGTGGTCGTGTGTGACTGCAGTGTTTCTGTGGTCCTGTGTGAGTGTAGTGTTTCTGTGGTTGTGTGTGACTGCAGTGTTTCTGTGGTCATGTGTGAGTGTAGTGTTTCTGTGGTCCTGTGTGACTGCAGTGTTTCTGTGGTCGTGTGTGAGTGTAGTGTTTCTGTGGTCCTGTGTGAGTGTAGTGTTTCTGTGGTTGTGTGTCACTGCAGTGTTTCTGTGGTCGTGTGAGACTGCAGTGTTTCTGTGGTCGTGTGTGAGTGCAGTGTTTCTGTGGTTGTGTGTGACTGCAGTGTTTCTGTGGTCGTGTGTGACTGCAGTGTTTCTGTGGTCGTGTGTGAGTGTAGTGTTTTTGTGGTCGTGTTTGAGTGTAGTGTTTCTGTGGTTGTGTGTGACTGCAGTGTTTCTGTGGTTGTGTGTGAGTGTAGTGTTTCTATGGTCGTGTGTGAGTGTAGTGTTTCTGTGGTCGTGTGTGAGTGTAGTGTTTCCGTGGTCGTGTGTGAGTGTAGTGTTTCCGTGGTCGTGTGTGAGTGTAGTGTTTCCGTGGTCGTGTGAGTGTAGTGTTTCTGTGGTCGTGTGTGACTGCAGTGTTTCTGTGGTCGTGTGTGACTGCAGTGTTTCCGTGGTCGTGTGTGAGTGTAGTGTTTCCGTGGTTGTGTGTGAGTGTAGTGTTTCTGTGGTTGTGTGTGACTGCAGTGTTTCTGTGGTCGTGTGTGACTGCAGTGTTTCTGCGGTCGTGTGTGAGTGTAGTGTTTCAGTGGTCGTGTGTGAGTGTAGTGTTTCTGTGGTCGTGTGTGAGTGTAGTGTTTCTGTGGTTCATGTGTGAGTGTAGTGTTTCTGTGGTGAGCCCCAGGATGCTCAGTAGGCTGCCTGCAGAGGTGAAGCGGGGATGAATGAACGAGCCTTCTTCAGCCTCCGGAGCCTTGGCTCCCCTCTCCTCCCAGATCAGGAGTTATTGACTGGTCAGGTCACGGCCTGTCACCTTACAGATCTGAGAACATGCAGCCAGCCTCTTTAAGTGCTGTAGGAACAGCTGTAGGAGCAGAGACGAGCACAGGGGCAGCGGATTGATGATGTACACAGAGATCTTCACAGCTCTATAAACATTCCTTAACACACACGTCTCCCTCAGGGATATGGCTCTCGTGCTTCCTGTCGGAACAATAGTGACAATGTTACAGCTCTTAAATAGTATGTCTATAGGCTACTGTTTCTCTCTCTCTCTCTCTCTCTCTCTCTCTCTCTCTCTCTCCCTCCGTCAGTCTCAACATTTTGCCTAAGCTTTCAGCGTGCCTGATTTAGGTATAAGATTGAAGCAGGTGACATGGATAAGAAGTGGATAAGAGCTGTTTGACACAACAGGACATGTTCCTGTTCATAAATCTTCACCAGCGTTCTAAAGTCTGTAAGCTGCTAACCCCTCTGTGACCTGTGATCTCTTCCCCACCCTCCACCCTGTTCTCCACCCCACCCTCACCCCACCCGTGCCCAGACGTGTCTGGGGAGAGCAGCCAGAGCGGGGGCCAGTTCCAGGGCCGGCCTAGCGAGGTGTGGTCCCAGTGGCAGAATCAGCACCACGCCCAGCAGCCTGGAGAGCAACACTCACACACTAACCCCAGCCAGACAGAGGTGTTTCAGGTGGGTACACACACACACACACACAAGGACAAAGACTCACACTGGTGTCAGGTAACTTCACCAACGCACGCAGAGTCTCACAAACAAGTTTCAAGTAACTTAAATGACACCCACACACAAAGATTCACACACAAGTTTCAGGTAACCTCACACACACACACACACACACAGCCCATACCTCACCCAGCCTCTTTCCATGTCAAACCCACCTGCTCAGCTAAGGGTTCTGGATGAGTTGACCAATCAGAGGCCAGGGTGCCTACCTCAAGGTCCTCTGCATGTGTGCTGCAGTTCCCCAGCCTGACCTCTGACCCTTGTCCCTGTCTCTCCAGGACATGCTGCCCATGGCTGGAGACCCTACTCAGGGAGCAGCCAACTACAACATTGAGGACTTTGCTGACCTCGGCATGTTCCCGCCCTTCTCCGAGTAGAACCTCCCTCGTTCTCACAGAGGGGAACACGGGAGGAACAGGAGGAGCTCTCTGTGTGGACATCTTTCATCATCTTCATCCTCTCTGTCTCGCTCTCTCTCTCTCCCTACCCCTCTCTCTCCCTGTCTCTCCCTCCCCCCTCTCTCTCTCTCTCTCTCCCTCTCCTCTCCCTACCCCTCTCTCTCCCCGTCTCTCCCTACCTCTCTCTCACTTACTCGATCTCTCTCTCTCTCTCTCTGTCTCTCCTTCACACACTCATAAACACACAGAGTTTATGTCACCACAGTACGGCGTCTGGGTGCACGTCACACACAGCCTCACACGATCACACTACGTCTGTGGACTTCGAGGCCAGCACCTCTCTCATACTGTCATACCTCATTCCTGCAGGGGAGTGCGTGTTCACACGAGGGCGTTAACACACCTCGCCTGTCGCACATCATCTCTGTAACGACGGCCATTTTCATTGACAATTGGGTTTGTCATTTCCGACATTTCAGCAGTGACAGTTGGGTTGAAAAGGTGAAAGGCCGAGCCTCCGAGGTCAGAGCCGGAGAGGCAGAGCCGGGGTTTGATCTACGAGGACGGGCGAGGTCAGTTCCCGCCCTCCCGCCACGCCAGCGCTCCTCCTCCTGCATGGAAGTGAAAGTCCTCTTGATTGTATCTTCAAATCTGCCAGTCTTTTGTCTTTGCACTCTTATGTTCCACTGTCCAGCCAAAAGGTCCCTGCAGCAGAGGGATCCTGTCCAACTCCGATCCGTCCGCTCTCAGTATTACATCCAGCTTGTTGTGTAATATAGAAACTATATGTAGTGATGTCCATAACCCTAGATTAAAACGGACTCGATTAGACAAGGGATCTGTGTATAAACAAAAACAAACAAAAAAAATACGACAAAAAAAAAGAAACACACAAAAAAAGAAGTCATGCTGACCGCGTCCGCTAAGCTAAGGCGTAAAGTGCACTTCATGAAGCTAACAGCCCTCCTGCCTGCTACCAGGGATGAACCGCCATAGGGAGCCAGCAACTCGCAGTAAACTAGTGTGTCCTTGTCCTTCAGCTCTTAACGCTCTGATTCATCACTTCACCACGTTCATCTTTTGACTATTAACAGAGACTGAATACTACTTTATAGCGGGGGATCTTTTACACGGTGGATTGTATTAACGTGTGTCCGGCGAGAACAATGGGATCATCTTGATCTTATGTCGATCTGGGGTCCTTTTGCTAAAATCTTCAACTCGATGTTTGTTTTTTTCCGTGTAAATAATGTGATTTTTATGTCGACACGTGTTACTTTCACACGATAATGTGTTTCTGTGTAGCTTTTAAGGATATCATCATGTGCAATGTGAGTGCATATTTAACTATGGTATTTAGTTAGTCTGTTAATTGTACATTGAGTTTTAGACCTGTATAAACTGTGTAAATGTGGTCCATTATTTTTGTGTAACAAATTGTGCTTGTGACAATAAATTCTTATTGGTTACGTGGTTTCCAATGAAACACATGCATTGGTCACCAAAATTGTTACTGGCTGAATTTTCATCCTTTTGTTGTACTTTCTTCTCTCACCCTTTAACAGTCATGTTTTAACATCCAAATGTTCCAGACAAGAGTCTGGCTGGTGTCCTGTGATCCAGACCACAGATAAGGGGATCTGCGAGAGCTGTGACCCTTCAGTTAACATCCTACTGTAGTTTCCGTTGTCCGTCAAGCATGGTGTGTGTGTGTGTGCCTGCCTCTCCTTTCCTGTAGGAAGCACAGGGTGTGAGGGAGTCACTGAGTTGGGCTCTCTCCCAGAGTTCTCAGGGTTAGTGTGTATGTATGTGTGTCTGTGTGTGTCTGTGAGCATGTATAGGTGTGTGTGCGGTTGAAGGATGAGCTGATGTAAGGGCAGTGGCCAGCTCCCATCCTTTCCTCACAGTGTCGCTTCTGTGAAATGGGTGTGTGCCAGTTGACCTAAACGAGGTGTACTGAAGCTTAAGTACTTGACCCTTAGTGGTGATAACATATCATAACAGCTTCATGTTCGACTCAGAACACTTCCTGTGTTTCAGGAGGTTCAGGGAGTGTCTGAGCAGTTGTCCTGTCAGATGAGGCTCTCATCCGACACCCGGCCTTCTTCAAAAACCCTCGACACAAAATGGATAAGTGTCTGTTTTGGTTAGGGAGGCTTATGTGGACTTAACCTACTTACCCTCGCCTCTCTCTACGGACATCGTTGCTATTGAGATAAACTGTTCCTAAGCTGTTATCTCTGAAAACCGCCTGTTGATAAGTTTACACTAGACAGGGCTAGTGTCAGGTCTGTAGGAGAGCATTTGGCAGCAGATCGAGAGTTTGCCCCCCCCCCCCCCCACACACACACACACACACACACACACATACATTGTATGCCACTTTTGGTAAATGAATACTTTAGGCAAACATTAACGATTTTGACTGACGTTGCCCCTCTCGGCGTATATGGGATGTTCTGATACAGCATGAAAACCCCATCTGAAAGCGCAGCGTCACATGGAAATTCCGTTCAAAGTTCAGTTGGCACGGCCTCCTCTCCGAGTGTCGGACGTGCAGGTAGAACATTTGAAATGGGAGGCTGCATTCCTTCCTGACAGGACACGCACGCAGATTAGCTTGTAAATTCTTCGCTGACATTCGCTAAGCTCCGGAGCACTTGTGTAGGACTTGAGGAGTAGCGTGAGAGGCCAGGCAGACGGAGAGACAGAGAGGGAGAGGTAGGGAGAGAGAGAGGGAGAGAGAGAAGGAGGGAGAGAGAAACTAGAGAGACGGAGCTGTTTCCTTGGGCGTCTCCTCAGCGAGTCTGCAGCTACATGTACTGGTGGTATTGCGGTATGGTCTGGCTCCAGATCTCCTATCATGTCTGATTGGCATCACCTGATAGCTGTTGATCTTGTGTGTGTTTCTGGGAGCTGAGCAGCGATGTTGTAAATAAGGTGAAAACGACACGGCCTCCAGGCCCTGTAATCTCCGCAGAGATAAGGAATAAAGTCCATGTTTGTGCGTGTGCTTTTTTGGGGTATGATTGGGTATGTTTGTGTATGCGGGTGCATGTGGGTGCATGTGCTATGTGTGTAGGCTTGTGTGTGTGCTTTGGTGTGTATGTGTGTACACAGGGATGTGCCCTGTTTTGCCAGGGCTGGTGCTGGCGCCTGTGTGCTGCCAGTCTGTGCTCGGACAGGCCAACATGACTACGCTGCATTTCTCTCCCAAGCACGCTGACAGCAGCCTTCTAGCACAACAACCGTGGGCCAAGCTTCCTTCAGCAACCACTTGTTTAACACAGCCAGTCCACACAGTTCAGAGACAGCTGCACTGCGGGGTCCTCTTCTACACCTTCCATAGTCATATTGTTTCTCTTTTCAACTGTTAGAGGTACTTCAATTTACGCGTTGTCCTTGTTCCTCCTTGCGATGCTGTTTTCAATTATTCATACGGTGGAGCCACTCCATTTCCATTTATTCGTTTAGCAGACGCTTTTAACCGAACCGACTTCCGAGAGAGCGACCCTGATCAATTGTAGTTGATAATGAGAGAATTCTGTATAGGGCTGTATATCTCCTTCCCTCTCTCCCTCTCCCTCCCTCCCCACCCCCCTCCCCACCTCATTCACTCAATCACTCACTCGCTCACATGGACAAACACACATAAACACACACACACACACACACACCAACAATCTCAGACTAGGGTTATCGCTCTTGGCAGCCAGTCAGATAAAGCAACAGGTCTGTTCTATCCACAGCTGTTATGTTACTGTCCTTGTCTAAACACAGTGGTCGAAGATTAGCTATCAAAACCATCTTTTCTCAGGCGCAACGAGTCTCATGTTTCCTCTGGTCTCTTAACTGGCCTCCATTCCTTCTAACCTTCGGACCTGGCGTGCCCAGTGACATCACAAGCTTGCCTAAAGCAGCTGCATTCAGGAATAGAACCTCTTGGAGTGTCTCACAGAGAACCTAAAGATTTCTGTGTCCTTCCCCCTCCGACTCACAGGACTAATTGGCAATGATTCAGTGCTCTCCTGTCAAGGGAGTAATGGCTTGTAATAATACGAGAGCAGTCATTGTTCCATTTCCTCTCCTACTGGGCAGCTTGACTGTTCCCAGGCGTACGATGCAACTCTGGGGGTTTTGTGTTCAATTGAAAACTCCCAGGGATGTTCAATTTGCCAGTTGCCACCGACCATTAGCGGCGTTGTGGTGGGGCTCTTTGCCGTACAGGAGCATGAATATCTCTATGAGGTAATGAGTTTTGGTCCCCATGGCTGCGCAGCGGGGAACAGGTCGCTCGCTGGTTGAAAGCCATTCCCACTGGCTAATTGGAAGCTCATTGTGTCCCTTGCCTGTCTCACAGCAAGAAGGCCTTTAGTGAACATGTTTGTTGGAGGTGGAAAGGGAGGAAACTGATTTGTTGTTGTATTTCCAGCTCATGGGGCCAACCTCGGGGCAAGCAGACCTTCTCACTCATCTAGTGGAGGAGCTGTGGAGGTGGAGAAAGGAACCAGGCAGATTGCACATGTTCCTCTTTAGTGTCTCCACTGCGTTCTGGTGGCGTTATCAGCCCTAGCTGCAGGATAGCTGAGCCCAGTGGAACCCAATGGAGGTTCTGGAAGAAGAAGAAATTATCCCTTATTAGTCCCACAGTGGGGAAATTTCACAGGCGCACACATATTCAATGCATTGGCCGAGATTCTAACTGCTAACGGGACCAAAACCCAAGACTTCTGCACATAAACATGGTGGCAAGAATCCTACCACTGAACCACCGATGCTGCACGTGAGTCATGGGGGTTAGGGCCCAGTTTGGAGGTATATGGGGGTCTGGGACCCGTCTGGAGGTATATGGGGGTCTGGGACCAGTCTGGAGGTATATAAAGGTCTGGGACCAGTCTGGAAGTATATGGAGGTCTGGGTCAGGTGTGGAGGGATATGGAGGTCTGGGTCCAGTGTGGAGGGATATGGAGGTCTGGGTCCAGTGTGGAGGGATATGGAGGTCTGGGTCCAGTGTGGAGGTATATGGGGGTCTGGGTCCAGTGTGGAGGGATATAGAGGTCTGGGTCCAGTGTGGAGGGATATGGAGGTCTGGGTCCAGTGTGGAGGTATATGGAGGTCTGGGTCCACTGTGGAGTTATATGGGGGTCTGGGCCCAGAATAGCCCCACCATTGTTGTCCTAGTGTTCCACACAAACGCACTCCCTCACAACCACTCATGTTCCCTGGCCGCATTAGAGAATTGTTGTGTGTCGCTGTAATAACAGCTGTAGGGCCTGCCTGTTGACCTCTGTTTGCTACAAGGTTGGTATTTTACTACAGTGGGATTGTGGAGCTTTAAAACATTGGCGTTTCTCCTCTCAAGTGTGAAGTATCATTTTGAGGAGCTCTTGTGATGGGTAAGTGCTTCAGATAGATGTTTTGTCTGTGTGGCTGAAATAAACACTGTTATTAAATTCACAAGGGCTTTTAAAAGAAGTTGTTGCTGTTGTTACAATGGTCACGTTAGATGGAGATTAAGAGCCTGTGTTCCCAGCAACAATGACTCATCCACTTAACAGTTGACTAACCAGCAGACCAGGCTTGCCTTCATTACCCGTTCGAATCAGCTTTGTGACTATAAGATAACAAGGTTATTGGTGTTTTTGACTTCATCAAACATTAGCCCGGGGAGGGTTTTGTTCACTTGTAAGCCGTTGAGTGATTCACCCCTCAATTACGCAGTTGGGTTTTATTGAGCCACATGCAGCTCATCAGCCACTGTTCTGCTTTGGTGATACGAGGCTCGGCCTACAGCAGTGAACAGATTTATCATCTCTGGGATGGGTTGAACAGGCTTTTGTAGACAGTCTTAGGGAAAGGAAGAGGCTGTGGGGGGTGAGGGCTGATGCTCAAAGCGGGAAACAGGACAGAGGGTGACGTTGAAGGGGTCATATTACACAAGACCCTTGGCAGACCTAGTCATGCTGACTCACACCTGATTAAACATCGAGCTTTGATAGTCTGTCGTCAGTAAATAGATCCCAACCCTCCCTCCCTGCCTGTCTCACACATTTACACCTTTTATGTGTTGGTTTAGATTACAATCTTATTGTGACTCTTTGACCGTAATACAATTATTCAGCAACAGCTGACCTCTTGAAATAGAAGTCTTGATCTTACAGCATTATATTGTTTCTGCCAGACTGAAATGGATACTTGGGCATTCTTGTGGTATCCATTGTAGATTCAGTTTAGGAATAATGTTGAGAGTAAGGTTATTTGAGAACTCTGCCATGATAGCTACTGTGTTTTTGTGGATGAAGACCCGATGAAAACCTTTATTCTGGAAAGACAGAGACTCCATTTGCACCATTAGCAGTTCAATTTTGCTTATGCATGTGTCTGGGTGATTGTATCAAATACGGTGGGTTGTTTGAATGTCTAAAATAAGAAAGATCATTTTCCAAGTAAAGCAGAAAGCCTTGTGCATGAACAAATATACATTCATCTTGCTTGGATTAAACCGAATATTTGAAATGCAGATGTGTTTTCATATTCCCATGACTACCACACATCCATGTATAAACATAGAGGCTCATGGTACAAGTACTGAAACAAGCCCAGGGTCAGATTATTGCTGAGAAGCTTCTGGCAGCTTGAGGTGTACTGGATCAGGCATTCCAGAGTGTTCTCCAGCCCCATGGTTTTGATCAGACTGTACACTCTCTGGTAGTTTAGCCATCCCCAACCTCCAGCAAGCTGGGAGCCTCTCACTGTGAGTCCTGCCTGGAATCTGAGGAAACTCAGTGAGGAAGGAGGTGCAGTCAATTAGGTTGTCGGGTTAGTAATCAGAAGGTCCCTGGTTCGAAACCCAGCTGTATCAACTTGACGTTGGGTCCTTGGGCAAGGCACTTCACCCTACATGCCGCATGGGGAATGTCCCTGTACTTGCCGTAAATCGCGCTGGAAAAGAGCTGCTGAATAAAATGACTAAATGGAAACTCCCATTGGTGATCTTAGGAACAGCTACTCCCAAATCCCAACCATAACAGAATAGGGAGGTGAATACACCGACTGGTGTTGGACCAGGTGATGTGAACTAGCTTTTCTTCTGAGATCTGAGATAATAGTATTTCAGAAGAGGTACACCATCAATTAGGGTCATCAATAAGTCTTACAAATTTGTTCAAAGATCTGTTGCTTTCTGTTGACCTCCTTTACAAATGTAAATGTGGTTCAACGGTTTAGCAAAACATAAATTTTGTTATTATACATCTTCATCATCTCGACATATCAATTGTACTAATCGGAGGGAAATGTTTTATGGTCAGTGAGTGGGATAGAGCACGGAAAACTTAAAACAGAAAAGTTAAAAATTGAAAAATAGAATTGAAAAGTTTAAAGAAATCAGCTTTCAACACATTCCATAACTCAGCTTTGCCTCATCTCCACACTACATGAAAGGGTCTGAGAAATCACTGCCTGCTGCAAAGCTGCTCTTTTAAGAACATTGCTGCAGACAATTTGGAGTGCATTAGACCAACTAGCAATATGCCTGGTCCTTCAGGCTATGACAAATACAGCCCAAAATCTATTCCATATGGTTATTATACGATGGTAGGCAGTATGCGCTGATTCCTTACCCCAAGTGTCTAAACACAACCAAACAACACCTGTCTGTTCTTTAATGAGAATTGCCTTTAAGCTATAATGATGCGTGAGGCTCTTGGTGGTTTTTAATGTGCCAAATTGGCCACGAGCCAAAAAAACGGACAAATCTGACATTTGTAAAAACCACTGCTGTGCATAATTTGTGACATCTGACACGAAATTGATGAATCTGCACGTAGCTGATTCTTATTATTGGCCACAAGCAATAAGCAATAATATAATTATTATTCTTAATTTTGGGATATTTGCGCAGGAAATATATATATATAAATATATGTCACACACACAAATATATAATAGGTTATAATTTTGGGATATTTGTGCAGGAAATATATATATATATATATAGTAACCTATTATATATTTGTGTGTGTGACAAATTAGACTAAATGCACGAGCCAAGGTCTACCCAGCGAACCAGGATATCCGGTATTCCCGGAACTCCTCTACCTGGCCTCGGTGCTGAATATGGCCGCTCACACTGCGCTGCTAACCCGCTGCTGCTTTGACGCTTCTGTTTGACCAGGTCTTAACTGACCCACCGGCTTTGTTTTGTACTTGACAGGTTTGCATGGATTTTGCTCCAGCGTATTCGTGGCGCACATTTAATAACCGAATCAACGCCATGGCTGTCTGGGTTTGAGCTTCATTTCTAATGCTAACAGCTAAGCTAGCCGTCAAGCTATACAAAAGAAAGGAAACTAGCCGAGCCAGTTAGCCCATGTTAGCCTGGTCCGAGCTAACTAACTCTCCATGCTAGCCTGGTCCGAGCTAACTAACCCTCCATCCCAGAATCGCTTTAGGTCTTTAGTTTCCCGTGAACAGTCTGACAGTATAGCCAGTAGTATTGACTTGCTGTCGTTTTTCAAGGGGAAGCATCTATCGGATCATTCCGAGCCTCAATGCCCGAACAAGGCCCCAGAATGAATGGTTTTTCCCTGGGTGAACTCTGCTGGCTGTTCTGTTGTCCTCCATGTCCCAGTCGTATTGCGGCTAAACTCGCCTTCCTCCCCCCGGAGCCCACCTACTCCGTGCACACCGATGCAAACGGGACCAGTAGTTTACATCTAACCGAGCGTGCTGACTGGCAGTACTCCCAACGGGAGCTGGATGCTGTGGAGGTGTTTAACACCAGGACCAGTAGGGGGAACCGGGTCGGCTGCATGTTCGTACGCTGCGCCCCGAACAGCCGGTACACACTGCTGTTCTCTCACGGCAACGCAGTAGACCTGGGCCAGATGTGCAGCTTCTACATCGGCCTCGGGTCCAGGATCAACTGCAATGTGTTCTCCTACGATTATTCAGGCTACGGGGTCAGTAGCGGCAAACCGTCGGAGAAAAACCTGTATGCGGACATCGAGGCGGCGTGGCAGGTGCTGAGAAACAAGTGAGTGTGAACCCTGAACCCTCCCCCCTGAACCCCCCTCCAATGATGCATGTGCCAGCTTTGATTCCTGCAACACCTCTGGAATGACATGCACAGCTAGTCTATTATAAACACGAAAGCCAAGACAATGGTGCTGCGGCGAGCTTTGTCCCTACACCCCCCCAACCCCCCCCCCCCCACCCCTTTCGCGAGGAAGGGTTCCCATGGCAACTGCAGTGTCAAGCATCCCTTCGCGGTCCGCGCGCACAAGCGCACCTTTTTGCATCTTAAAGATCTTAAAGTTGATACAATACAACATGGGATCCGCCTTTTTTATGATTTTAAATAGTAGAGTTACTGTTTCAGATCTTGTATTAACCTTGCTGTCCTGTACATCCTGATATAATACTGTATATTCTACAAGACCAATACTTGTATAATTGTAATCAGATAGTCTGTACATAATAATTTATCCAAGCCTCTGCCCACCCCCCCCCTCCCTGTGTGGAGTCACCTCACCTCACCTACCGTTTTTACTTATTGTTATTGCCCCCACCCCCTATCTCTGTGTACACTTTCTAATCTTTTACCTCACACACTTACCCTTGTGTGCTTTTGCGAGACTGTGTGCCGTTGATACAAAGGAGTTTCCCTCGGGATAAAGTATTCTGAATCTGAATTAACGCTGCCTGTAAATGATTACGAGCGCGAAGTTTGCCATGGTTTGAATTTTGAAGATCTTGAGAGAGGCAGAGGGAGAGAGAGGCAGAGGGAGAGAGAGGCAGAGGGAGAGAGAGGCAGAGGGAGAGAGAGGCAGAGGGAGAGAGAGGCAGAGGGAGAGAGAGGCAGAGGGAGAGAGGCAGAGGGAGAGAGGCAGAGGGAGAGAGGCAGAGGGAGAGAGGCAGAGGGAGAGAGGCAGAGGGAGAGAGGCAGAGGGAGAGAGGCAGAGGGAGAGAGGCAGAGGGAGAGAGGCAGAGGGAGAGAGGCAGAGGGAGAGAGGCAGAGGGAGAGAGGCAGAGGGAGAGAGGCAGAGGGAGAGAGGCAGAGGGAGAGAGGCAGAGGGAGAGAGGCAGAGGGAGAGAGGCAGAGGGAGAGAGGCAGAGGGAGAGAGGCAGAGGGAGAGAGGCAGAGGGAGAGAGGCAGAGGGAGAGAGAGAAATCCTCCATCATACACTGTTGCTGTGGTACTTCAATGAAATAAAATGATTCATACTAAGTTCAAACAACTGGTTTAGAAAAATAATAATAATAATAGTCTTGTTTTTCACCTAGAAATTGGAACATGTAGTGGGTTATGTGCTAATCTGTAATTAGCAGTTGTTTGCATGATCCGCTGCTTTTAGAGATAGTTTTTAAGACTCCTTTGCTTTGAAGCCGCCTACATTTGGCCAGAGGGAATATATCAAGGTGTTCAACAAAGGCATTTAACAAATGATTGGCTTGTTTTTAATGTCCCTTCTCGCCTGTCATTTACACAAAAGTTTTATCTTAGAAAAACAAGGTTTGTGTAAAAAGCTGTTTTCTTTCTGTTTAAAGTCATTGTTTTTCTGACAGTGTGTGCACCCGTGTGAGATATTAAGAAATGTCGAGGCCCTGAACACCTCCTGTTGAAGGTGACACATTTTGTAGCCAACGAGAGTTCTCAATTAATCTGAACGCACTGGTTTTCTCCCCCTTCTCATTAAATAATAAGCCCTCCAGAAGTCTACCAAATTCGTAGTCAGACCATTGTCCGTCCTTACACGTTTCGTTATTAATCATCCGTTGGTTAGATTGTGTAAATGTCACAGCGGGAGGGCTGTGATAGTGGTTCCTCTCCAGGTCATCTAGCATGCAACATTTCATTATTGTGTGAAGCTCGTGGGAGCTGCACTCAGACAAGGCTGACTGACCGAGTGTGAAAAGACCGTTTATCATTTGATTTCTCTTCAGGGGGCCAGAGCGCCTGTGGTACAGATTCATGTTTATTCAATGTTGTTTTAATTACTTTTGTTGAGGGATCGTTAAGGTAATGCTTAACCACACGGCACAATATACTCGACGATGTCCCACTGCCTTAAGGGGAGAGTCTCTTGAATAGCGAATTAGTGTAGCGGTATTGATTACATTGATCTATGTCAGTGTACATGGAACCCAAGGACATGGGTGGAGGCCAAGTGGCATTTAAGGTGTGAACGCCTCAACATCCAGCCTTTCTCAGCGATTAGATTGTTTTTCCAAAAGAAGTGAATCACTTCACTGAGGAAAGTGTGCTGTGGTTCTGTGAACCCGTGCTGTTGTTCTGTGAGCCTGTGCTGTTGTTCTGTGAACCCGTGCTGTTGTTCTGTGAGCCTGTGTTTTGGTTCTGTGAACCCGTGCTGTTGTTCTGTGAGCCTGTGTTGTAGTTCTGCGAGCCTGTGCTGTGGTTCTGTGAGCCTGTGCTGTGCTTCTGTGAGCCTGTGCTTTGGTTCTGTGAGCCTGTGCTTTGGTTCTGTGAGCCTGTGCTTTGGTTCTGTGAGCCTGTGATGAGGTTCTGCGAGCCTGTGCTGTGGTTCTGTGAGCCTGTGCTGTGCTTCTGTGAGCCTGTGCTTTGGTTCTGTGAGCCTGTGCTTTGGTTCTGTGAGCCCCTGCTGTGGTTCTGCGAGCCTGTGCTGTGGATCTGCGAGCCTGTGCTGTGGTTCTGCAAGCCCCTGCTGTGGTTCTGCAAGCCTGTGCTGTGGTTCTGCGAGCCTGTGCTCTGGTTATGAGCGAGGCTTCCTGATTGAAGAGATTACCTGCCTGCAGATGCAAGCTGTTACGCCAGAGGTCAACTAGACTGTGAATCTATCCAAAGGTACAGCACAGTGCAAATCCCTGATCAGGACTATCAGGCTCACAGTCCCTCCCAAATCCGCCCGGATACAGGTGACACCTCATCATAATCATCCTGGATTTCCTGTAAGTGCCCGCCTCCTCTCCTGCTCATCAATCTGATTGGTTGACAGACAGTGGTGAAAAGAATGATTAAATCAATGGAGTGTGTGTTGAAGACCTTGGGTGAGCTCCAGCCTTGCAGGCTGACAGCTGGAAAGTCCTCCCCCCAGCTGGCCAGCAGGCTCTGGCACCAAGATCGACCACGGCCTCCCTTTAGCATTTCTCACTTTGCTATCTAGTCATGATTTCACAGACACTCTTCACCACAGAGACTTACAGCAAGTACAGGGACATTCCCCCTGATGCAAGTAGGGTGAAGAGCCTTGCCAAAGGACACAACGTCATATCGGCACAGCCAGGGTTTGAATCGGGAACCGTCTGATTAATAGCCCGACTCCCTAACCGCTCAGCCTCATGAGTCCCCCATTTCATACAAAGTGATAAACGTTTGTATTGGGAAGTGTTTTTGCATGTCATCCTGCTGGCCTAAAGTCAGTCTCCTAAGGCTCAGGTTACCCTTTCCTCTTCCCTGCTTCTGTCTGTGTTTTCCTGTCAGGACTGAACATTCAGCTGATTTGATCTCTTCTCTCAGCTAGCGGTGTGCGCATCACTCAGGGCTGTGTGAATACACTCATTAGAGTTCATTCTGGTTCTGGCCCCTGCTGTTGGCTGTGAACGTTCAGCTAATTACATTACACTAAATTATTCATTGGCCTAAGCCTTCCAGGCTGAGCTTTATCAATCATACTTAATTAATTTGACCCTCCTCCCCTCCAGTAGGCAATGCGTGAACACTGAGCCATGTCCGTTAGGGGTTTGGGTATTATGAAAGATAATTGAGAGAATTAAAAGTTTTCTGTAATGGCCATTGTTCTGGGGTCTAATCCCTCCCTGCTGTCAGGTCCTGTTAGACTCATTATCAGATCAATCAGCCGCTTGCTGTCATGTTTCTGCTGTCTCAGCAAGCCCTGGCCCTTGCTGCCCTGCTGCAGGCAGGGACTAGGCAGGGACCAGGCAGGGAGTAGGCATGCAGCAGGCAGGGACCAGGCAGGGACTAGGCAGGGAGTAGGCATGCAGCAGGCAGGGACCAGGCAGGGAACAGGCAGGGACCAGACAGGGAGTAGGCATGCAGCAGGCAGGGACCAGGCAGGGAACAGGCAGGGACCAGACAGGGAGTAGGCATGCAGCAGGCAGGGACCAGGCAGGGAACAGGCAGGGACCAGACAGGGAGTAGGCATGCAGCAGGCAGGGAGCAGGCAGGGAACAGGCAGAGACCAGAAAGGGGCCAGTCAGGGAGCAGGCAGGGAGCAGGCAGGGAGCAGGCAGGGAGCAGGCAGGGACCAGGCAGGGACCAGGCAGGGACCAGGCAGGGACCAGGCAGGGACCAGGCAGGGACCCTCCAGACAAGGCTCCGCCCCTCCAGATGAGGTCCCGCCCTCTCAGACAAGGCCCAGCCCTTCCAGATGAGACCCTGCCTGGCCAGACAAGTCCCCTCCTCACAGAGCCAACCCTGAAGTGGAGTCACACCAGGGCAGATATTAAGGGCCTGGACTGGAATATCATATATACCATATCATATAAAGCTGTCTATATCTGTACACACAAATACAGTTAATTTTATGTACAGATAGTTTTTTTTTTTATAGGCTATTAGCCAATAAAACTTGAATGTTGTCTTAAGTGTTTATTTTAGTTTTCTTGATTGGTGCAGCTGTGTAAAATCATACTGTTGAGAGAGGTTTTCTGCCTTCTAATTGAATAATTTCATAAATAATTCTTGCTTAATTCTTTTTGAAATCGTGTTTTGTGCCCAAGGCTTTCGCACCAACCTGTTAGGTATTCAATCTACTGCTAAGGAATGGATGTGTGGGTCTATTAATAAGTGTCTCTTGTGAGGGTGATGACAGCTTCTCTGCACGCAGTTCCCTCCTGAATCCCTCGTTAAACCAGGAGCTTCACATTGATGACTTGTTTGTTCTGCAGAGTTGAAGAAATGTGCTGAGGTGGATGGGAGGGATGTTTGTTGTGAGACTGCAGAAGCACGATCGCTTTCGTGCGTCTCAAATCCAGAGGATTTTCTCATTTGGGAGGGGGGCGGCGGGGTGGGGGGGGCGTTGAGTTTCAGGAGGGAGCTGCCAGAGCTGGCAGAGTCACAGGAGGCTCGCCTCGTCTCGTCCAGAAAATATCTGCAAATGTTTTTTTTGGCTCGGAGGACCGTTTTCACCCAAACAGACTACTGTATATGGCCTTTATCCCACCAGCCTTCCTTTTTCTAACCATAAAACTCTTTACCGTGCTTTCAATGTCGACCTTAACATGCTGGCCTCTCTCTGCAGCCTCCAAGAGGCTGTTCACAAGTGGAAGAACTGACCATCGACAGTGAAGAGGCTGAGGCCAGGGAGGACAAGGCTGACATTTCGTGCTAACGCCACTTGTTTCCATGGAAGCTAACCAGTGGATGTTTATACAGGCCAGGACACCAAGTTAGCATGTGGAAACACTCCCTTCTTCTCCCTCCATCTCGCTCTCTCTCCCCCTTTCTCTCTCTCCCTCTCTCTCTCTTTCTGTCTCCCCCTCCCGCTCGCTCTCTCTCTCCCTCTCTCTCCCTCCCTCCCTCCCCCTCCTTCTCGCACTCTCCCAGCTTCCTCTTTCCCTCTGTACCTTTCCATTTGAATCTCATGTTTGGACAAGTGTTTTCACTAAACGCTGTTTCGTTCTCTCTCTCTCTCTCTCTCTCTCTCCACTCACTCACCTCAGCAGTAAGCGCAAGGCTGCGTGGCCCTGGGTGGGAATACTGTTTTCAGCTACTCTCCAAGAAAGCCTGTTAGAATTCCTGTGTTTTGGACAGGAGATCTCCCACCAGGCCTCTTCCTCTCTTCCCCCCGGCCCCCCTCCGGGGTGTCCAGCCCTCCCCCTGCCCTCCCCCTGTAGGTGACCGTCTGGGCTCTGGAGCAGCAGCTAGCTTGATGCTATGTGGCTCCGTCTTGCTGTGTTTCTTGGAAGGGAAACTGAAAGGGAAACGGCCTCATCTCATCCTCCCCGCTGACCGGGAGAAACGCCTGCAGCAGGGCCAAGCCATCTGATTTCCTCTGCTGGAACGCAGGGGGAGCAGAGAGCTGGCTCTGGAGCTGGGCTATTAAAACCCTGTGGCTCGTGCCGAGGGGGGAGAGGGGAGGAGGGGGAACAATCGCTGTTATTCCGCTCTTTTCTCTCTTCTCCCTCTGTGGAAGTGTGTCCTCTGGAAGGACAGCTGGTGCGGTAAAAGCCAGGCTGGATGGTTCATGCAGGGTCTGGTCGCTTGGTTATTGTTAGGTTAGAGACTCTAATGGAGATATTAAACCTTGATCTACTGCTAATGGCAAAGCACCAGTGACATGGTAGGGGTAGGTCTGTGTAGGAGTGTGTGCAGTGTTGTGTGTGTGTGTGTGTGTGTGTGTGTGTAGGGATGTGTGTGTGTGTAGGGGTGTGTGCGTACCCCTCTCGCTTTTTTCACCTGCAATGTGTTAGCAATGAATTAGTCATTGCTGAGGTATTATTATCAAGAGAGCCTCTCTCTTACACACACACAGACACACCACACACACAGTCCCATATCCCCAGGTCTAACAGTTGAGCCCCCCAGTTCACAGCACCTCTTCCCAGCGGGGTGAGCTTAGCTTGGGGTGCATGTCCCCCTCCTCACCCCTCTCTCCTCTCTGGGTGCTCTGCTGTTATGGCTGCTCTAGCCTTGTGCCCTGGAGGTTTTAGTCTGGTAAAGCATGTGCCTTTGCCAGCGACACATAGCTGCAGTGTTTGCATTCTGAGAGAGACCCTGCATACCTGAGACAGTACGTCCACACTGAAGGGCCTGCCAGGGGTAGAGAGACAGAGAGAGAGAGACAGAGAGAGAGACAGAGAGGAAGTGAAGAGAGAGTATAGCTGGAAAGAGGGTGAAGTGAAAGAGAGGGAGGCCCCTGCCTCTTTCCGTCTTTCTCTTTTCCTTTCCCTCCATCCTCTCTGTGTTTTATAAGGCAGAACTGATTGAAGAAATCTGTGTAAAGTCTGACTGACGTGTGTCAGGCTGCAGTGAAGTGTGGCCAATAAAAATGACTTTTACAGGGCTGACCCTTCCCTGCCCTCCTGCAGAGCCCAGCCTGCCTGCCTGCCGACGGCCTCACCTCTCCAGAGCGGAGCACTCGCACCGGGACAGATTTACAAGCACGGCGTCTTGTAAAAAAAGCCACGCGCATTAGACATGCCTGTGTCGTGCCCTGAGTTTTATAGGATAGGAGCGATGTTGGCTGGAAGCTCTATCTCCGAGTCGGCAGCGCTAAGCTTGAACGCTCTGCCGATAATGAAGACGCGTCTCACCATGACAACAGGCTCGATAACGGAGGAGCGTTTGCGTGATGTCATCAGATAACACCCCCCCCCCCCCCCCCTCTCTCTCTCTCTCTCCCCCACCTTCTCCTCCCTCAGGTACGGAGTGACTCCAGAGAACATCATCCTGTACGGTCAGAGCATCGGTACGGTTCCCACGGTGGACCTGGCCGCACGCTACGAGTGCGCCGCCGTCATCCTGCACTCTCCCCTCATGTCCGGCCTCCGCGTCGCCTTCCCCGACACGCGCAAGACCTACTGCTTCGATGCCTTCCCCAGGTGGGTTACGAGGGGCTGGGGGGGAATGGGGGGGGCCAGCCTGGCCCGGGCTCAGCCCCAGGTGGAGGTGTAATTGAATCTTCCCTGTCAGCTCCAGAGATGGGTCGTGGAGTTGAAATACTGCCCCCTGCCCAGGGTGGATGGTGGAGAGGGCGGGGGGTTGCTTGAAGGTTATCTTCTTCTTGCAGGGTTCTGAGTCAGGTGCAGGGACAGTAACTCAGAGGAGAGGGGGAGGGAGGCTGCCAGGGTAGTTACAGGACAGGCAGAGTTAGTGAGGGGTCAGGATTGGGTCTTCCCTAGTGATGTATGCTCTCTCTGTCTACGGTCTGCAGTCCCGCCCCAGCTTGGATGATGCCCCTCCCCCCTATGATGCCCCTCCCCCTTGGCTCTGGCTGCTGCCAGGTTCCAGAGTGTTCTGTCACACCGCTGGCTACACTAGGGCTGCCATGACACACGAGTTGGATCTTTGGCAATAATGTGTGTGTGCGTGTCTATATCTCTGGGCCTTATGCTGGGCAGCCTTTATAGGAATTAGATGTGAATGTCAAGACTGTTTGGAGAGGAAGGCAGAAATGATCACCCTCATATACGGTTTCTCTCCCTCTCTCTTTCTCTCTCTCTCTCCCTCTTTCTCTCTTTCATTCAGTCTTTTTGGTATTGAATGTCATTTCTTTCATCTCTTTTATCGCTCCTTCCATCCATCCTCTCCTCTGCTGCCAGTTTTCCATTTCCTCTCCTGTGTGTGTGTATATCTGGGCATGCATGCTTGTGTGTGTGTGTATAGGCATGTGTGTGTGGGTGAGTGCTTGTGTGTGTGTGTGTGTGTGTGTGAGGTGAGAACATCCCCATCCCTCTAGCAGCCCCAGCCTGGCCTGTAGAGATAAAGCAGAGCAGCCCAGCAGAGAGCTCATCTCCACAGGGTGTTCTCTGTCTCCATCACCCCCCTCCCTGGGTCTAGGAGATAACCCTCTGTACCACGGCTGCCTCCCCCCACTCCCCCCCCCGCTGGTCTCTACCTGCCCCCTCTGTGCGGATGGCTTCAGGGGAGAGGGAACCTCTCTCCTTGTTGTCTGTGTGATTTGTGTCCAGATTGATGTGGAGCACTTGGGAGGCCATATGAGTGACCTCATGTGCTTGTCTGAGGAGCTGAGACTGCCGGCTCCCAGGGAGCATGCTGCCAGAGAGGGAGGGGGCTGAGAGAGGTGTGTGGTCTCTCTCTCTCTTTCGCTTGCTCTCTCTCTCTATGATTTTCATAGTCTATGGAACAATATTTGGAGGGGGACGGGGTCATGGAATGATCATTTTCCGAGGGAGGGAGAGAGAGAGAGAGAAAGAGAGAGAGCGAGAGATGAAGAGCAGCCATAGTGTTTGTGAACTCTGAGTGAGACCCTGATGAGAGCTGGACTAATGATGGCCACAGGCAGGCTTCCTTCAACACAGCTGAAGTAGCAAAGCATTCTCTTCTGTGTGTGTGTGTGTTTGTGTGTGCAGGCAGGCTTGTGTGTGTGTGTGTGTGGCTTTTTTCCACTCACTCTTTCTTACTCTGATCTTTACTGTCTCTCCTTCTCTCTCCATCTCTACTCTCTTTCTGTCTCACTCTCTTTTCTGTCTCTCCCTCTCTCTCTCACGTTTGTGTGTGTGTGTGTGTGTTTGTGTGTGTGTAAGCATATGGTTAGTGGTTGCTTGGAGGCTATTGAGATATGTGTGCTAGTGTCGTGTATAGACACTTAGATAGTGAATGTTTAATGAGTTTTATCTCCAAAGGTTCTCAGTCTGCGGTGTTGCGTGGGAAGGAATATTAAGTGCAACAACAGTGAGAGTGTTTTCTCACCTCTGGACAAGGAGCGAGCCAAGACAAGCTTATCCCCCTGGCAACCAAGATATTGCTCTGATAGTTCTCAAATACAGTCCCTAAAATGACACTGACGTGTGTGTGTGTGTCCCTGTCCCTGTATCGTTTGCTGTCAACCTAACACACGCTGTCTGAAGCCTATAAGATAAGTCTGCAGAGTAATTAGCCCTGTTGCTAATCTGCTAGTTAACCCCTGTGTCAACAGCCACGTTCTACGTGGTTCTGGGAGGGAAACATGAGTTAATATTCCTTGTAGTCAGTTAGCATGCTTGGTGGGGTGTTATTATGCTTAGCAGGCAGTTAGCATGCTTGGTAGGATGTTAGTATGCTAAGCAGGCAGTTAGCATGCTTGGTAGGATGTTAGTATGCTTAGCAGGCAGTTAGCATGCTTGGTGGGGTGTTAGTATGCTTAGCAGGCAGTTAGCATGCTTGGTAGGATGTTAGTATGCTTAGCAGGCAGTTAGCATGCTTGGTGGGGTGTTAGTATGCTAAGCAGGCAGTTAGCATGCTTGGTAGGATGTTAGTATGCTTAGCAGGCAGTTAGCATGCTTGGTAGGATGTTAGTATGCTAAGCAGGCAGTTAGCATGCTTGGTAGGATGTTAGTATGCTTAGCAGGCAGTTAGTATGCTTGGTCGAGTGTTAGTATACTAAGCAGGCAGTTAGCATGCTTGGTAGGATGTTAGTATGCTTAGCAGGCAGTTAGTATGCTTGGTGGAGTGTTAGTATGCTAAGCAGGCAGTTAGCATGCTTGGTAGGATGTTAGTTTGCTTAGCCGGCAGTTAACATGCTTGGTGGGGTGTTAGTATGCTAAGCAGACAGTTAGCATGCTTGGTAGGATGTTAGTATGCTTAGCAGGCAGTTAGCACGCTTGGTAGAATGTTAGCATGCTTGATAGGCTGGTAGATAGTATGCATGGTGGCCAATTAGTGTATGCGTGGTGGTTAATTAATATGCACAGTTGTCAGTTCCAGTAGTCAGCATGCACGAGGCGTCAGCTCGCTCTCTCTAAGACACAAGGGCGACCACAAGGTCTGTTCATCACTCCAGCCACCGTATCTGCAGGGAAGAGTTCTGGAGTGACACTGCATGATACTGCACACCCAGCTGGTCTGGAGGAATGTGGCAGGCAGGCTGGCAAGCTAGCAGGCAGGCTAGCAAGCAAGCAGGCTAGCAGGCCGGCAGGCGGCGCTGGACCGTGCTGAGCTCCCACGCTCCCTGTGCTCTGTCACATAGATACTTCACCCACCTGCAGTCTGACACATTTGTCTTAATGTGGCTTAAACACTGTTGGCTATCAGAGGCCTGTCTCCTCGCTGCAGGGAATGTATATGCTCTAACCCTCTCTCCCTCTCTTTCCCTCTCTCTCTTTCTCCCTCCATATGGTCTAACCCTCTCCCTCCTTCTCTTTCTCTCTCTCTCCCTCCATGTGGTCTAACCCTCTCTCTCCTTCTCTCTCTCTCTCCCTCCATGTGGTCTAACCCTCTCTCTCTCCCTCCCTCTCCCCAGCATTGACAAGGTGTCGAAGGTGGCGTCACCTGTCCTGGTGATCCACGGTACGGAAGACGAGGTCATCGACTTCTCTCACGGCCTGGCCATGTACGAGCGCTGCCCCCGTGCTGTGGAGCCCCTGTGGGTGGAGGGCGCCGGCCACAACGACATCGAGCTGTACGCCCAGTACCTGGAGAGACTGAAGCAGTTCATCTCCTTCGAGCTCCCTACCTCCTGAACAAGCGGCCAGGCTCCAGGTCTCCGGCCGGGTCTCAACAGTCTTAAGACCCCTCTCTTTCTCTCTTCTCCTCCCTTCCCCCATCTCCCCTCATCTTCCCTTCATCTGACGAAGGATGCCTGGATCACTGGAAAGCTGGACGTGCGAGGCCTTTGTCCATGCACCCTTACATCTGGTGTTTGGTGTGGCCTAGGGAGAAGGAAGGGTAGAGGAATGGAGGCTGCTGAAGGCTGTTGAGATGTGAGCCAGGCTGGGGCCACCTGAAGCAGTCCCAAACACAGGCGCTCTTATGTGGACGGTTCCCTCTTTGCCAAGGAGTTTGGACCCGCTCAGTATTTGCACTTGCTCTTGAATTTAAACGCACCCCTTCTCTTTTACTCTCTGTATCTCTCTCTTTTTTCAACCCTCATTCCTTGCACTCACTATCTGCAAAGTATGGAAACCTCCCTGTGACAGGATGGTTGCAGTCTCTTTATTTCTCTGTCCCTCCCTCTTTCTCTCTCTCTGTCTCTCCCTCCTTCCCCCTGTGAGGGGCTATGTGATACTCATGGTTGATTGACTTTGAATTATTTTATACCTGATGAAGAAAAATCCAATGTTTTGCACCTCAAGTACATGATTGAAGTTCTTTTTTGCTTGTTTTTGTTCAATTTTGTTTTCTGTATCTTAAGTTCCCATTCAGGGTAAAATGAAACGAATGCATCTTGATGGTGCAGATATTTTCAGGTAATCATTTTCTATGTTCTGATGCACATTTTGTTATTTTTTTATTATCGTATTGGCATTCCATTTTTTTCCCTCTTCAGGAGAGAAACGTTTCTATTTTGTTGTTCAAGGCCAGTGTGTGTGTTTGTGAGGTATGCGCGGAAAAAATAACTAAAAAAGAAAAAAACTTTAAAGAAACGCAATTACCGAGAATGCATCTCGTCACCTCCAATAGCTGTTAACTGGTAATCCTGTTTTACTCAACCAGGCATCCAATCAAAACAGACCTCCCAATGTACTGTAAGTGAGTCTGCGGAGCTTGGTGCTTGTTTGATAAAACCAGTAGTAAAACGAGGAGGGTGTCGGATGTTGTCATGTTGCTCTATGAAACCGGATGAGGACGGTGTTGTGTAGCAGCACGGTTTACTTATGCATCCTTCATTTCACACTACAGAAAGCCTTATATCTGGAGACATTTCACACTATGTTGGGGAGGTGCTCTCTGCTGCTAGTGGTCAGAGCAGGTATCACTGTGAACCCTGGACCTTCAGGGGGGACTGGCTGGAGGGGCTACTGCTCAATACAGGTCCTACACTACACATGCTGTCGCAATACAGCTCTCTTTGAGCCATTTTGTAACTACCTGTAATCTGATTTTGAGCCCCCTCCCTCTCCCCCCCTCTCCCCGTCTCCTGTGAGTCCTGTCTGGTGACCCCCCCACTACGCTGACACCCCCCCACATACTACCCTGACCTCTGACCCCCGTTACTCTGACCCCTGACCCACAATATGCTGAATTCCACTACACTGACCCCTGTTTACCCTGACCTCCGACCCCTCATGTTTTGGACTTGCCTCCCATCTCAGTTCGCTCCAAAGAAATCTGCCGATGTCATGAACATGGCCGTTGTGAATGAAACGACGTGTGTGTTTAAACCACGTCCCCTAACACTGAAGGACTGCCGCAGATTCCACCCTCTGCATCCCCTCCCCCCCAATTTGTGATAAATGTCTGATTGGTCTGTGTGTAACCGTGGTGATGACTGTTTTCGGGTGGTGGTTGGGTGTTTTCACGTGGATCTGTAGTGTCATCAGTTTGTGGGACGGCATCTTGGATGTGTTCATCCCTTCATCTCTAGTGGTTTTCTGCTCTTAGCCTTTTTTTAAAGGACAAAACTAATCTGCTTTAGTCCCACGATTGTTTTGATACTGACATTTTTACGAGACTTTTTCCAGTAAATGTTGATAGATTTCCACACTCTCTAATGCTGGTTTGTAAGATAATCATATATAAACTCATGTATAGCTCCTCTACGCATATATAATTAAGTGATTAAGGGGGTATTCTAGCCTACTTGACTTCAACACTGGAATCATAGTATGCAAATTTATGAAACAGGAAGTGAGGAAGACAGGAAGTGGTTGTAGAGGTGTTGGTCCTACACTTGAGAATAGCAGACTGGATTAATAAGCCTTACATGTGCCGTGGGACAGATTAATGTCATTCATGTTGACTTTGTTGCTTGAAGGTAACTGGATGTTTTAATATAATGAAATAAAGGATGCATGGATTACCTAGTCTCTGTCTCAGTAGAGTTTTAGTGATTAGGAAGATCCACTCTACGATGGTGTTCGATTTAACTAAACTCGGCAGTCCAAGGGTTGGTTGCACAAAACAACATAAATCAGAGAGGGGAGTACTTCAGTTGAACCTTTTACTTTAATTCCTTACATTTTAAAGTTAGGCTCGTAACTTTAGTTTGTAGGGTGCATTTTATGGCAGGCTTCTTGTATTCCTTGCTATGAAAGGTCTGGTTACTCATATCAGTCCCCTCAGTGAACATTAAGAACCCTTTGATGCTGGAATATGCATTTAGTTATTTTATTTAGCAGATGCTCTTATCCAGAGTGACTTACAGCCAAGTACTGGGACATTTCCCCCGAGGCAAGTAGGGTGATGTGAATTGCCTAAGAACACAACGTCATGTTGGCGCAGCCATGGTTTGAACCAGGTACCTTCTGATAATTACCCCCACTCCTCCCAACTGCCCAGCCATCTGACTCCCCTATACAGCACAGATAATAGCAGGGGGTGCCTTTCATGGCATGCTTGTATTCTTTTGTATCCTTGCTATGAAAGGCAGGCTCTGCTAACTGACTAGGAACGCCACAAAACACTACCTTACACCGGGGTCCTGGTGTGCGTACCTTGACTAAACATGACAACCGACATTTCTACGCCTGTCTGAATCTTGGATGTTTTGTGTCGTTTTTTATCCTAATTTGATTGATGAATACATTAAATGCAAAGGTTTTAATTCAGTCAACTGGGACATTTTCAACGGAGGGTGACAGTGACACTGAGACATAGAATTGTATGCATGGCAACGCTTTGGCATGTGTGGCATTTCTTACACTTCATTAACTGGGAACGTGTCGCTGTGCCCTGGGTGGGTAGGGGGGGCTTTAGTGGGTAAACACGACCGGGATCTGCCAAACGCAAGACGAGGATAATTAACCGCGCTGTGCCGCTCTGGCGGGAAAAAAGGAGAATACCGTGTATGGCACGTGGAGGTACAAAACAACATGCAATCTCAATCAATTTATTATTTAAAGTGCAAAAACACCATGGCACATGACCTCAATACACTTTACAATAAAATCAGGTTAAAAAAAACTGTAAAACAATATTAAAACACCACAGTAAAATGATTAAAGAGTTGGGAATTATTTAAAACCAAAATGTTGACTAAAAAGCTCGGTTTTAAAACGGGATTTACACAATCTGTAACAAAACCACTGGTATAGCAATACACACATCACACTTCATTGTTTTCTGAGAAATTCAGCGAACATAAACACTTCTTGGAAAGCTGTATTGCCGTCTGGAATGTGATGGGATAGAGTTTAATGTCTGCGCCTCCCATCTGTCTGCTCAGCTCATCACATTTCACGGCTCCCGTTTCCTGAAACGTAAACAGCGGCCCCTATGGGCGCGTGCGGGCGGTGACGGTGCGCGAGCAGAGTTCCGTGGAAAAGAGCGTCAATCACGCGCGCCGTCACACACACAGCTGCACCGAGCAGCAAGTGAAGCCCAGCTGCGCGAGCTGAAGTGATAAACGATTCACAGAATTCACGCAGAGGAATCATCTCAAGGAAATAATACATAACAGATCCGTGCCTATTGATTTATCTTGCCCGTTGAGTTAAAGCAGGACACAGTGTCACGTGGTTAAACGTTATCAGGAGTATAAATATTCATTTTCATATAAATCTGGTTTGTGTGTGTGTGTGTGTGTGCTTGTTTGCGGGGTGTGAAGGGGGAAAAGGGAAGTTATGGAAATTAACGACAAAGTCCCCTTCTAGAACACAGTCCTTTTCCAGAACAGAACCCCCACACTGTTCGTGGTTCCGTTTGTACTGGTTCTGCATTTTCTAACCCAAAACTCCCAGACGCTCCCAGCTCTCTGCCTTTGTAGCCATAACATCTGTTCGGTGTAACTGAGGAATAACACCGCGACATTTCAACCACATTCTGGGTTAACTCTATAATGTCTAACAGTCCTGATTAATATCAGTGGAAGTATAGAGTTGAAATATGATTGGAATCCTATCGACTTAGATTTCAATATTATGGACCAATCACAGTCCAGTGGGCGTGGTTTAGCCCTCAGCTGTTGTAAACAGTGTGGCAACGTTGACCGAGGCTCGCGCGGGAGCGGACCCGGAGATGCGTGTATAAATATCTGCGGCTGTTTGCCTTGCAGTTCACATATCTGACATCTTCACGCGTGGACCTGTCACGGTCTCAGTGCTTCTTCTGTTCTGAGGACCCAGACCCTCTGAAGACACGACTGCAGGTTGGTGGGTCTCAATGGACTTTTGGAAAACCTTTTGGGGGGATTTTTCTGAAACACCTCCGTGCTGTCCGTGCGCAATCGATCTCGACAGCCGCAGGTGTGCAGTCAAGGTAGAAAACGTTAGACGTTATCGCATTCGCGGATTGCAGCGACCGAACTAAGTGTGTTGGTGAGGTGACACGAGTGTGCGCTCCAGCGGTTGGTGAGGTGCGCCTTTTGCGTCAGGTTCTTCCAGCACGCAATCTCCAATACTTATTCTGCAGCCGTGCTGTAGTTATATAGTCTAATAAATACATCTATAAATCAAATAACATTAAAGGTCTAATTCGGCAAAGGAAGTTTACTTCTTGACGCGCAAATGAATGGGAGGCTGCCCCCATCCTATTGTTCCTATAAGTAATTTAACGCCAGAACCGTCACCTTTAACTAAACTGTGAAACGCGCTCGGTGTATGAGGAGCTTTTCCTCGCATCTCGAACAGTTCGGTCTAAAAAGCCAACATTTCCCGCGTTCGCGCCGCACGCGACCAACAATCCGTGAGCAGGCGCCCGGTGTATGAGGCGCTCGTGAGCAGGGCGCGCGGTGTTCAGCCGCGAGAACCATCATCTCGCATCCACTTCCCCGCGCGCGTCTCCCGGGCTCAGCTCAGATCGCGGCACACGCAATCAACAGGTTGGTATATATATTTAATCTATCCTTTCATCTGTATTGTTCAACTAGAATTAGTCAACGTTCCATGTCGATTAAGCATAAACAGAACAGTAACATGAAAGGTTTATCAACAAAATGGCATGCGCATTATTTTAGGGTGTAATTACACCCCAGTGTACAATGTCCGTCCTCGTTTGGCTTTTAGAAACTGACCAATCGTAAAGTTGACTGAACTGTTATGTGACCTTATTGAGGCCATACTGGTCCTATACTGGTGCTGTGCTGTCCGGTCTTTAAGAGCAGAGGTTCACCAACACTGGACCATGATGGGGATGACATGAAACAGAGAGGTAGAGAGAAGGATTGATGGAAAGATAAAGGTAAAAAATGCATTGAGATTGATAGATTATACATGGTTCTTTGATTCTGACCACAAAAATACAATAAAGAAGGACCTGTACTTTCTATAGACACTGTTTTTGTGTTGTTTTGGATGAAATCACATGCCAATTCGTGTTTTTAAAATGAGGCTCAGAGAGATGGAGAAATGGTGAGATGGAGGGCTGGGTTGTTGGTGACAGTGTTATGGAGAGAGATGGATTGACAGGTGGATGGAGAGAATGCAATATGCAGAGATGGATAGTTGGAGCGAGGGCGGGAATAATAGCTAGAGAGATGGAAGGAGAAGGAGAGGTGTAGAGAGAAGGGCAGTAAAGAGAAGAGATCATTTGATCATGTGTGTAAATTCTGGGCTGTGTTCTGTTCCTGTGTCTGGCTGCTCTGAGTGACAGGTGCAGATTCAAAGACTTCTTATCATATTCATCAGAAGGGATCTGGGGACATCACAGGTCTCTGCCCTCTCTCACACTGCCTTCAGCCAGCCTCAGCCCCACCCCACCCCAGCCCCAGCCCAAGCCCTGCCTCAGCCACAGCCCTGCCTCAGCTTCAGCCAGCCTCAGCGACAGGAGTAGAGAACAGAGGGGTGGAGAGACGGAGAGTCCCTGTGTAACTGAAGGAGGAGATAAGCAGTCAAGGTAAGCTGGAAACATCTCCTTAGCTCTGTTTGACATGCAACCAGTGACCTACAAGACAGAGTGATGTGAGAATCTGTGTGTGTGTGTGACAGAAAGGGATGTATGTGAGTTTTACAAGATAAATATGTCTGCCTTCATTCTAATAATTCTTGTGTGCAGCTGTTAGGATGTGTCTCTGTTGAGGCTGGACCTGGTCTGGAGTGATCTGGTGTCGTTTGGCCGGGTCTGACCTAGCTTTCTTTGGCCTGGTCTGCTCTGGTCTGGTCCAGTTTGTCCTGGTCTTATTTGGTCTGGCTTGGTTTGGCGTAGTCTGGCTGGGTCTTTTTTGGTCTGGTCTGGTCTGGTCCAGGTTGACAGACATAATATGTAGCCCATGTAGCACAAACTCCTTATCCCTCTGTAAGTCATGTTGTAGGAACTGAGATATGACAAACAATAGGTCTGGGTGTGCGTCTGTTCACAACGCTGGGCAGCAGTGTTCACACACACACTTAGACATGCACTCCCACACAAAGACACATACATTTGCGCACATAAACACACAGACACACACACATACACATACACGGGGAATCTTTGGCAGAGCCCTGCTACCGTGGAAATGGGCTGGCTGCCAAAGGCCACAGTTTACTCCAGGAAACCATCAGCGCTCTAACCTAGATTCAGAGAGGAAAGATACACATTCTCCCCTCCCTCCCTCCCTCCCTCCCTCCCTCCCTCCCTCCCTCCCTCCCTCCCTCCCTCCCTCCCTCCCTCCCTCCCTCCCTCCCTCCCTCCCTCCCTCCCTCCCTCCCTCCCTCCCTCCCTCCCTCCCTCCCTCCCTCCCTCCCTCCCTCCCTCCCTCCCTCTCACCTCCTCTCTCTCTACCCATGTGTCTAAACAAGCCTGAAGGCTGCATACTGGCTGCTTTTTTGGAATCTAATATCTCTTGCTATGGTGGAAGGTGCCCAGACAGACTCCTGGCTCTGGCCTGTTCATCAACAGCCTAATGGTGTGTGAAATGTGTTGAGAGGCGTTGTTCTGAGGCGAGGTCTGTTCTTCAGCCACGACCAGGACAGACACCTCAGATTGTCTTAGATCTCCTCTCTTCCTCTGTCCATATCTCCCTCTCTACCTCCCTACCTTCCCTACCTCTCTATCTCCCTTTCTTTCTTAATGAAGTGCAGCTTCACAGGTCATCTCTGATTGGTGAACTGTTGCCAGGTATATCCTGATGTGCTTCTACATGTGTTGGGTGTAGATGTGTGTGACAGTGTGTGTTTGCGTGTGCAGGTGTATGTTGTGGTTGCCCTAGTTTTGACACGACAATCCCCGGTCTCACCTGTTGGAAAAGAACACAGAAAGGTATGGTAAGAATGTACTCTAACCCTAAAGTGGATAACATTCCAAGTTTTGTTGACTTTTTACATCTATTTCATGACAGCGTTCATGATTCTCCTTTAATAACTATATTCCCCAGATAGCTGGCTGCCTTTATTATGAGTTTCCTGTCAACAGAGCTAGATATAAATGAGCTACAGGATGGAGATGGTCCTGTCTGCTATCTTTATGTAACAGCTCAGAGCATCAGGCTGATTGGCCAAGACTGCATCATAACTAATCATCTTGTGTTTTTTCAGTATCTGGCCAGACTGTTTACAGCTGTAAAATACTGCTACCAACGTAATGTTATTAAGTCTGCATATACTGAAGATATGCTGTGTGTGTATGTGTGAGAGACGATATTTTGTGTATGTGTGAGAGAAGGTGTGTGAGTGTGAGTGAGAGAGAGAGAGAGAGAGGAGGTGTCTATGTGTGACAGAGAGAGATAGAGGGCAGGTGTGTGTGTGAAACACAGAGAGAGACGAGGTGTGTGTGACAGAGAGAAAGAGAGAGAGAGAAGAGGTGTGTGTGTGATGTAGAGAGTGATAAATAGAGAGAGAGAGAGAGAGAGAAAGAAAGAAGGGGGCATGTGTGTGTGTGACAGAGAGAGAGAGAGAGATGGGGGGAGGGTGGGTTTGTGGAACAAGATGTTTGTATGTTTTGGGTGATGAATTAGGGAAAGGTAGTGTGGAGTTGTGTGAAACCACTGTGCTGTGCATATGGCAGAGAGGATTTGGAGGCGTATTGTGTGTTGACTGAGAGAGAGAGAGAGAGAGAGAGAGAGAGAGGGAGAGAAAATGACCTGATGCATAGAAAGTGTGTTCTTTGCCCTCCAGTTAGTATGTGATGCATGTTTGGATCCTCAGTGAGCATCTGCCACAAGGGTGTACATGCTGGTCTGGCTGTGGTTTTCAGAAAGACATCTAATACTATGCAAGTGTGTGTGTGTGTGTGTATCGCTATGAGTGGGAGGATTTGATTGACACTCTCATCTCCATGGAGCAGAATAATCCCAGTTGTGTCAGAGAGCTGTCAGAGGAGGGGCTATTCTCTGGCTCCATAGACCACAACTCTGGACCATCCATCTGAGAGGGGAGAGGGGGAGGACTGGGGGGGGAGGACGGGGGGGGGGGGGGGGGGGGGTATGGAGAGGGGAGAAGGAGGAGGGGAGGAAGGTTAGATTCCATCAGGTTCCTGCGATGTGTGAGTGGATGTGTGTCCATGTGTGTAGTCGTACTGATCGTCGCTACGATTTATGTGTTTTTATGTCGATTTTGCATCCGCACAACACATGGTCCATGTTCTGAATAATTTAGTGTTGTGATATAATGTGGGTGTTTTTGTGGGTTCGTCCCATGCCTGCTGGTCATTTGTGGTTCTTTGCATCTTCAGTCTCATCCCCCTGGCTTGCTATTGGCTGGCTGACTGACTGGCTGGCTGGCTGGCTGGCTGACTACCTGGTTGCTGTTTCAGGCTGATGTATAAATGCATGAACAAGAGTGGGCACCATTACTCAACAGCACCAGGCCAGTTTCCTGTGTCCAGAATTAATGTGGACAAACAGGAAATGGTTCAAAGTGTTTATTGGTGATCTGAGTTTGAGGTAGATCAGCGGCTGCTTCTGCCTGCTGACTCTTCCTGAAATGTCACATCCATGATTTAAGACTTAGAAAAGAACACGGTAGCACAGACACACTTGCTAGACACAATCCTATAAGGTCATTCTGTTCTGCTGTGTGTGTGTTTGAATGTGTGTGTGTGCGTGAGTAGAATTAGGG
>CM059323.1:4502085-4582085 GCA_030340685.1 Protosalanx chinensis | reverse complement strand
CAGGTCAGACCTGCGGAGGACAGAGAGGGGGGAGGTGAGCTGGTGGACTGATACACACACACTGACACACATACTGATACACACACATACACTGACACACATACTGGTACACACACACACACTGACACTTACTGATACACACACACGCTACACACACTCACAGGCACAAATACTGATATGCACACACGCACGCACACACACACACACACACACACTGACATACACGGGCACACATACACACACACACACACACAAAATAACATACATTGATACACATACTGGAACACACTGACACACACACACAAACACAGCGTCGTAGCGTCGTAACACCTGCTGTAGACGAACAGGTTGGAGTCGACGCTGACGCGGGGGTCCAGGGTGGAGGTCGGCCTGGTGAAGTCGTCCAGGTGGAGGGTCTGCTCCAGCACCCACTCTGACCCGCCCGTGGACTCACACTCGTAGATGGACACGTGCATGGAGAAGTCTGCCCCGGAGCCCTGCACCTGCCAGGAGACAGTCACAACACACTTACTGCTGCTACTTCTTAAATCAAATAGGATATTTGGGGGAAAGATGATATGAATACATTTAGATACATTCCTAAAGCAATAAACCACGAGAGGGTACGATATGTTGGTATTTTTTTCCAATAACTATGTTTGTATAAATATATCAATAAAAGGTGAACTATGAGAGAGTCAGATGGCTCAACGGGTTAAGGTGTTGGCCTTGCGATCGGAAGGTTGTGAGTTCGAACCCCGGCTGTGGCTGTGTGATCTTGTGTCCTTGGGCAAGGCACTTCACCCTACTTGCCTCTGAGGGAATCTCCCTGTACTTTAATTGTAAGTTGCTTTGGATAAAAGGGTCTGCTTAATGAAGCATTATTTATGATCCAACAGGCTGTGTTAGTAAGGTGGTAGGAGTGTTAGAGCAGTGGTTCTCAACCCTGGTCCTCAGGGCCCACTGTCCTGCATGTTTTAGATGTTTCCTCCTTCCAACACACCTGATTCAAATGAATTGTCATTATCAGCCTTCTGCTGAGCTTCATAGTGACTCATTCATTTGAATCAGGTGTGTTGGAGCAGGGAAACATCGAAAAAATGCAGGACTGTGGGGCCCTGAGGACCAGGGTTGAGAACCACTGTGTTAGAGGGCCTAGCGAGGTGTCCCAGCCTACCTGTCCAGGCCGTGGCTGCTTGAAGGACACGGCCAGGCGGCCGGTGTAGGAGCAGGACACGGCCACGGGCCGCCCGGACACGCGCACCGAGCTGCTGTTGTCCTCCTCCTCGTTCAGCAGGGCCCAGGGCTCCCAGCGGTACGCCCGGCCCTCCGCCTGGCCCTCCTCGCCCTCCACCGCGCAGCGCCAGAAACGCACGTGCGAGTCGGAGCAGGTGGTGACGATCAGGTAGGGTGCCAGACACACCGGGTAGATGGAGGAGGAGCTGAGGTGACCTGGAGACAAGGGGGGGAGACAGAGAGAGGAAGGGAGGGAGAGAGAGAGGGAGAGGGAAGGAGGGACACAGACAAAGAGAGAGGGAGGGACGGAGACAGAGAAAGAGAGAGAGAGAGAGAGAGAGGGAGAGAGAGAGAGGGGGAGGGAGGAAGACAGAGAAAGAGAGACAGAGAGAGGGAGGGGGAGAGAGAGAGAGAGAGAGAGAGAGAGAGAGAGGGAGGGAGGGAGAGAGAGGCTTAAATAGGCATGGTAAGCAGACCACGACACCACACACAGGTGTGGCTGTGCCTGAGGATAGCGGACGCTCGATTCGACTGCGTGGGCCCACCTGCGGAGGGCGTGGCCCGGGTGACCTCCACGCCGGCGGCCAGCTCCAGGCGGTGGCTGTAGACCAGGCTGGAGCTGAGGATCAGCTTGCTGGCTGACTGCAGGTTGGCGGTGGAGGCGGAGCGCGGCAGGGGGGTGAGTGGGGAGGCGTCGGGGGAGGAGTCTGTGTTCAGGTGCTGCGTGGGAACCATCAGCTGACTCTGGAACGCATGCTCTGCCGCCGGCTCGTCTGAACACACACCGCACACGCCGTCAGAACACACTAGCCACCATTACAACACAATTCACAACACGCATTTCTGCTACACGCGCTTTCCATGTGCACTGTTTTGTGCGTGCCTCTGGATGAAAGCGTGTGGTGAGAAGTGGAGGGCCAGCAGGGGGGCCGTGCTGGAGGGCCAGCTGGGGGCCGCGCTGGAGGGCCAGCAGGGGGCGCTCACCCATGCAGGCTTGGACAGACTTGAGGTGCAGGTGCCACATCTGCAGAACGGAGTTCCTGTTGGCGTCCTTCTCTATCACCACCAGGAAGAACTTCTCTGAGAAGGGAGGAGCCTGGTACCCTGCAGGAACACAGCGGGAACACAGAACACAGCGTTCACTAGCGTATGGGTAGTGTGTGCTTAGCGTGTGTATAGCGTGTGCCTAGTGTGTTGCGTGTGCATAGTGTGTAGGTAGCGTGTGCGTAGCATGTAGGTAGCATGTGCGTAGTATGTTTGTAGCGTGTGGGTAGCATGTGCGTAGCACGTGGGTAGCGTGTGCGTAGCGTGTGGGTAGTGTGTGCGTAGCGGTTGGCTTGCATGTGCGAAGCGTGTGGGTAGCGTGTGGGTAGCGTGTGGGTAGTGTGTGCATAGCGTTTTGGTAGCATGTGCATAGCATGTGCGTAGCGTGTGCGTAGCGTGTGGGTAGCATGTACCCTCAGCGGAGGGGAAGGCAGTGAAGATCTCTGGCTCCTCCTGGGGTTTGTAGCCCAGAATGAAGTCCTCCTGGAACACATGAAGCAGCTGGGTGCTGGAGCCACACTGCAGAGGGGGAGGGAGGAGGAGAGGGGAGGGAGAGAGAGGGGGAGGGGAGGAGAGAGGACCAAAAAATCCCACGCTTACATAAGATGCCAAGACAAGATGCGTAAAACAAGAAAACTTGACCTAGTGAGAGCCTCGTAGTTCATGTGATAGTGTGTGTGTGTGACAGAACAGCGCCTCACCTGGTTGGTGATGACATCCAGCTCGATGATGCACCCTGGTCGGGCCGTGGACTGCTGACTCACAATATTAAACACCTCCCCCACCAGCTTCTACACAGCAAACACAGAACCGTTCCAGTCAAACTCCAGGGTTACGCAAGCACGCGCCTGTCCAGAGGAAACCGTCTGACCATGTTAGGAGTGTGTGAGCGTGTGGGCGTGTGGACTCACAGACGTCTCGGGGTCGGACAGCTCGTCCAGCAGTTTCCTGGCGTCCACCACAGCCTGGTACAGGCGGAGGTTTTTACCGTCTGACGCCACAAAGCAGGCGCTGGCACTGTTGCAGTACGTTCCTGTGAGCACACAAGCCCTGGTTTTTACTCTCTCTGTCTCCCCCTCTCCTCTCTTTCTTTCTCTCTCCCTTTCTCTCTCCTCTGCCTCCCTCTATTTAAATTTTTTGTTTTATTTATTCATTTAATTCATAGCAACATCATAAATTAAAAATAAATAAATGAATACATCTTGAACAGAGATGATGAATGAAAAGGCACAGAAAGAAGCAAAAGCTTATGATATCTGCCCCTTCCTCTCTTCCTCTGTTTTCCTTACTCTTCTCTCCATCTCCCTCTCTCCCTCTCTCTCCTCTCCGTCTCCCTCTCTCCCTCTCTCTCCTCTCCGTCTCCCTCTCTCCCTCTCTCTCCTCTCCGTCTCCCTCTCTCTCCTCTCCGTCTCCCTCTCTCCCTCTCTCTCCTCTCCGTCTCCCTCTCTCTCTCCTCTCCATCTCCCTCTCTCTCCTCTCCATCTCCCTCTCTCTCCTCTCACACAACCCCACCACTATGTAGTGTTGCTTTGCTCGATTGCAATATTTGGTTCATCGGACAGCATTTAAAGGAAAATTTCAAGTAATTAGACGTTTCCCAGTCGGTTCATTATTGGGATGACACTATCCTATCTCTATTCAGGGTCTGGAATGAGTCAGCATTACAGACCCTGGACAACATGCATTTCCTCCTAGCGACTGTTTCCAGAGATCATGTGACTTTATGAATCATAAACAGCTCAGAAGTTACACATTCATTATTCAGGGGGAGGATCTGGATGTGTGTGTGTGTGTGTGTGTGTGGAACCCTGGACCAGGGTGTGTGTGTGTGCGCTAACCTAACACAGAGCTGGGGACCAGGGTGGGCAGCCAGGCTACGTTGCTGAAGGCGGAGGTGTGGAGGGAGTTGATGCGGGCCAGCTCTGACACCCCCCCGGTGCAGGACAGGGGGCCGATGTGGTCCACCCTCCACAGGATCAGCTCGCTGTAGATGGCCTTCGGGTCGTGGAAGGTTCTGGTGGCGGCGTTGCGCAACTGTTTCCTACAGAACGCAGTAAAAAGACGTGTTAAACATGTACAATACAACACATACATGTTGTTTGGTCAGTCTAGGATTTCGAATTATCGCCCCCAAAACATATTCCTAACGAGATCATTATGTGATCTCTTCCCTCCCGACATTGCTACCTGTGCAGCCCCTTGGAGGGGGCGAGGGCGGGGGGCTGGTCGGCGTCGGGGGCTCCGGGGGCGGAGGGCGGGGTGAGCAGGGCGTTGTGGTGAGAGGAGGTGAGGAGAAGGGGGAGGACGGTGTGGCACGCCTGGTCGTTCAGGTGGAAGCGGTGGCCACAGTAGCGGAACTTGTGGGACACGGTCAGAACGTTGGAGAAGGCCGAGCGTTCGGCGAACGTCACCGACCACTGAAGGAGCGGGAGGAGGGCAAAGGTCAACAACATGATACGAGGCCATATCTACGATATTTCGAAAACGATATATATCGAACAATATTTCTGAACCATATATCAAACAATATTTCTAAACGGTATATTTAAACAATAATTCTAAACGATATATCGAACAATATTTCTAAACGGCATAATCGAACGACATTTCTAAACGATAAAATCAAACAATATTTCAAAACAATATGTCGAACGATATTTCTAAATGATATATCGAACAATATATAAAGTGAACCCTCGCTATTCGCTACTTCACGGATTTGCCTCGTGCATTGTTTTCTGCATTCTGATTGGCTAAACAGTCTCTCCAACACAAACCTGTGCATCAATAAAGTTCCGGTTTACAGTATACAGTACTTTTATTTGTTAAACAAATGCTTGGGCCTGTAAAAAGGGTTTGTTCTTTGGTTTTAATATACACTACCGTTCAAAAGTTTAGGGTCACATTGAAATGTCCTTATTTTTTAAGGAAAAGCACTGTACTTTTCAATGAAGATAACTTTAAACTAGTCTTAACTTTAAAGAAATACACTCTATACATTGCTAATGTGGTAAATGACTATTCTAGCTGCAAATGTCTGGTTTTTGGTGCAATATCTACATAGGTGTATAGAGGCCCATTTCCTGCAACTATCACTCCAGTGTTCTAATGGTACAATGTGTTTGCTCATTGGCTCAGAAGGCTAATTGATGATTAGAAAACCCTTGTGCAATCATGTTCACACATCTGAAAACAGTTTAGCTCCTTACAGAAGCTACAAAACTGACCTTCCTTTGAGCAGATTGAGTTTCTGGAGCATCACATTTGTGGGGTCAATTAAACGCTCAAAATGGCCAGAAAAAGAGAACTTTCATCTGAAACTTGACAGTCTATTCTTGTTCTTAGAAATGAAGGCTATTCCATGCGAGAAATTGCTAAGAAATTGAAGATTTCCTACAACGGTGTGTACTACTCCCTTCAGAGGACAGCACAAACAGGCTCTAACTAGAGTAGAAAAATAAGTGGGAGGCCGCGTTGCACAACTAAACAAGAAGATAAGTACATTAGAGTCTCTAGTTTGAGAAACAGACGCCTCACAGGTCCCCAACTGGCATCTTCATTAAATAGTACCCGCAAAACACCAGTGTCAACATCTACAGTGAAGCGGGATTCTGGGCTTCAGGGCAGAGTGGCAAAGAAAAAGCCATATCTGAGACTGACCAATAAAAGAAAAAGATTAAGATGGGCAAAAGAACACAGACATTGGACAGAGGAAGACTGGAAAAAAGTGTTGTGGACGGATGAATCCAAGTTTGAGGTGTTTGGATCACAAAGAAGAACGTTTGTGAGACGCAGAACAAATGAAAAGATGCTGGAAGAATGCCTGACGCCATCTGTTAAGCATGGCGGAGGTAATGTGATGGTCTGGGGTTGCTTTGGTGCTGGTAAGGTGGGAGATTTGTACAGGGTAAAAGGGATTCTGAATAAGGAAGGCTATCACTCCATTTTGCAACGCCATGCCATACCCAGTGGACAGCGCATGATTGGAGCCAATTTCATCCTACAACAGGACAATGACCCTAAACACACCTCCAAATTGTGCAAGAACTATTTAGAGCAGAAGCAGGCAGCTGGTATTCTATCGGTAATGGAGTGGCCAGCGCAGTCACCAGATCTGAACCCCATTGAGCTGTTGTTGGAGCAGCTTGACCGTATGGTACGCAAGAAGTGCCCATCCAACCAATCCAACTTGTGGGAGCTGCTTCTGGAAGCGTGGGGTGCAATTTCTCCAGATTACCTCAACAAATTAACAGCTAGAATGCCAAAGGTCTGCAATGCTGTAATTGCTGCAAATGGAGGATTCTTTGACGAAAGCAAAGTTTGATGTAAAAAAAATCTTATTTCAAATACAAATCATTATTTCTAACCTTGTCAATGTCTTGACTCTATTTTCTATTAATTTCACAACATATGGTAGTGAATAAGTGTGACTTTTCATGGAAAACACAAAATTGTTTGGGGGACCCCAAACTTTTGAACGGTAGTGTATAATTGAGTATTTAATTGTATAATAATTATTGTATAAAAAGGTTTCTACTTCACGGGTTCTTTTTGGAACGTAACCCCTGTGAAAAACGAGGGTTCACTGTATTGAGTCGTATACTCCTCCCGCTGCCCACCTCCCCCCGCTCTGTAACCCACCCCTCTAAGCCGCCTCACCTGGTTCAGAGACCCGTCCACGTGCTTGGACACCATCATGACGGCAGGGCCGATCCCGGGGCTGAGGCTGTGGCCCAGGGCGGGGGAGCCCAGCCCGGCAGAGACGGAGGCGGAGCGGGGGACCCGCCGGCCCCTCCTGCCCTGCTCGCCCGCCCCGGCGCCCTCGGGCACGCCGCACGCGTACATCAGGATGTTCTTACTCAGGGAGTTGGCGTCGCCTGTGGGGAACGCCACGGGGATACGAGAGGAGAAGGACACCTGGGGAGGGAGGAGGAGGAGGAGGAAGAGGAGGAACAAGAGGAGGAGGGGTCATTTGTAATGCTTGAAGGATCACTGTATCGCAATCCCAAAATCTACTGAGTGGGTGAGTGTGTTTTCATAGTTGTGTGTATGAGAGAGCTGGTGTCTAAGCGCTTGTGTGTGTGTGTGTGTGTGTGTGAGCTGGTGTCTAAGCGCTTGTGTGTGTGTGTGAGCTGGTGTGTACGCCTTTGCGTCCACCTACCTGGACCTGTCTGAAGATGCCTTGGATGAACTCGTCCAGGTACTTGACATGCCAGACCAGGAAGGATCCGTCGGTGGGGTGGATGGTGAACAGCATGTCCGCGCTCCTGTTCCACTCCAGCAGCAGGTTCTCCATCTTCCTCTCCAGCAGCATGGAGGGCAGGGGCATGCTGCTGCTGGACCCCGGGGACGAGGCCTTGGTGCTGCCTTCCTGCTCGGCCTCCTCCCCCTGCTCGGACGACGCCTTGTCCGACATCTCATCCAGGTCTGGGGAGAGAGAGGGGGGGATGAACACTAGCGGATGACGCTGCCATGTTACAAACAAACATCTCTCGTTTGGTTGCATGGCAACGCTTGAGTGTTGTGGAGTTGAAACGATCCACCATGTAATATGAAGTCGAATCAATCGATCGATCATATTTATTGATATGGGGCATGGGGAAAAACAAGGGTCAAAACGTCCGCGCTTTACAGAAACAAGCCTACGGAGCCTCGCACACAGGAAACAGGCCGGAGCGTACCAAAGTCGAACTTCATGGGGGAGCCGTCGGGGTCCAGGGGGTCCTCGGTGGTCTGATCCAGCTGCTGCTCAGACAGCTTGCGGAGCTGCAGCATGAACAGGTCCATGGACGAGGTGAAGCTCAGGTCCTTGTTGTTGAGCCAGTGGACCACGAAGCCTCCGCCGCCACTCCCATCATCCGGACTGAAGACAGCAGACTCAGCCAACACCGCTGGGATGTCTGGGGGTGCGAGAGAGACAGAAAGAGAGAGTGAGAGAGGGTGAGAGAGTAAGAGGGTGAGAAGAGAGAGAGGGAGGGTGAGAGAAAAGAGAGGGTGGGAGAGAGAGAAAGGGTGAGAGAGAGCGTGAGAAAGAGCGTGAGAGAGAGAGGGGGAGAGAGAGAGCGAGAGGGTGAGAGAGGAGAGAGTAAGACAGGGTGAGAGAGAGAAAGACGGTGAGGAAAGAGAGAGAGAGAGAGAGAGAGAGGGTGGGAGAGAGAGAGGGTGGGAGAGAGAGAGGGTGGGAGAGAGAGAGAGAGCGAGAGAGAGAGAGAGAGAGAGAGAGAAGGTGAGAGAGAGGGTGGGAGAGAGAGAGAGAGAGAAGTTGAGAGAGAGAGGGAGGAGTGAATCTGCTGACCTGGTCAGAGGGAGCAGGGCTACATACCAGTGCTGGGGTTGATGCTGGCAGAGATGTGGAAGTGACACAGAGCGTTGGCGTAGTGCGTGATGTGGCGGTGCGTGTGTGCGTCCTGGGTGCCCAGCTGGGACGGCAGCAGCTCGGTGTGGGCCACCAGGGCGGACGACCTCCGCCTGCCGCGGCGAAGGTGCTTCAGCTGGTGGATCGACTAGCCAATGGAATCACCGCACAGCGAGAGCCAATCAGATGCCATGAGGGGAGAATAATTTTTTATGATTTTTAATTAGTTTAAAACAGGGTTTATGCTTGAGTGTGTGTACAAGTGTGTGAGTGTATAGATGAGTGTGTGTATGCGTGCGTACCTCCAGAGCGTGCTGGATCTTGTCCTTGTTGCCCCCCAGGCCGGGCAGGCTGGAGCTGTAGGAGTGTGTGTTCTCAGAGATCTGCCCCCCCAGCAGACTGTCCTCAGGCAGCAGGGTCTCACACCACACGCGACACACTCCGTCCTCGCAGGAAGTCAGCAGCACGTTACACACGGAGCCCCTGCACGCACAAACACAGACACACACAGAAACGCACACACACACACACACACAGAGAGAGACACACACAAACAGACACACAGAGACACACACAGACACACACACACACACAGACAGACACACGCACACACAGACAGACCATGAGACTTGTGTAGTGCTGTGGCCAAGTTTTTAGGGTCTACGTTTCCATTCTCCCCTCCAGAGACAGCTATAAGAGCAGGTGATCTCACTTGGGCATGTATTTGCTGGTCTTCCTCCAGGAGAGACCGGTAACGGTGCGGGGGTGAGCCAGGTAGACGAAGGAGAAGTGGACGAGGGCCGTCCTCTTATCGGCGGGGTCGGGGATGACCACAGCAGAGCGCCACCCTGTGGTGGGGTACCACACCTTCAGCAGGCAGTCGTCCTTCCCCACTGTGGCGAAGTACTCCCCGTCGGGAGACCACTTCGTGATGAGAACCGCCGCCGCCGTCCTGAGAGAGACAACAAGACCTCAGCAAAGGATCGCTTTCTGTTTACAGGCAGCGGTGCTGAAACAGCAGCTGTCACTCTCCTTACTTTTTGTTACATGTATTCATTTAGCAGACGCTTTTATCCAAAGCGACTTACAGTAATGTTGGCACAGCCAGGGTTCGAACTGGTTACCTGACTCCCTAACCACTCAGCCACAAAAAATAAATATTAATTTAGCTTTTATCCAATGCGACTTACAGTAAGCACAGGGAAATTCTCCCTGAGGCAAGTAGGGTGAAGTGCCTTGCCCAAGGACACAATGTCACACAGCCACAGCCGGGGCTCGATCTCACAACCTTCCGATCACTAGGCCAACGCCTTAACCCGTTGAGCCATCTGACCCCCTCCTTCCTGACCACTTCTTCTTTCGCAGTGACACAACACAGCGCTGATGTCCTGAGGATCATGTGACTCCTCACAGCTAACTTCACATCCTGGTGTTTGCGTTCGAACGTGACCGCACACACGTACTTGCACTGCCACACGCAGTTCCAGTCGTTCAGGTTGGGGTGCGGTTTGTCGTCCGCCAGCTGAACGTCGTCCTCCTCCATCAGGATGTCGGCGGACGGAGGAGCCCACAGCTGCAGAAGCTCTGTCGCTGCCAGGATACGGTTACCTGGCAACACACACACACACACACATCAGCATTACACATGTAGCCCTTTCCTTCCTTCACACACACAAACACACACACTAGAAACGTACACACACGAGACTCAGCAGGCGACGGATGCTCTCGGAGGAGACAGTGTGTGTCTGGGTTAGTCAAACACTTACATTTAGTCACTTAGCAGACACTCTTATCCAGAGCGACTTACAGTAAGTACAGAGACATTCCCCCCTGAGGCAAGTAGGGTGAAGTGCCTTGCCCAAGGACACAATGTCATGTTGACACAGCCGGGGTTCAAACCGGTTACCTTCAGATTACTAGCCCGACTCCCTAACTGCTCAGCCACATAAAATACTCATTTAGCAGACGCTTTTATCCAAAGCGATTTACAGTAAGTACAGGGACATTATCGCTGAGGCAAGTAGGGTGAAGTGCCTTGCCCAAAGACACAATGTCATGTTGGCACAGCCGGGGTTCGAACCGGTTACCTTCAGATTACTAGCCGGATTCCCTAACCGCTCAGCCACATGACCCCCTCCCAAACAGAGTTACCTTGTGGGTCCCAGGCCAGGTTGTAGGTGATGGCATTGAGGAAGAACTGTCCAGTCTTTTGCCACTGGTAGTTAAGTTGCTGTTAGTGGAAGCACAGGAGATAGGGGAGAGCAGGTCAACAAGCATGCTCTCACACACATGCACACACACACGCACACACACACGCACACACACACTCACAGACACACACACCCACTCTCTCACACACACACACACACACACAGTGTGCACCATAACTATGTAATGTAACTTAAACTGCATTGAAGCCAAGACTGGTTAGTGATCCTCCTCAGGAATCTGTTTGTTGAGAGTTGAAACACTCCAGCCATGGTAAGGTGCACACACACATGCACACGTGCACACACACACGCGCACACACACACGCGCACACAAACAACCTCATAAAGTATTCCTACTGTGTGGCATTCACTCCTAGTCGGTGTTACAAACACAAGCTACTCAGAATCTCTGATCTTCCTTCATCACTAACGTTCGGAGTGAAGAGAGAGAGAGAGAGACAGGAGGAGAAGGAGGAGGTAGCTCTCATGTCATACATCATTAAACACTGACACTCCCCCCCCCTCCCACCCTCCCTCCCTCCCCCCTGCCTCCCCTCTGCCACACAATATTACTGTTGCGACAGACTCCCCCTCCTCTCTCCGAAACCCTCTCATCCGTCCGCTCGTCCGCGCCGCTCACCTTGTGCCGTTTGTTTGGGTTGGCAGCGATCGGTTCGAAGATGCAGACGATGTTCCCATAGGAGGCAGCGATCTGAAAACAAAAAGCTGCGTTGATCACAGCAACGCTGCTGCTGCTGTGGAGTCAGTCCCCTGCGGGAGCTCCGAGGGGGGAGATACCAGCAGCAAGAGCAGAGCGGCGGCCATCTTTCTTTTACATTAATAAAGACATCCCGTTAAGAAATGCACACTTCGCTCATCGGCTTGATGAAGTCATCCCAGCTCCGCCTGCCCTCTTGTGTTTGTGTCTGTGTCTGTGTTTGTGTCTGTGTCTGTGTTTGTCTTTGTGTCTGTGTTTGTGTTTGTGTTTGTGTCTGTGTTTGTGTCTGTGTTTGTGTCTGTCTTTGTGTCTGTCTTTGTGTCTGTCTTTATGTGTTTGTGTCTGTGGTTGTGTCTGTGTCTGTGTCTTACCCTGCCAAGTTGGTGGGAGCACTCCACACAGCCCACTTGAATGTTCCCATGCTGAGCTCCAGGGATGATCTGAACACAGTCAAAATCACTGGCCAGGATCACGATATCACAGCCTGAGCCGTAGGCCTGTAGGAGAAAGAGACATAGGACGATTATCACACAGTTGATAATATGTCATTATGGTTTTCACCTGTCAAAACATCGATTTGTTTACCTATTAAAGTGTGTGTGCACACAGTCATTAACTTAATGGGCTAAATATAGTTATGTCCCAGACCAAATAAAGGCATTCGTTTTCCAATGTAATCACCCGCAATATTTAATAATAGACTTCCTGCACGGTATCATTTTCCCTAGCAACCGACAGGGTGAATGCCATTTCACAGCCCTGGCTATCGCATGACATGATCACAATTGGTACATTTAGGTAATAGGGGATGTTTTACAGTTGCGTCTACACCTGAAATGTTTGAATACTGCAGGAGCTCTGAGGGAGTCCCTGTTTGATCACACAGACAGTGAAAGACTGACAGGAGAGAGAGAGACAATGACATCAAAGAAGCGTCCCAGGTTGGAATGGAACCCGGGCCCCTCCAGCAGGGCCTCATCCCCTGTGGTTCTCTACCCAGACAGCCAGCAGGGACCCCTCAGTCTCAGTAGTGTCTGACTGCTTGGCGTGGAGCCCTCTGGACCCGCTCTGACTGGGGGGTGGGGTGTGTGAGTTGCCTCTCCACCTGAGGCCCAGACCTGAGGATCGCTGCAGCACCTGCTGCCCTGCGAGCTGAGGGCCACAGGCAGGGCGACAGGGAACGGGCCGCATGCATTATTCATGAGAACCGGAGAGGCTAAGAAGCAGCAGGTGACAGAGGAGCAGACGGTCGTAAACACAGCGATGATGCCGAGCCCAGACAGAGCATGACGCTGTGCTGAGAACACTGTGCTGAGGAAGCTGTGCTGAGGAAGCTGTGCTGAGGACACTGTGCTGAGGACACTGTGCTGTGGACACTGTGCTGTGGACACTGTGCTGTGGACACTGTGCTGAGGACACTGTGCTGAGGAAGCTGTGCTGAGGAAGCTGTGCTGTGGACACTGTGCTGTGGACACTGTGCTGTGGACACTCATTTGTGGAGGGAGGGAGAGAGAGAGAGAGAGAGAGAGAGTGGGAGGGAGGGAGGGAGCGAGAGAGAGAGAGAGAGAGAGAAAGAGAGAGAGAGAGAGAGAGAGAGAGAAAGGTGCACAGCCTGTTCCTTTGAGTTACCGCAGCAATAGCCGCTGCACATTATCACATGAATTAGAAGCAGTCACCGTCACAGGCTGTCAAGAGCCTCTCCACACCTGCGCCGTCGCACAAGGACACGTCCTGATAGATGGAGAGCTCCTCCAGCCAGGCCTGTGTGATGGGGAGGCTGGGCTGCAGGCAGGGAGCTGGGCTTCAAAGTCAGCTCTGAGCAGGCCTCAGCTCCTTAACCTTTCTATGTGCACGGTGCGTGCAGCAACGTACTGGAGCAGGCTTATGTCTGCTGAACCTGATTGGGTGCACAAGATCATTCATCGACCTATGGAGGTCCCTAAAGGGACCTCATCCCTTGAGGACCTGCACACTGCGTGGTCCCTAAAGCGGGTGAGGAAGATTGCGGCCGACTCCTCCCACCCTGGACATTCTGTGCTTCAGCTGCTCCCTTCTGGCAGGAGACTGCGGTCCATCAGGTGTGTGTGTTTGTGTGTGGCGTCTCCCCCTGTCACAGATCCAGTGTTCAGGGACCCACCAGGCTGGGCTGCTGCTGACAGCCTGGAAGATGACCCGACACCAAATGCAAGGGCAACAAAGGAGGCCCAAACGTACAACAGCAGACATGATGATGCGCTCTCTGTTCAGAGTAAACACTGCACACACACACGCGCATTCACAAACTCACTCATCACACAGTCATATACAAACACACACGCAACACCCACCACACAAAGGCTGCCTTCAAAACACACACATACTGAACACACAGTCAAGTACACACACACACAGACACACACACACACACACAGGCCTGCGGACTAGCAGACACACACCTAGAATCAGCTTACGCCCGCTCTAATCCTAGCTTTAACCAACGCTGGGTTCCGGTTAGCATCCGTCAAATTAGCATGACTCGCTAATCTCAATGTCACTTGGGGGAGTGCTGTCCTGTGCTGCCGGATCCGTGATGCCTTTAGGCCCCTGCTGCTGTTTAGACAGCGATGCTTCATTATTGATAGGAGACGGCTGGACTCGCACCACGTTAGATAGAAGGATCTTAAATGCTGATTGAATCATGGAGGGAGAGACTTAGACCGAGCTGGTGTTTGAACCACAGACGCCAGCATCCACTTCCCTGCCCCTCCTCAATCATCTGGGGAGAGCGTGGACAAAAATATACTGACAGACAGAGAGAGAAAGAGAAAGAAAGAAGAGGGGTGAGAAAAGAGTGAGAAAAACAGCCAGAGAGAGCGAGAAAGCTAACAGAGAGAGAGAGAGCTAAGAGAGAAAGAGAGCTAAGAGAGAGACGGAGATAGAAAAGCGACAGAGAAGAGAGAGGAGAGAGAGAACTTCCGCTTCCACCCAAATGTTACTGATTCTCACCGCTAATTTAATCACGCGAGCAAGTTGCCCTACCACACCTGCTACCTAACCTTCTCATCTCCACTAGAATCACATTAGGCTGCTGTCAACAGAAGAGACTCTAAACTAGAATGGAGAGATGAGAAGGTAAATAATAACTTTTTTATCGGTGTTCAGGACTAAAGTGTCCAGTACAGCTACTGTACAGGCACAGGGCCGAGGCCCTATCCCAGATCAAAGCTCAGATCTGTGGTCATGGTCGTAAAAAACATGACTGTCTATAAGGCAGTGTTGTAAACATGACGGTCTATAAGACAGTGTTGTAAACATGACTGTCTGTAAGGCAGTGTTGTAAACATGACTGTCTGTAAGGCAGTGTTGTAAACATGACTGTCTATAAGGCAGTGTTGTAAACATGACGGTCTATAAGGCAGTGTTGTAAACATGACTGTCTGTAAGGCAGTGTTGTAAACATGACTGTCTGTAAGGCAGTGTTGTAAACATGACTGTCTATAAGGCAGTGTTGTAAACATGACTGTCTATAAGGCAGTGTTGTAAACATGACTGTCTATAAGGCAGTGTTGTAAACATGGCTGTCTATAAGGCAGTGTTGTAAACGTGACTGTCTATAAGGCAGTGTTGTAAACATGGCTGTCTATAAGGCAGTGTTGTAAATATGACTGTCTATAAGGCAGTGTTGTAAACATGGCTGTCTATAAGGCAGTGTTGTAAACATGACTGTCTATAAGGCAGTGTTGTAAACATGACTGTCTATAAGGCAGTGTTGTAAACATGGCTGTCTATAAGGCAGTGTTGTAAACATGACTGTCTATAAGGCAGTGTTGTAAACATGACTGTCTATAAGGCAGTGTTGTAAACATGGCTGTCTATAAGGCAGTGTTGTAAACATGACTGTCTATAAGGCAGTGTTGTAAACATGACTGTCTATAAGGCAGTATTGTAAACATGACCGTCTGTAAGGCAGTGTTGTAAACATGACTGTCTATAAGGCAGTGTTGTAAACATGGCTGTCTATAAGGCAGTGTTGTAAACATGACTGTCTATAAGGCAGTGTTGTAAACATGGCTGTCTATAAGGCAGTGTTGTAAACATGGCTGTCTATAAGGCAGTGTTGTAAACATGGCTGTCTATAAGGCAGTGTTGGCCAGACTGGCAGCAGAGGAGGGTCTGTCTATGCCTGCACTGTCACACAGGACCTGGGGGGTGGAGGGGTTAGTTTGTCATTAACAGCTTGGGATGTCGTGTTCTGGGGTTCCTCACATGGCTCGAAGACACAGTTATGGACTGTGTCATGGACTGACTCCTAGACTGCGTAATAAGGAACCCACAGCAAAATGGCCTTTCTGTAAAGACATGATGGAGTGTGACCATCTCACAAGAACACAATTGCTCTGGATGAGCTTTGGGAGTGAGAGAGTGTGTGCGTCGGTGTGTAGGTGTGTGTGTGTGCACGCGTCAGCTCTGAAGCCCAGCACCTGTCTAACAAGCAGCAGGACCAGCACAGCAGGAAGAGAACAGATTTGGCTCACAGCATTAAGAGGGAAGGCCCAGGAATAAGGCTTCATTTCCACATACACTGACAACAAACACAGCAGACTTCTACAATCACGCGTTAGGCTTTAACTCATACAACCCTCACAATCACCACTGCACCACACTGTTTCACCTTGTCAAGTTCCTAATAATGACAGTATACATGCTATTTTCAACTGTTTCAATCTCCTATTTAAATACAATCAGTGGCGCTACTAATGGCTTTCAGTTCCTCTTTCTGAAAACGATTACATCATGTGGAAATGTTTGAAAAAGTACATTCATGGTTTCACTTCAATAACAAAACAAACCACCCTTGTTTGTGAGTGATGGTAGTTTACTGTAACTCTTTAATAACTAACACATTGCTGTGGTTTGTTCTTAGTGATCTGCGATCTCTGTAGCTTCAACCATTTGCTGCAAGCATGAACAGGCTATCACTGCACTAAATGGAATATCGACTGAACTTTTACAGTGTGTGCACAGACAAATTATGAAGTGTCAACACTTTGCTTAGATAGAGAGAATCTCTCTGGTCACACAAATAGACAAGTACTCGAGCCACCAAAGGTCTACACAATCACTAACCAACAGCAAATACACACCAAGAATACAAAACAAAAATAACATTGTTACCAGGGCAATCATTAGTTCTCAGATCTAGAGCCTTACAGGGAGATACTCAAACATGAGATCTCTTTCTCATAGATTTTCTCATTTCAAACGATCCCCACCCCCGTCCTTTTAGACATTAGGATAACAAATATTTCACAGACTGACTAGGTTGATTAAATTCGGATCTACTGTACACATTCAAAATGTGTGCTGCCTTACATAATGGAGATAACATGATCCACCCCCCATCTCTCCCCTGGCGCTAAGTCACGGGCCGCACAGCTGATGCTGCCGGGCTGACCAGCTGAGCTGAACACACATCCTCAACACACATCCTTAACACACACATCCCCCTAAAGCCTTGGCTCTAGGTTAGGTGCGGCACTCCAATCCTAAACACGACCCAATGAGATGCTGCAATGGAGAGACTGACGACCGATCACTGAACCACGGATCGTGGCACCGCACAAGTATCGCGGTCACCGTAAACACAGGTGGGACCCTGGCGACATGATGGGGATATAATGACCTTTATTAAAGGTCATTGGAGAGACTGACAGTGTTTGACAACAGCAAATAAACATGGCTAGTTAGCTTCAGCTAGCAATCCTGGGGATGCCGGGATATAACCTTGAGGACAAAGTTGCCCCGGTCTGTGTCGACCCCAGATGTCAGAGCAGATGAATGATGTGGAGAGTGAGACCGCCGGCAGGAGACCTCCGAGAGCTGATCCACTATCCGTGACTCTCTCTGTGCAGACATGCTAGTCTGTGTGTGGGGCTAGTCTGTGCAGACATGCTAGTCTGTGTGTGGGGCTAGTCTGTGCAGACATGCTAGTCTGTGTGTGGGGCTAGTCTGTGCAGACATGCTAGTCTGTGTGTGGGGCTAGTCTGTGCAGACATGCTAGTCTGTGTGTGGGGCTAGTCTGTACAGACATGCTAGTCTGTGTGTGGGGCTAGACTGTGCAGACATGCTAGTCTGTGTGTGGGGCTAGATTGTGCAGACATGCTAGTCTGTGTGTGGGGCTAGTCTGTGCAGGCATGCTAGTCTGTGTGTGGGGATAGACTGTGCAGACATGCTAGTCTGTGTGTGGGGCTAGTCTGTGCAGGCATGCTAGTCTGTGTGTGGGGCTAGTCTGTGTGTGGGGCTAGTCTGTGTGTGGGGCTAGTCTGTGTGTGGGGCTAGTCTGTGTGTGGGGCTAGTCTGTGCCGACCTGCTAGCCTGTGTGTGGGGCTAGTCGGTGTGTGGGGCTAGTCTGTGCAGACCTGCTAGCCTGTGTGTGGGGCTAGACTGTACAGACATGCTAGGCTGTGTGTGGGGCTAGTCTGTGCAGACATGCTAGCCTGTCTGTGGGGCTAGTCTGTGCAGACATGCTAGTCTGTGTGTGGGGCTAGTCTGTGTAGACCTGCTAGCCTGTGTGTAGGTATATAGTCGCATCGTATCACTACTAGAACCGTCACTGCAGAATCCAAATCAAACCTACCGTGAACGGAATGTCATTGACGCTTCCCACAGAGTAGCAGCAGTCCCCGGGGTTCACAGCCCCCGTCAGCACCTGATGAAGATGCATTTTCCTTCCAAATTTTCTTTTACAGCAGATGGATATTTAATTATTTACAATACCGACACTTCCACCCTCTCAGTTTCTCCATCTAGCTCCGAACTACCGGGAATCCCATCCGTCTGTACTCGGCCTGTCAACGGCGTCTCCCTCTACAAATACTGGGATATTAATTCGATGTATTTTAGTCAGATATTGGACTGTCTTGTCGTATTATTAACATTTAAAACAGGCCGTATTGTTTCGCTGTCTCCACCATCGCAGGATTAGCTAACAGCGTCGGTAGAACCGAGGTCGGATCTCTGCAGCGAAGCGTCTGACACGCGCGTTCACGAGATGTCAGAGCACGACTGCATGGCTGTAGAAATACACCAACTAGATCATACAGTGTATCAGAATCAGAATGAGGTTTAATCGCTATGCAACATTTACAAACATAGAATTCACTGTGGCAGAAATGAGCAAACATAGAACATATATGTGACATAATAATAAAAAAATGAATACAGTGTAAAATACACTACAATAGGCGTGTGCCTTTTTTGGGCAAGCACAAACATAGATACCTAATCAATCTAGTGTATTATATATCTAGAGTCTTGACGGAGCTGTGTATAGGGAGCGCGCAAAACTGTGACGTCTACGCACACTTTCATTGATTCGTAAAGATGAGGGGCTTCGAACAAAATATTTCAATATGAATAACCAACAATCGATGAATACGTTAAAGGGGACACATCTGCTTAATATAATAGAAACAATGACAAACGCATTATAAAATTCCAACATGATTGCTTCTATTTCATAGATTTCTACACCAACATTGTGAGCTCAGGGAATCCCAGTCCCCTATACAGAGATATTTTGGTTCGTTCTTTCTGGAAAATATGACATGATAGAAATGTGCTCGTGAGCTCGGGTTTGAAGGCGTAAAGTACAGTAAAGTGTTCACCTAATATTGAATGCAATTTATTCTAAGTAGTCTATGTAGGATATAGCAGCCTATGTGTATACGTAACAATTCTGTGTTGGAAATACATTTGTAAAATATTGCCCAAATATAACGACCGCAGTTTATTAAGTCTTATTAAAACGGAACTAATAACTATTTGCAGTCTGCCTGCATGACATGCAAGCAAGTAATGTCCAGTATTACGACGCATGCTGGCGATATAGACGGTAAGCGGTTATTTCTGCAGAGAGGCATCCAGACCACGGTAGCGTGAGCCAGAGGCTATCAACGTAAAATCGGAAACCCTGAGCTGTATCTTTCACATCAAAAACTGTAATTTCTTGCGGTCTTTTCCTCATTATGGTTTATTGTGAGATGCAGACTGGATTTCTTTTAAAATACATGTATATTCTGCAGATGACAGAATATGTGACCTAACTCCTGGTTGTATAACAGCTACCTGGGGCTGACTTTCTACAAGAATCATAGCCTGTTCAGCCACAGGAGCATTAGGCAAGTTAAACACAGTGATGTTGGATGATAAACCTGGCTTGATAATATCTCCTTGCCTTGCATGAATCAGGGTTTGACATGTTGGCTAGATATAGCCAGCATGTCACACATGGTTTAATCAATAATCGCACATTTGAACATATAAAACAGGGGTGTCAAATCCTGGTCCTCAGGGGCCACAATCCTGAAACATTTAGATGTTTCCCTGCTCCAACTCACCTGATTTAAATGAATGGTCATTATCAGGCTTCCACAGAGCTTTATAACAACCCATTCATTATAGAGCCAGGGAAACATCTAAAACCTTCAGGACAGTGGCCCCTAAGGGCCAGGATTTGAGAGCTGTGATTTAAAATGACCTGCGCAATGAGTCATTGACGTGACATGAGACATGTACAGTTATTTTACGTTGTAGACAAGCAGCTATAGGCTACAGCAGTAGGCCTAAAACGACAACTATGCAAATGCAGTTTTTGTGAACTGCGATCTGATTATTACTCAACTGCTAATTAAGGCAAGTCAGTCACCGCACAGGCGCACACTCATTACCATTACAGCGACAATGAAGGAGAGCACAAAGCAGCTCCATAATGTTGTATCTTTTTTTAGTGGCAGATACACCACAGTGTTTTGGGCTGTGACGACATTGCTGCTTCCAATATAGGTTTAACAGGCAACAGGAGTCACTAAAACAGATGAATGGAAGCACATCTCTGTCTTTATGTCGTAAGTAACCGATGTGATGGGCTGGCGTGGGTGCGTGGTTTCATTGGCAAGTCCCGGCACGCGACTGAGGTATTGGTGCGGAATGGGAAGGAGGAAGAGGTGACGGCACGGTTGTAGTTTGTCTAGAGAGTGTTAGAGGAGACTCATGCGCTGCTTATAGCTTCTGCTGCACCGCTGGGAGACAGAACTCTGATCTGCAGAGAGTGGAATTAAATGCATTATAGATTTTCTCATTTCATGGATGGCTGCTCGCTGGAGGGGGTTTCGGCCAGGCCACGGAGGACGCTCCAGTCTGCTCCCCAGGATACAACTGTAATGGAGCCTGTTGTGATTCAACAGTGAATATTAGATGCCGGGCACCTTGAATAAAATAGCGGGAGAGTGGCCCTCGAGGACCAGAGTTTGACACCCCTGTCATAGTGCATCCGTCGACAACAGAAACGCTCCCTGTACTTGACATGGGCGCTGGTACACACCAGGAGGGTTCCAGGGGAGCAGGAAGAAACACATGGAGGGTTTCAGGGCGTATCATAGATGGACAGGGGCTGTGATCTGGAATCAGGCCATCTGTCTGTTCTCTCTCTGAGCAGGGTTGGTCAGGCTGCCTGGTCCTGATCATGTGACCAGGAAGAGCGAGAAAAAGAGTGTCAGTCTGTATTTGTGGGTGGGTGAGAGAGAGTAAGCAATAGAGAGAGGGAGATAGAAAAAGATAGTGTTTGTATTGGTGTGTGTTTGTGAGAGACAGTAAAAGAGTGTGTGTGTGGCCTTCCCCAGTTAGGATGCACAAATGGCTTCCGGCACCACTTCACATCCTCTCTGTTTACCTGTCTGAAGTAGACTGGAGTTGACAATAACAGGGCCAAAAATAGCATTAAACAGAACGCAGACTGGAGAGCTTATCACTTGATCATCTTCCGAGCGAGACAGACAGCCGTCATACTATGAAGGGCTCGACAGTCTTCCTGTGATTGGTGGAAACTTACCTCCAGCAACAGAACCGCACTGTAAAACAGATCTGATCCCACCAGATGGCAGCGACAGAAGAGGAAGTTATTTTTAACGCGGGAGAGGGGGAAAAAACACGAACATCTTTGAAAATGTCCTGTGATCCTTCATCAGAAGAAACACTCCCTGGTCATTCCATTTCTCAGAATGAAAGAAATGATTGATCGTTCACCTCTGTTAATGCAGTGATGCATCCCTCTATTCAAGTTGTGTTAAGCACCCTCGTTTCTCTCTGTTCCATTCAAGCACCCTCCCCCAGCTCCCTGTTCTGGCTGTCACATTCTCTCTCCCTAACACACATGCACATTTCGCTCACACTCCAGATACGTGTGTGCCCACCGACAGTCTGGAAGATCGATGACACCTAATTCAAATCATCTTTCCCTCTGATATCCCCCAGTCCTCCCCCCCCTCTCTCCCTCCCTCCCTCTCTCCTATTTCACCCTCTACCCTTTTTCTTTCTCTCTCCTCCCTCATCTTTCTCTCCATTGGGGGCGTCGAGCCTCCCTAACAGTGGATAAACTGGTCCATCCATCTCTCGTCTTGTCTAGTCCAGCCAGCCTTGGGGGCTGTTATGAATCTCTCGCACCGGCATTTGTTTCAGGAGCGATTTTCTGCCTCTGCAGAAGTGTGCTTGTGCTTGTACGTCCGTGTGGATGAGAGAGAGAGAGAGAGAGAGAGAGAGAGAGAGCGGTTCTGCTGTAACAGGATTACATGTTTTCATCTCTAAATGACTCGGTTTCCTCGTGTCTCTCTGTCAAATCCTCGGCGTGCCGTGTCGGTGGGTGTGCATGTGAATCTGATCCTGTCGTGAGGGAGAGAGTGGGGGAATGTTCTCTATACGGGTGAGGAACCCGGCCTTGTTCTCTAAGGGAACCTGACTGACACACAATACGCTTGAAGATGCCTGAGTCTTCTAAGTGAGAAGATCAAGAGCTTGGCCAAATGCCATGTGGTCAACACGCCACACTCAGGCCCCGCCCACGTCCACCGTAATCCCAGGAAAGGCCCCAACAGGTTGCCAGGTTACGGTGCGAGTGAGACAGAGTGAGGTAAGCATGGAGAGAAACACCTTGAGTTAAGAGAGGGGTAACAGTCATGAGAGCTGAGAGAGAACGCTGTTATGGAGCCGTGGCTCAGCTGCTGCTGTAGGCATGTTGCATGCGTGGCTGAGTCTGTGTGTATTTATGTGTGTATTTATGTGTGTATTTATGTCTGTGTGTGTATTGAGGCTGTGGTGTAGTAGAAGGCTTCCTGAGGGGACGCACTGGGTAACATTAATCCATGTCACTGGTCAGCTCGTCTCAATGTAAAGGCCTGCTAGAGGGAGTCACCAGTGTGTGTGCTTACGTGCTCTGTTTGTTCCTCTTTTCATCTCTTTTTTAAAAGCCTCTAACCGCCCCTACACACACCCAGAGATGAGAAAGAAGCACCATCGGGAGAGAAAAAATAAAGCTATCTCTAAACAGAGAGGGAGACAAACGGAGGAGAGACATGTACAGCAGTGCATGAGAATTGGCAATGGAGGTCAAAGGACATCGGCTCCCATATTTCCTGCTCCTGCAGGAAATGGTTTAGGGCCAGATGAGACATTCAAGGGCCTTTTTACGGCATTATATAAACACCAGTCACAACTTACATTACACTCTCTCGCTCCCTCTCTCTCGCTCCCTCTCTCACTCTTTCAAGGTTATCCTTTCACCTTGGTGGACTAGCGCAAAGTAGCATGTCCAACCTGTGCCTAAGCAAACCTACTCATCATCTCATGTCTAACCTTTGACTCAGCAAACCTCCATAAAGATGTAAAACACACAAACACACAATGAGTGCCTACTCATTTTAGACTACCCTGAGCTTCACTCAGCATGTTTCCAGATCGTCTGCATCTGAGGAATTGCTTTACCACTGAACGTCCAGCAGAGAGCGGTATAGCTCTGTTGATGAGCGCTGACGCCCAACCATCAGCAGGTCAATGGAACCTTAGGAGTTAGCAACATGGCTTCGTCTCCTTGTGTTCTCTGGTGTTTCTGAAAGAACAGCATCGCAGGGTCTTGTCTGTGTATCTGCTGGCACTGAGAAACAGTTTGTGTGTTTATACCACACTGGGTTCAGTGTGTATGTGTGTGTGTATGTGTGTGCGTCTGTCTGGCATGGGCAGGCTGTTAAACCACAGGCCTGCAGAAGCCTATGGAGAGACAGGAAATGATTGTACCATATGGTGCCACTGTATTTGCTGGGCAGGTCTGTCTCTCTCTGTCCCATAACTGAGTTCACACCACTCTGGGGCTTCAACAACTAACTGCAGAAATAAACAAGCTATAGGACAGTACAGGCTTCCATCATCTGTGGCGATTAAACGATATGCATCGGTTAGGCTATGTATAAAATATATATATAAAAATATATATATCACCTACTGAAACTAAAAGCCCCAGAGGCAGCTCCCCATATGGACGTCATACACTGATTAACCCTCCTCATCAACATGCCCACAGTCACACAAATGTAATTCCTTAACTATTGACCTGTTTAAAATGTAAAGTGCTTCAAAATTCAATAGAGAAAACGATCTTGGGACCGTAGATGAGCTGTCTTTAGTCAAAGCAGTGACCTTGAAGTAGATGGTGGTTGAGGCTTGAATGGGGGGGCATTGTTTAAAATACAGATGAGGTTTATATGGATTTGAAGAGAGTATTATGGAGAAAGTATAACGGAGAGAAAACCAATAGAATAGAGAATATGTCCTAATAGAAGACGATATTGCAAATGGTTCCGCCTGCATGTGTCTTTGTGTTCGGCGAAAATCATCAATCTTTCCTTTCACAACTGATAACAGGCTTCAAAAGAGTGAGACAGCTAAAGAAAGACAGAAACTGTGTGTGTCTGTGCCTCCGTGTGTGTGTGCCTCCGTGTGTGTGTGTGCCTCCGTGTGTGTGTGTGCCTCCGTGTGTGTGTGCCTCCATGTGTGTGTGTGTGACTGGGTTTTCAATCACACACCACAAAGACCATGACATTGATACTTGAGTTCAGACCCTCAGTCACCGTAAATCGTCCCCCAACCTTATCTTGCGGAGGAAAAAAAGTGGGAAAGGCTAAATACAACTGAAGGGGCTATTCCTCACCTGCGCTGAAAGAATGCACTTTGAATGCAATGAAATACACTGCAGGTTCACAATCACCTGAAATGTCACTTCTGATCGGATGAAATGGAAGTGCTTCTTGCCCTGGGAAAAGTGTTTTTCAGAGGAAGAGTCATCCGAGGGGGGCGATGACTGTGAAGATGAAAGTGTTCCGGCAGCGATATCGACTCAATTTATTCTGATAAATCCGTGAAATTAAAAGAGAGCGTATGAAAAAACCTATTCGGTCGTTTACTTTCGACCAAAAGGGGGAACCAAAGACCAAGACAATGAATCCGCATGAAATGTGTTTAAACTTCATTCGTGGCCTTTTGTAGCAAACCGGATTTGTTAACACAAAGCTAACAGCGCACCACACCACTTCAGCTACATTTCTCCCTACAGGATCACAGGCCGGCGGAGAGCGTGTGCACCACACAGCCCAAGTTGTGTGAATGCAGGTCATAGTTATGATGTGTGTGTGTGTGTGTTTGTGTGGGTGTGAGTGACTGTGAGCCCTGGAAGGTTCCAGATAGTAAACTGCCTCTGAACCTGGCAGACTTCTCTCTCTCCGGATTATGAATTCTGGTGTTTATAATTATTCCATTTCTTCATGTTACCTTGTAAATTAAGTTTTATTCATACAACTGCATGTCTGTCTCCCTGTCTTGCTGTCTGTCTCCCTATCTCCCTCTGTGTCTCCCTGTCTGTATCTGTCTGTCTGTATCTCCCTCTCTCTCCAATATTCACCTCTTCTTTAACACCAAGTTCATGTGTACCAAGCACGCGATGCTGGGTGTGAGTGTGGGCTGTCACCTGGCCTTTAAGAATGAGCAATGAACGAGAGGAATCTGCGAGGCGTGCTGTGGATGGGGCCGTGCAGCATCCATTACGGGGCTAAAGCACCTCCGTCGTGTTTGATGAGGGAGAGCAACAAAGCCGAGCCCCGGGACAGTCCATTAAACCTTCGCTCGCCCTCTCTCCCTTGTCTCTCTCTTTCTTTGGAAGACACACACGCTATTGGATGTGCCTTTGCCCAACCATCGATCATGTCGTTGTTAGTGGAGCAAATGGAGATGTTTTTTTTTTACCTTTGTGTTGTCACTATGCTTAACGCACGCACACGCATACCCACAATGAGACGTTCAGATTGTATGTGCTTGACTGAACTCAGGCAAAACCAAATCTTTCTGATCCATGGATGCACATTTCAGTGCCTTACTTTTGTAAACCTCTCTTCCTTTTATTTCATGAATCCCAGACAAGGCTCTGCTCCTCTAAATAAGCAAGAGCCTGGCCATGGTGGAGGTGGTTGTTGGTCAAGCCAAAAATCCTTACTGGCAATCTTTAGATTCAGATCCTAGCAGATTGGCTGTGTTACACAGACTGAACTAAGAGCTGCAGAGGATTTTGACAGCTTGAGAAATATACAGAGCATATTGGTAACAGAAAAGGACACCTAATCAATCCATCTCCTGCGAGAAACGTCTTTGAGTAGGAAAATGATCACTTTTCGTAGATCAGGGTATTGATTATGAGTGATGCTTGTTTGCAAACAGCAAAGTAAGCGCGAGCGGATACAGCCGTTTCCTCGCCACGTTCGTTGGACGGTAGGATGTTTAATCAGCAGCTTGTCGACGCGTTCCCCAGCAATTTGTCAAAATGAGGAACGAGAAAACGCACCGTGAATTCCAGAACGTCCAAGTTAAGGTTTGCCAAAACAGAGTGATTCTTACCAGAATCCCGGTAATCACCGTAATCATATCATGTATAGGTCAAAGGTCGTGGCTGCACGCGTGAAGGGAGTGCTGTAATCATTTCCCTGGGATGTCAGGTGTGTGGAGGCGAAGCGATGAGCCTTTCTGCAGGTCATCACAGAGGCTGCTGTCTGTCGTACAGCATAGGGTTAAGTGGTGCGGCACCTGAACAGACCCTGTCGGAACGCAGCCACGGAGCTTGAGCTCAGTCATGCTGTGTTGAAGCTAAATGTCTGGCCTGCCTGTCGATAGCACAGACGGTCCTATCATCCCAATCAGAATGGGCTTCATGGTGAGTATACAAACTGGAATTTACCGTGGCAGGAAGGTGTAGTAGACAATAAAGATTTACAGATCTTATATAAAATAAGTAGAATAGTACAATAGTCTAATTCTAAGAATCAATTAATATAAAGTATATACCGGTATACAAATAAGAATAAGAACAGCAAAATTGTGGAACTGAGGTCAAGGGAGCTTGTACGCAGGGCAGTTAGGTATCTGGTGGAGATGGAACAGTTCATAAAAGTGGTAAATGTCAGCGGGAGGCCTTGGCCTTGTTGAAGAGGCCAGAAGAAGATGGAAAAAAATACAGATGCAAGATGAGGAGTGGACAGAGACACACAGAGAGCTGTGTTAGGTGTTAGGACTGAACGCTCCTCCACTTCACCTGCTGAGCACAGTGTTAGGACTGAACGCTCCTCCACTTCACCTGCTGAGCACAGTGTTAGGACGGAACGCTCCTCCACTTCACCTGCTGAGCACAGTGTTAGGACTGAACGCCCCTCCTCTTCACCTGCTGAGCACAGTGTTAGGACTGAACGCTCCTCCACTTCACCTGCTGAGCACAGTGTTAGGACTGAACGCTCCTCCACTTCACCTGCTGAGCACAGTGTTAGGACTGAACGCTCCTCCACTTCACCTGCTGAGCACAGTGTTAGGACTGAACGCTCCTCCACTTCACCTGCTGAGCACAGTGTTAGGACTGAACGCTCCTCCACTTCACCTGCTGAGCACAGTGTTAGGACTGAACGCTCCTCCACTTCACCTGCTGAGCACAGTGTTAGGACTGAACGCTCCTCCACTTCACCTGCTGAGCACAGTGTTAGGACGGAACGCTCCTCCACTTCACCTGCTGAGCACAGTGTTAGGACTGAACGCTCCTCCACTTCACCTGCTGAGCACAGTGTTAGGACTGAACGCTCCTCCACTTCACCTGCTGAGCACAGTGTTAGGACTGAACGCTCCTCCACTTCACCTGCTGAGCACAGTGTTAGGACTGAACGCTCCTCCACTTCACCTGCTGAGCACAGTGTTAGGACTGAACGCCCCTCCACTCTTATCACAGACATCAGTAGAGTAACATTACAAGAGCCTCACCACCTCTCCAGACAAATCGTCTATTCAACACAGATGGTCAAAATGAGGTGGTGTGAATTCATTGCTCAAAGCACCGGACAGTCGACTCCAATTTGATGCTCTGACACGTGTGATTGGGGATTTGACTTGTGGGATATAAAGGCTTCTTGTTTGATAAGCAGTGGGAAGAACCTTCCTCTAAGCACACTTCAGGACAACAAACGCACGAAACAACAAGGTGCAACAGCCGGACAAAGCAATAAATATATGAACAAAAACACACTTCCAAATGCATGACTGCTCGTCCCTCTCTCCCTCTCTCTCTTGTTCTTTCCATCTCATGTACCGTATCACTCTTTTTTTGTTTCCTCCCTCCTGTCCATTGCGTTCTAAATAATTCTCTGTCATAAGGAGCATCAGAATGGCCATGTGTGTGTTTCTGCTGCAAGAGAATCTGGATGGACCCAAGGGCCCCGGGCCCCGGGCCCCGTTATCAAATATTAACACTGGGTTAAGAGCTGAGCACCATTGATCCTAGCAAAGGCTTGAGGCCCCTTTGTGGGTGCAGCATTTTAAGCAGCCCTACTAGGAAATCAGGACGGGGCGGGAATATTAACAACGGTTCCGCCACAGAAGCTGTGGAGGGAATCTGCATTGTAAAGCGAGGGGCCACGCTGTTTGCAGTGTTTTGTGTGGCGTGCTGCAGGGTAGGAATGAGAAGGAACAGGATGTCAGAGACCCCTGCATGAAACAACGGCCCTCAGAACGATTAGCACGACGAGCCTCACCTGAGCTCCAGTCAGTGACTCAGCTAGACTCGGCTAGACTACACTGTACACACCCTGTTCCTGACCGGTGATCCGAGCTGTAGGAATGATGTAGGAACATGAAGCTTCTGCTTAACGTGATGGTGCACAGCTATTCCCACACACACATGCACACACACACACACAGGACCAGTACACACCCCCTCTCTCACAAACACATTCAAACATTCAGGCCATAAGCAAATACTATAAATCCATGTGCAGCAGATCGACAGGTAGATCTTCAGTTTCTAACAATGGACAGAGGGTGGAGGGAACTAAGAAGTTTGAGCTATGGAGAAAAGTGACACCCACACACACCCACACACACCGCACACACACTCCGACCTCACAGGTGCCCCTCAGCCGAAAGTGTTTTATTGTGTTTCCCCTCCTAATCTAAAACATCTGTAAACCGGCAGACGCCATTTCAGGCAGGAGAATTTACAACTCTGTGCGTTAGGCATGGTTAAATAAATGAAGTCTAAGGTAGTAAGCTGCAGCCTGGTGGGTAAAAGATGACTGGGATGTATTTTTAGATGAAGGAGGAAACAGACTATGTTACAGCAGCAGTAGACTCCATGGTTGGGACCAGGCAGGACAAGGTTACTGAGGTTAACACAGTAATCCCTCTTCAACCTTACAGGCAAACTTAAACAGCGCCTCATTTTCAGCGAGCTAATTTGAGGGGGAAAAAAAATATGACTTTTTTAGACATGTTATTAGAGTCGGCAGATGAGGGCCAGACATTTTGATTCGCAGCAATTTTCTATTAAGCTTTCAGTTTGCGCCGCCTGTCTCAGCCATTCAATTACCAGTGCCAATGCTATTACAATTTGAACCTTATCTTATGACTGCGTTTAATAGACTGGAAAATTAACTCTCCACGTAAGTTTCCGTTGAAATGCAAAGTTCCTGTCCACTGTATCGGCTGTTAAAACGAAGCAGTCGATTACGACCCCCCCCCCCCCCCCACACACACACACACACACACAAAAAAGGTGTAAAACTAGCTAGTTGTCCCATTCTGTGGTTAGGAGGATGTGGCTCAGGAGCCCGGGTGGAGGAGGGAGGGAGGGAGACAGGCTGAGGGTGAAACGAGGGGAGGAAGAGGAAGGCTAGAGTGCCCTCCTCTCTGCTGTAATGGACAGATGTTTGGACAGGTTCTCTAATCTTTCGAAATCCTTCTCCTGAGTAGTGCGTGCTGAGCACAGAGATCAGCTAAACGTCCACCCTGAGGCATCTACACGGAGGAGGAAGCTCGCATCGTGGCCCGCTGTCGTCCGTTTGGACGCAACGTTACTAAAACTGTTGATATTCCATCATTCCGTGCAATAACAGTGTATGTTTATGATGATGTACAATGTAAACATTTCCATTCCTAAGCGCTGTGCCAAACCAGGGTCGGCCTGTTGGCTGGTAAAGTGTTGGTGATGAATGAACGGCCTGCTAAGTGACGACACACAGGCCGGCTCTGAGGCGAGCGCTCACCTCTGACACGATCCCACTTAGACCGCTTGTTAACCTGAGGACACTGCACACACACTCACACTCAAACGTACGTCTGCATACAATACTTACACACTCACACACACACTCCCACACACACACTCAAAAGCTCCCACTCTCCTAATAAAACTCTTAGAGTAGTACCAACATTTAATTTGGTGGTATATGGTTGCAGACTGCATCTGGATTCACTTAGCAGACTGGTGTAAATACGCTAGAATTGTACGCAGCTAAAATAGTCTGTTGGACACGCAATGCTGAGGGTACTCAGCACTCAGCTCACGCAAAAATGTGCTTGAGTGTACGTGTGTGCCCATGTACTGTGTGTGTTTATGAGTGTGTACGTGTGTGTATGTGGTGTGTGAGTCTGTGAGAGCATGCGCTTGTGAGCATGTTTTCCACTTCCCTCAACATCCCACCGATGGTAGTCTGATGGTATTTTGATGGTTCTTCTAAACGCTGCCGCCTGGACACACGATGCAGTCGAACCGCTGAAGAGCGCTCCTCCTCTTCCTACCGAGGGCCTCCGAGTCTGAGGAGCAGAGAAACACACGAAAACCGTTGTTCACTCTCCGCTTCTGTCTCTGCACATCTGGCCGAGTGGAAAATAAGAGTTATCCATCTGAAATATTCATGCAGCCTTATTTAAACCCACAGTGGAAGAGGTCAGCCTCGCATGACACACAATATACAGGATAGAATCAGATCCAAACCCACTGAACACACACGCACACATCTGAATGCACACACAAGTGCAGTTTCCATGGAGACATTCACACCTGCGTTTAAGTCTTTTAAAAACGAAATATGCATCAGCGAGGTCACAGAACACAGTAGTTACACTATTTAATGAAGTAGGGAATTAGGAGCCAAAAGGTCGGAGATGAACCAGTGCTGAGGAACAAGGAGGGTCAAGAAGTCTCAACCTGGACTCCCAGAAGAGACCGAAAACTAAGAGTTCAGGATCTACAAAGACATTTTTGATTCTCATTACCAGAATATCGATGTATATTTCGAACACCCCAACTGTCACTGGCCAGTTTCCCTGAAACAAGGCGAAACAAGGTTTTTCTTTGGTTTCCTTTTCTGGTCAGAAGATGGAATAAAGTCATAAATGTAATAGATCATAATATTTACACATAATTGTATCTTTGTCAAAACTTTGTAAAACCCAAATCAGTAAGTAAACGCACTTCATGAAAGACATAGCTGTAGTTTCTAGAACCCTAACAGCCAGCACTTATTGATGTATCAAAGCCTGAGCATATAAAAGCAGTCCCCTAGGCGACTAGATTTATTGGGTAAATGATTGACACTTTTGATCGCACAACCACATTTCCAGCTAACTTCTTATTGTTGCAGTGTAGCGTGCACACTACCACAAGCACAATTAGTTTTTTAATCAATATTTATAATTGTATATTTTTTTTTTACTTGACATAAAGTAACTTTGTTTGGCTGAGCTCTGTTCTGTAAATGTTAGGGTTCTCCTGTAATCAAGGCGTCAGATGTGAGCTTTGCTTCTTCAGTGAGATGGACAGTTAAACTCTAAACTGTCCCACAACTCCAAAAATGTCACCCTTAAAAACACACAGACTTGGGATTAGAAACGCTAGCGAAACACGGCAACACGGACACAGTGTCGGCCGTCGTGTAAACGTGTGTTTCCTGCAAAAGCAGAAATAAATTAAGGCCATCATTTTGTCTCATAAATAACAGATGTTATGGTGGAGTGTCTCGCTTAATTATTAAACCTCCTGAATCTCTTTCGGATGGGTCTGAGGAAGCTGAAGGTTTAATTTTAGCTCTTGGCTTTTTGCCGCCTCAGTGAAGGACCAAACTCAAAACGTAGATAAAAGGAATCTTTATTTTCCTTTTCCAAGGAAAATGGTCGCCACGGTGTGCGCTGAGCTTCAATTAAACAAGTCGAGGAATCCTCTTTGGGAAATGTCACCACAGTGCTCATGACCTCTCAGGGGTCAGAGGTGAGTGTTTTCGTTGACAGACAGTGACAGTTTTCTCAACCTAATGCTCAGCTGAAAAGAAAAGCTCATTTGGGAGATTGATTAAGTCCTGATTGACACAAAGACGAGTGTTATGTTGCAAGAAGGGGGCAAGACCCTGCGGTATTAGAGGGAAGTATCCAAAAGACAACCTGCTTAAAGGACCGCATACAGAAGCTTGTTTCTCAAAGAGGCTGACTGCTAACTGATCGGTGTAGTGTGTACTCTATGGTAATGATCCATCAGTCAAGAAGTCCTGGATTTCTGTCACATGGCGGAATAGTCTTACATTACAGCCCCCCCCCCCCCAAAAATAAAACATCCAGAAGGTTGGTTTGAGTGGTACGTCTCTGGCCAGGGCAGTAGCTGAGGGGCAGAGCCGCTCCCAGAATCCTCCCCCTCCCCCCATGGTGTTCAGACATGTGTGAAATTAAAGCTATCAGATCTTCATATCTGACTGAAAACACTATTTATCTTAGCGAAACATTTCTGCAGAATCAACACTCTGGGGACAAATGTCAGTGTGGCGATACGAGCTATCAGCGACACGATGCATCAACTGTACATGCAAGCCTAGCCAGCAGAGTGAACATAGGTGTGTGTGTGTGTACGTGTGTGTACGTGTGTGTGTACGTGTGTGTGTGTCTGTGTGTATACATATTCATAAGAGGCTTTCAGGAGAATCCAATAACGAGGGTGTCAAAGGAGATTAAAGAGATTGACCTTTGCTGACTCCAGAGGTGTGCGTGTGTATGAGTGTGTGTGAGTGTGTGTGTGTAAAGGGGAAGGGGGGGGGTGGGGCTGAGAGAACAGCAGAAGCTTCTCACATGAAATCAGTTTGGTGTAGAATGTGGTGTTTCAGCTGATCTCCGAGGCAGCGTTGGAGGGCAGGTTTGCACTCATGCTGGACTGCTGCACTGCATGGAGCAGCTGCCACAGAGTCACTGGAACGTTGAGAAACATCAGACACAGCCTAGTCAGGCAGGTAGAGCTGATATCATGAGTTAAAGTCTCTAGTTACTGGTTAGACGCGGTGTAGCCTTGGCTCAGTGTGTGTGCGCGTGTGTGTGAGCTGTGTGTAGTCACAAGTGGGCGCGGCAGGATTTCTGTTCTCATGATCTGGGTTAGTGAGCTATGCGTGTTTGAACAACACAATCAACTCTGTTTAGTCTTTCTGTCTCTCTCTCTTCGATATCTCCAAAGTGCATCGCATGCTCATGTGTACACACACACACGGACACGCTCCTACACACACACGCACACAGTCTCCTGTAGAGAGCAATACGATCAATGTCTTTCTGTTCGTCTGCTGTTCTGCTGAGTCTCTGAGTCATGGTGTCCACACTACACACACACACTCACGCACACACTCACACACACGTGCACGGTGTGTTTGCGCTATCGATGACCTGTCACTTGTCTGTGCCCTTTCCCTGCCCAGAGCTGCTGCTCAGGGAGAGAGACTGATGAGGATCAACCAACCCTGCTGAGAATCCTGGATGACCTGCAGACACACACGCACAAACTGCTGACACACACACACACACACACACACACTGTAGACACACACACACACCTACACACACGCACACTGCAGACACACACACACACACTGCAGACACACATACATGCATACGCACACACACGCACTGCAGACACACACACACACACACTGCAGACACACACACACACACATGCATACGCACACACACACACACATATGCACAAACACACATGCACACCGTACACACACACGCTCACTTACCCTCCCGCCCCCCCATCGCTTCCCCCCCCTTCCTCCCTCCACTCCCTCCTCTATCATTCTCTCAGGTCTGCAGCGTCCCCCCCCCCCTTCCCCTCGGTCTCTCTGCTCTGCAGACATGAAGTCACTGAGTGTCCCTCTGCGTGCGACGCAGCCTCAGTCAGACAGGCTGACATTCACGGCAGCGGCAAGCCATCGATCTGAGGAGCAGACCTGGGCACAGACACCGAGAGGGAGGGAACACTGCAGAACTGAGAGAATGATAGAGGGGAGGGAGTGAAGGGAGGAAGGGGGGGGGGGAAGAGATAGAGGGAAGGAAGGGAGAGAAAGAGGGAGGGAGGGAGGGACGAAGGGAGGGCACCGCAGGACTGATAGAATGATAGAGGGAGGGGAGAAAGGGAGATGGCCATGAGACTGATGGGATGATAGCAGGGTGATGGAGCATTAGAGGAATGATAGAGAGCAACAAAGTGAGAGGGAGAGAGAGAGGTGATGAAGTCTAAGGAGAGGGATGGAGTGTTACTGAACTGATAGAAGACTGACAGAGTCCCTCTGCTCACAGAAACATCGTTTCTCTGAGTCACTCACCTGGGGAAGGCACAGGGCCAGACAGAGAGGGAGACAGACAGACTGACAGACTGACAGACTGACAGACTGACAGACTGACACAGGCAGACTGGGAGACAGACAGGGTGACTGAGATTGCAGGACAATAATGTGAATCCAGGGAGTCAGGTAACGTAGCGGTTAGGAAATCATAGTAATCAGAATGTTGCCGGTTCGATTCCCGGCCGTGCAGAATGACATTGCGTCCTTGAGAAAGGCACTTCACACTAATTGCCTCAGGGGGAATATTCAATACTTGTGTACCGGTGGTTAGTGGTAGGATTCCATGTGCAAAAAACCAGGGTTCAATTCCTGGTAAGGATTCGATTCCTGACCAATGCTTTGAACAAGTGTGTGCCTGTGGAATTTCCCCACTGTGGGACTAATAAGGGATCATTTCTCATGTCGCTGTGGAAAAGAACATCTGCTAAATAAAACAACTAAATGTAATAACAAATGTGGCTTTTTTCAATGCATCATCAGTAAGATCAGCAGAAGGAAGCGTGACCTTGAAGCGTGAAGCCTGACCGTGTTTGAGAAGGCACAGTGGAGGAGAGAGGCAGGAGAAAGGCAGAAAAGAGGCAGAAGAGAGGCAGGAGAGAGGCAGGAGAGAGGCAGGAGAGAGGCAGGAGAGATGCAGGTGTGGGCTGCGTGAAGCGGTGGGGGAGCGGGGGGTGTTCACAGAGATCGAAGGAGCGTGGAGAGAGAAAGAGGAAGAAGAGATCACTGAGAAGGCGACGGTATCACCGGGCGATATTGACCCCTGAGGAAATGACATTATCCAGGAGAAGAAGACATCAAAAGAGAGAACAGGAGAGCAGAGGATAAGAGAAGGCAGGGATGAGTAAACTATAGCCCTTCTCTTTTGTGAAGAACACCTGACATTTCTCGGTGGTGGTTTTTCATCTCTTCTCTCTTGACACTGAGGCTCAGTAAATGCCACTATGAGCTACTGTTGAGCGTGTTGCTGCTGGGTCACATGTCCTCGGAGGCTCATAAACCCACCGGTGACCACTCTGCTAAATCAAACAATACTTCGCATTTTAGCTGGAATTGGTGGCCAGATGGAACTGATAATGGAGCACTAGTCCTCTTAAATGTGACCATATTTTCAAACCAAACACTGTTACGATGTTCAAGATGAGAAACTCAATATGAGTAACGGGAAAATAAGTCAACTTGTGACCAACTCATCGGCTAATGAAAAATTATAAAAAAGCTAAATTCCTAATAATTTAATCAACTACTGGGATCAGTTACTTGCCTTTGAAAGTGACGTAGCATAACTGAATGTGCATGTCGGTGATATGTTGGAGTCACACTGTGACATTCCACACTGTGAATAGTAGCATATCATTGATTTAATCGCCTTAATAATAATTGATTATCCAATATTCATACAGTATAAAAACATAAGGTAAGTACGGAAGTTAACTTATTATTTAAAACTCTACAGTGCATTGCCACGCCGTGAAACTTGCTTTTACCCTGAAACACTGACAATTTAGAACGCAAGCCTTCCTCTCCTTCCAAGGCTTCTATCAACATGCTGGCGTTCGGAATCTTCCCATTTCAACAGCGTGCTGACAAAACAAAGATTTCACCCTGAACTAACTCTGTATTACCACAGCGCCCACAGTCCAGCCTGTAATTAACCACAAGGTCAGGCTGCCAACTCAGCTTGATGGAGAGACAACGTGGAGGAGAGCAGCTTGAAACGAGTTTCCAGGAGCATCATGATCAGAAATCTGCAGTCATTACCAGAACACATTGTCAGACGCCACAGTATCAGCCTCCATGGTAAAGAACCACAATCAGCCCACTCTCAAATCCATCCCTTCCCCTTTCAGCTGGTGTTGTGTGTACATGAGAAAGTGGTAAGGATAATGTAATGTGTGTACGTGTGTGTGTGTGTGTGTGCACAAGCAGAGACCTGCCCTGCAGAGATAAACGCCCGCTATCAATTTCTTTCTGCCAGGAAGAGAAGAGGGAAGTAAACGAGAAGGTAAGCAGAGAGAACTGATGAGTGTTGATTGTTTAATGCTTAAACAAAGACAACTGGAAGATTAGATAGAGAGAGAGAGCAGAGAGGAGGGGGTCTGGGCAGGGCGATCAGGGAGAGAGACGATGAGGGCAGCTGGGCGAGGCGGCCGGCAGGGTGGAGCTGCGAAGGTCAGGGGTCAGGGTGGAGCTGGGCGTGGCTCTGTCAGACCATGACTGCTATATTGCTTGTCCTGATTCTGCACACCAAGCACATGGTAACCACATGCAAACACACACACACATACGTTCTCAATCTGACCCTCTCTCTGTCACACACACACCAACACATCTCCCATCGTTTGTTATTTGTGTTCACATTTGTGTTGTATTTAGAGATTTTTTTTGTGCAGACATCGGGTAAAGATATGATCGGCTGTGCCTTTGCTAAGATGCAGCCGTATTTCCCCAGCTGTCTGTGGCTGTTCTCGGGCATGTTGTAATCTTCAGGCTGTTTATTCATGCAGCTGGTGTTCAGTGTTCGACCAAGGGTCAGATGTATGGCGGCGGGAAAACGCTGGAAAGAGGCTTCCGGAACGTGCAGACGTTCTGTTTCCACACAGAGATTCAGATGTACACAAAACAACTTGGCTTGAGAATCTGCATAAAGTCTCCACAGGTTAGACACGGTGCATACACAATGTTTGGAGCCAGAAAAATGTGTCTGGTCGATAGGGCTAAGAGAGCCAGATAATTTATGACCGTTTACTTGGTCTGCGAACATTATACAGTATGTTAATGTGTCACTGAAGCTGTGCCTGATCAAATATTAAAAGTACATGCTAATTCATGTTCCTGCCAGAAGTTGTGTTCATCTGAGTCCCTACTGAACTGTGCTTTATTATACGCCACCAAGTCATTTAAGTGTTCTTAAAGGAGTTGGTGGCATATATGTTGGTCTGAGCTAAGGAGTTGATCCGCATGCAGGGCTTACATGTGGGGCCAACATCTCATGGTAGTGTGTAGACAAATCTGACCGGGGGTCTATATGTCCAGATGGTTGGAACCTACAAGAACCAATAAATCCACTTGGACAACCGACCAGCGCAGACACCATTTTGGTTTTCAGTAGAGAGAGCGAGATAGAGAGAGAGAGGGAGAGAGAGAGAGAGAGAGAGAGAGAGAGAGAGAGAGAGAGAGAGAGAGAGAGAGAGAGAGATTGTGTGTGAGAGATCAGAATAAAAATCAGATTGGGGTTTATTCGCTATGCAAGATTAACAAACATAGAATTCACTGTGGCAGAAATGAGCAAACATAGAACATATATGTGACATACTGTGAGTACAATGTAAAATACACTACAAATATGATACAAATAACAAATAGTACAAATGATACAAATAATACAAATTATACAAATAACATGGAAGTACAAATAACATAGATACAAAGTGGAATGTGTGTAAAACAGAAAATGAGGGAGTGTGAGAACAGGCATGGAGGAGGTGTAAATAGACCTGGCCATGCCGAGACCCCCACACATTTATAGCTAAGCTAGTATTTTTCGGGTTTACTGAGTGCCCCTTCTCTAGAGTATACAGAGAGAGATTGATGCTCAGTGACAACCTCTGGTATCACCTCTCCTTGGGTCACATGACACCGGCATCATTAACCCCCTGACACATGATTGGTTAAAGATGTTTGCCTGAGACTCAGTCTGGATTCTTCTGCTCTCTTTTCCTCCCCTCCAACAGCCAGCCTTCATCCCCGCCTGGTTTTAACAAGCTAGCGGGCACGACAATTCTCCCACTCTCCCACTCTCCTCTCTGATCCCAAACTCACCCCATTACAAGCAATTTGTGCTATTAGTTCTGAGGGCCATCTGGGTGTAATAATTACACTGTTTCTTACCTCCATTCCCCAAACCTTTCTCTCTCTCTGAATGATTGCTCACAGTCTCAATCAGCACTGGGGCAGTCTGGAGGAGAGGGGTGGGGGAGGACGGAGAGAGGGGGGCAGAGGGGCAGAGGGGGAAGGTGGAGTGTGGAGGCAGGTAGAAGAGGAGCGTTGAGAGGATGTGAGCGTGGATCCTTCTCTCCGCTGGCTGCCTGCTGGGTTTGCTTACAGCTGGATCATAATTACTTTCTCTAAATTACAGCCAATTTGCAGATGATATGCGTGGGTGGCTAATCCAGAAACCATTTGGTAAATGGAGGGTGGATTTTGATTGGATGGCATAGATTTTACCAAATCGAAAAGCTTGTAAAAAGTTTTTTTAATTTGTAACATATTTTTTATTATGAGAGCTGTTTTCACTTTGTATTTCAAATGTCTGTCACAGTTTGAAGTCTCTGTCAAAGGTTGCTAACTCATGCGAACATAAACACAGACCCCTGGTGGTATGTTTGACAGACAGACAGACAGATAGACAACCAGAGGTTTATCACTCAACAAGGGCCCCTCCACCACCCACCCCCCCACCCCCAACACAAACACACACACACTCCCCCGCTTCTCAACTCCAGACTCCCTTTCTGACAAGGGCCTCCAGACAGCTGAATAATTTCCCATTTCATAACAAGCCATTCATCAGAAGTTAATTATGAAAGCAATAATGAGCAGCAATGATTAAGAACAACAGCTCTGTGGGAGCAGAAGTCTTCAGTCAGACGTGTCAAGTCGACAGCCCGGAGGAGTAATCAGGCCTCCATTCAAAAGGGATGACCTTCAGGCTCGGAGCAGACACACCACAACAACCAAGCAGAACGACCCGGAAGGAATCACACACACCCATATCATGTGACTCAGTCTGTGTTCTGGCAGCATCTTTCATCTCCTCTTCCTCTACCCCATCCCCCTCTCCTTCTCTTTCTCCCTGGTAAGTCTCTCTAAAGTGTCCAAACAGTGCTTCATCAATGTGAGTTACCGTCTCACCGTTTCAGACACCGCTGACAGAGGTCACTCCCCCAGAATGCAGTCTGTTGAGAGACGACAGCTCTTAAGGCCTGAAACAACAATAACCTGGTCTGGGACTGTCTACCAGCCACAAAGAATACAGGCAGAACAACACAGGTAGAACAACACAGGTAGAACAACACAGGCAGAACAACACAGGCAGAACAACACAGGCAGAACAACACAGGCAGAACAACACAGGCAGAACACAGCAGGAACACCACAGGCAGAACAACACAGGCAGAACACAGGCAGAACAACACAGGCAGAACAACACAGGCAGAACACAGGAAGAACAACAGAGGCAGAACAACACAGGCAGAACAACACAGGCAGAACAACACAGGCAGAACACAGGCAGAACAACACAGGTAGATTAGAATAAGAATTGTCCAGTTGTATCTGTGTTTCCGGGGTTAATACCAAGAATCAGCTTCTCGCCCCCCAGACACAGTGCAGCAATCCCATGCTCTCAGCCCCGGTGTTGCATCATTCTAACACCAGGGCAGTTTAACCACACCGTATCAAGTGGAACAAGGTGCGGTCTGTGTCTACCAGACAGCAGACACTCAAAGATGGATGAACAGAGGTCAGGTAAACAACCAGGAACATGAGGAGGCTGGTGACAGCCTTGTGCTCCAGGCCCCAGTTTGGAAGTATGGGGCGTGGGCAGATTATGGCGGCGGTTAACAGGAGTCGCGGCCGTGGCAACGCTGGGATGGGAGGAGGATGGCAGCAGAGTTTGCAGGCTCCTACCCCCCCCCCCCCCCCCACCCCCCCGGCAGGTAAACACCCACCCCCCTGCCAACACCTGTCTGGAGACGACCCAGAGGTACAAACGCTGTGTCTCTGTCTGTCTGCAGGGGCGTCAAGCATGTGTCAGCGGGTTGGGGGCCTGGGTTCCCCCTGTGTTCTGATGCTAAAAGCGTATACATGAAACTCGTCATATATAATGATCACAGTAACATACATCACTAGCATCACTGTAATGCTGTATAAACCGTCTGACACGTTGTATACAGCGGGGGAGCCAGTTTCCTTAGGCCTCCAGGGAAATGTGTTCTCCCTGTGTTCTGGCAGGGGCTGAGTGTGGTTCTGGACCGGTTACAGTGACCATGGTAGTACATGCTGTCAGACGGAGCCTGGAAGGGCAGATCTGCTGGAGCTTGGATGTCTTCAGGCTGGAGGAGAGAGACTGGCTGACTGGAGAGAGAGGGTTCTGGATCGTGGTGAGATGGGGGGGGGCTGGGGGATGAGGCTTTAGGGAACCTGGAGAGAGAGTTCTGGCTGACTGGCTAGAGATTGAGGAGAGCTGGTAGGGGGTGGACGGCGTGGTGGAGAGGGGGTAGCGGAGGTGAGGAGGTGTGTGTGTGTGTGTGTGTGGAGGAGGGATTTACAGAGTGGGGGGGGGGGGCAGGGATGTGGTGCTCTGATAGAGAGGTATCTCTGGGCTCCAGCACACACAGATATGGTTCATGTCATTGCATTGCCAGCACAGCTCTCAGCGTGTGTGTGAGAGAGAGAGAGAGAGAGAGAGAGAGAGAGAGAGAGAGAGAGAGAGAGAGAGAGAGAGAGGATAGAGAGAAACAGGGCTTGGCATGGAGTGTGTGAATCTTGGCATGGATGTTTTTAGCTGTCCCATCTACAGTACACTGCCAGGAAGGTTTAAGACACACACACACACATTCACACACACACTTACCACACCCTCTCAGACACACACATACACTTACCACACTATCTCAGACGTACACGCGCATACGCCACAAATACCCCACTATCTCAGAGACACACAGACACACACACACATATCCCACTATCTCAGAGACACAAACACGCACATACCCCACTATCTCAGATAGCATCTCCATTCTCATCTTTCTATTTCGGTCCCATCCATGTGTCTCCTTACACAGCCCGAACGTTCCCCAGTTATTAGCAGGAAATGCTCCTGATCCACACAGTCAGGATGGAACACATGACCAGGCCGCTGCCAGGGGGAAACTTTCTCCATAACGAGCTCCATTACAACCGAGGGAAAATACATTGAGCAGGGATATGTAGGGACAAAAGCCACTGAAGCATTACACACACACACACACCCACATGCACACACACACCAGCACACACACACATCCCCCACACACACCCACATGCATGCACACATCACACACACCCCACACACACCCCACACACACCCAGATGCACGCGCACACACCTCCCCCCCCCCCCCCCCCCACACACACACACACACACCACAAACACGCACACACAGTGCCCTTCTGTTTATTGACTGAGGATAATACGGCCCCTCTGAAGCAGACAGTCATACCTGGGATGACTTGATCAGACATCATGTGACTCGGTGATGGAGCCAGGCTGATGGACATGTGGTCATTTTCCACAGTCCAGCTCCACTGAGCCCAAAGCTGAACCCATCTGAGAGACTCACATAATGGGGCTGTTGGTCAGGGTCATTTCATGCATGAACTGGTAGACAGGAAGGGCTTTTCAGTATGCCAGCATCAAGTCTGCTTGCTGCTTTAAAAGCAACAAATACACACACACGCAGACACACACACGTACACAGGCCAGCGGAGGTAATGTTAAGGTTGCGGTGGGGACACACTCTGATTGGTTGAGCAGGATCAATGCTGGGATCCATGTTACGTGTCAGCGCGTGTTAGAGCAACAAGCCGCTGAGCGAGAGGGAGAAAGGGGTGAGCCTGAGGTAAAGAGGAGAGAGAGAGAAAGAGAGAGATACACAGAGAGAGAGAAAGAGAACGGGGGGAAGGTGGGGGGTGTGAGAGAGAGACAGAGAGAGATAGGCTGGTATGAAAAAGCAGACGGCCGGGCTCAGTTTGATATGATTATTTTGACATTTCTGAAATGGAGTGAGACGTCTGCCGATGGGGGGAGATGGCGCGGCAGGAAGGGGGCGGGGGAGAGGGGAGGGGGGAGCTGACGGGAGAGGGGGAGGAGGGGAAAACAGGTGGGGAGGAGGAGCAAGAAGGGCGAGGAGAGTGGGGAGAGAGGAAAGTGACTGGGAGGAGGGGAGGGGAAGGGGAGGCGACAAAGGAAGGGGAGGAGGAGGAGGAGAGACAGACGACGCGGCACAGGGAGCGTTAGACTGATGAAGTCGTGAGCGCTGTTGGGTGAGCGAGTGACTGACTGACTTTGGCAGGAGACAGACAGGTGCGAGCGTTTCTCATTTCCTGTTGGTCCCTGGCCAATAAAGGCCTCTCTAGTCCCCAGAAGTCTCTTCATCAATACTGTCACACCTGAAAACAGGGGGGAGGTCCATGCTCATCTATCAAACTGCTAGCCTAACAACAGAAGGGCAAGCCTCCAGCTCCAGACACAATCATGTGACAAATAAGGATGCGTGTGTATACAGTAAGGATTTAGCAGAAACTCTTACCCAGAGCAACTTACAGCAAGTACAGGGACATTCCCCCTGAGGAAAGTAGGGTGAAGTGCCTTGCCCAAGGACGCAACGTCATGTAGGCAACAGCCAGGAGTCGAACTCACAACCTTCCGATTACAAGCCCGGCACCATAACCCGCTGAGCCACCTGACTCCCCCGAACCAATACAGAGAGGAAGGTGCAAATAAATAGAAGCAGGATAATATCCCTGGAGCCGCACAGCCACACAACGATAACGCCTTCAATAAAAAGATAAACAACTCTTGAGGCTCTGACACGCGCCATTATCTCAGCCTCGGAGGAAATGAAGGGACGGCAGGCGGGAGTTAGTCAGGATTCGTGTTACGATGCTCATGGAAATGCGACAGGACCGCAGGGATAACGGCTCCTTCAAAGACCACCCCCCCGTCTGACCAGGTCCGCTAACGTCTTTGTTTATTAAGGACACGCGGTTCTGAAGATTTGGCAGTGCTCGGTAGAACGGGTTTGCATGTGAATGAGGACAACTCTGTCCAGGAGGTTAGCCCCTCCACTACACCCTCTTAAAGAGGCTCCGCCTTCTGGACTCACAGCCACGCACAGTCGAGTACAGACGAGAGGCTTTTGGAACAGACCACCTTAAGTAGCTCCTCTTCTTCCATGCCACTCATGCATTTTTCAGAACACATTAAAAGCCCCCAGGAAGAAGGAATGCCTGGCTTGGTAGCTAGGTTAAAGTTTTGCCCTACTTACTTTCTGGCTCAACCTTCCGCTTTTTCCTCCCCTTTTGTCAGAACAGGATCTGTTCCTGGTCCAGCAGGGAGAGTTTGGCCTCCCAGAGCGATGGGGGTGGGGGAGGAAGAGGGGAGAGGAGAGGACGGAGGATGTGTCAGTGCGGTTGATGAGCGGTCGGTCGGCGCCAGTTAACAGGACTGTCCCCGACTCCCCCCGACCGCTCTGCTCTCCCTCCCCCCCTCGTCCTCCTCCGTTCTCGGAACTGGCGGTTTCTCCCCTCTCCCCGTTTCCCCCGGACGATTCTTCTCCGTGGAGCAAACGCAGGACCAGGGGCGGCCAGTCAACAAGCAGGCCTGCGTGTCACAACCTGGGCCCAGACAGCTGAGGACTGGAGACCGGGGGGAGAGATAAGCGCAGAGAGATTAGACAGAGATGTTTGCTCAAAACACACGGCAACTGGATGGGCGAAAGATCGAAAGCACACATTCGCAGCCGTGTGCGAACGCGATAACAAGAACTGGATGGGAATGCGGGGTTGGGTGCCTGGCATGCATGTGTGCTTTTGGCCGTGCATGCATCCCTGTGTGCTGGTTCGCACGTGTTAGTTTGCAACAACAACGAAAAACCAACAACAAATACGTGGAATTCATGGGTAACGTAGTTAAACAGCCCCCCCTGGCCTTCTCGTTAACGGCTTTGGTTGTAAACAGGAGATTCCAGACTGTTCTGTGTGCTTGGATCAGATGCTGTTGATTACAGCGTGGCCCCACACCCATTCTTGAGCTGAGTCCAAAACAGTTCAAACTGGAGTCCTTCCTCAGTCCTTGACTGACAAGGCCTCGATGCGCTCTGCTTGGGCTGGGCAGACATCCCTGAAGGGCAGCCCCTGGTCAGATCTCATACACCTCTCTGTCGACTATCTCTTCCATTGCCGCTCTCCATCTCTCCAACCTCCCAGACGCCCTGGAGGTGGGGTGGGGGAGGGGGCTGTGAAGATGTCCCTTTTCACCCCCTGGTTTGCTTTGTTTAAACTCTCACACCGCTCTACTTTAGTACCGTCCGTGTGTGAGTGTGTGTTCTGTGTGAGTGTGTGTTCTGTGTGTGTGTGTGAGTGTGTATAATACCAACAGCATGAGGACATCATTCTGTCCAGTCCTTAACCTTTCTGAATACATTTCAGGAAACATTTTAAAAAAAGAGACGTTCAAGTACATCAAGCATCAGTTTCTGGATCTCAGAGCCAGTGTGTGGTGCTCTGCTGTTGTTCTCTCTTCTTCCCCAGCCAGAGCTGAACCACGTCTCTGGGGAGACTGGGGCGGTCCGAGAGGCAGTTAGAAGTCTTGGAATACTGGGCTTCCGAGCAAAGTGTTGCCTGGCACTACACACCTCCAGGAAGCTACTATAGGACTCAACTCAGAGGTTGGATGGTGAGGGAAGAGGGTTACGTGTGTGTGTGTGTTCATCACACTTCTAAAGCTGGCATGATCCGCCTGCCATCTGCAAACCCCGGAGAGCCTGGCTGGAGCATGGCTGGACACACACACACACACACAGAAACACACACACCATCCTAGCTGGTGTAGGCTCATGGCTGCCAGCGTGGGTGTATGAATTCAGCTGAAATCACACAAAGCAAAAGAGCAAAAGGCCTCCCAACAGGAGAAGCAGACATTTCAGACTGAATTTACTGCAGCCCTGAGCTGAACCAGGCCTCAGTGGCACTGGGACAATCTGTCACACACACAACCACCATTTCTCACACACACACACACACACACAGATACACGCCCACAGACACACACACACACAGACACACACACAGGCACGCACACACACCATCTCTCTCACACACACAAACACACACACACCATCTCTCTCACACACACGCACACACGCACACACACACACACACACACACAATCTCTCATACACACACATATACACACACACACACATACACACACGCACATCAGAGATATTAAGCAGTGTGATATGACTATGGGCAAGTTTGAGAGCGATCCCTCATGCGAAATGCTGCATAATTCAGAGCCTTTCTTACTGCTTCCTGCTGCGATCAGCTGCAGGAGAAATATTACAGATGAAAAATGAACGACTGAGACGAAGCAACATTGGAAAGAAGCAGTATTATTGTCGCCTGGAGAAAAGTTTAGAGCTTCTAATGGCTGCTGCTGAAGATCAATGTACTCTATGGATTTTCGATAAGCTAAATATTATTACGGATGAGAAATGAAAATAGAATCGCGTAGTTATGCAGCCCGTTTCGTATTTAAAACGACCGTTATAAGCATCATCCACAGTTTGTCTGGAGTTTAACAAGATCAGCGAAACACTGTCCTTTCCACTGTAGATGTTCTCAGACGGACAGGCTCGGAGGACAGCGTTCACAGGGACAGCCGACAAACACACACATCTGTCCTCCTTCTAGCACTCCTCGCTGTCGGCTGTTCATTTGCTGGTCTAAACTCAAAGTGTCGGAGCAGTCACAGATATACTTACTGAATTCCCTGATGCTGATTACAGAGAATTAGTTTAATTCCCAAAGCTGATTTTCCTAATCCTGGGATTAGTGCAATAATAAGAATCTCCTTTCTGCGTCGTCGTCCCCCCGCCCCCCCCCCTCATAGAGAGAGAACCTAGCCTAGGCTTGGCGTCCGCATGAAAGCAAGGTTCGGCCCCCAACACCATATCTCCAGAGCCTCACAGCACCCCCCCCACCCCCCCCCCACTCCCCCACCCCACGGCCAGAGCTAACCTCGGCTGCTTCCAGACCACAGATAGGCTGGGGATGTATGGAGGCGGTGCTGGAACTCTACCCTGCTGTGGCACATGTTGGTCTGCTTGGCTCTGTTCTAGATGCCAGCTTAACCTACTGGCACACTTTGAATGGGCAGGCTTCACTGTTCCACACCAGCATTCGCATGAAGATAAGCTCGCTTTTTCTGGGCTCGTTCACTGGTTCCTTCCCGTCCTTGCTCTCTCTCTCTCTCTCTCTCTCTCTCTCTCTCTCTCTCTCTCTCTCTCTCTCTCTCTGTCTTTCTCTCACTTCTCTCCCCCCTTTCGCAGCACCCGTTCTCCCTCTCTCTCGCCCTCCTCCTCTCTCCCGTTTCGTCCCTCCCCTTCTCCCCCCCCCTTTACCTCTGTCTTCACAGTATCTGAGTGGGAGATGGATGACAGGGCCTAATTGAAGCCGCTCCAAAAGGTTCTCAGGCAACGCTAATTAAAAGTGGTGGGAAGCAGAAGCTGTACGCTACCCAACCCCCCCCCTCCCTCCCCCGCCCACCCTCCCCCACCCTCCCCCCCCCTCCCCCGCCCCCACGTGAGGCCAAGTGTCTCTCGGGCGATTTCGCTTTTCAATTCCGCCGAAAAGATCCTGAACCGAAGTTCATCTCGGTGCGATGATGGACGCGCGGAGGCCAGTTCACGTTGGAGCAAAGTGGGAGTGAAACATCCACTTCCGCTGAGCTCATCTCCAACAGGATCGCGGCTGGACCAGCGGGGGGATGAGTCACTCTCTAGTCGCGCAAATTTATATTTAGAGGATTGTGGAGAAACATCAAACGTAACATGTGCAGAGAAAGGAGACAAGCGGAAAACGCTATTATGAGTGTGTATGGGCCTCGGGACTCACACGTACGATGCAAATGGATCAGATTCAGACCGTGAAAAAGCTACTTTCGCGCAGACAAAAGAGCAGGGAGACCGCCTTGTCTCCACCCGGGAGGCCCGGTAAACAGGTCCGTCTCTGCATGGGAAGGGAACTCGCCTTGGTATAAAACAAAGGCGCCTCATGTCTCGAATGAAGGCCGTTCTACAGTTGGATTGGAATGGGAGCGTGCTCCATCCGAGCAGATGGATGAGGGTGAGAGGGGGGGTGGGGGGTGGGGGGGGGCACAGTGGTCAGCAAAACCACACAGCCTCTCTTCTAGGACATCAGGGAGAGGGCTGGAGTGCATCCCATAATGTATTCTTTTGGAGCAAAGAAGAAAAAGAGAAGTTGCCATTCAGCGGCCCGTGAATTGAGCCTCTTCAATGGCGCCCGTCTTTTAGGATTCATGTGAAATGAGGTGAACGTAACCGGACTGGCAGCGAAGGCTCGGCAGGAAGTCTTGCAGCGCTGTCTTACGGAGGCTCGCCGAGCTGACCCAGACGAATCGGCGATCGAAAAAAGTCAAGGGCAAAGCCAGAGCGGAGGGGAAAGAAACCAACGCACGCTCAGATCTCCCTCCCTGTTAGCCCAGAAGCATGTCGACGCCATGGCCGTCCCTTTCCCGCTCTTACTGGGAGGCTTTTCCCATGCGGCTCTCTGAGTCCAGCTAGAGACAAGAGGCTGGATCGAGAGAGTTCCCGGTCCTTTTCCTCATCCCCCTGCGTGTGATGCTGCGCCAATCATGGGCCCAAGCCCAGTGGCTGCCTAAATTGACTTTGTGCAACCTAAGACCCAAGTTGAGTATTGATGTTTCAACAACTTGTTAACTCTCTCTAGAGTTATGACTGTTTTAGCCTGTGTTCTGCTCTTCACTTTCTCCAACCGTCCCTGGAGGAGGGTTGTCGAAGGTTTCTTCAATTTTTTGTTCCTAGTGGAAGTTTGGGAGTTTTTCCTTGTCTTCCTTAAGGGTTTAGGTTGGTTGAGGGGCAGTTCTATGGGCATATGTGAAGCCCTCTGTGACATTGCTTGTAGGGCTATACAAATAAATGTTGATTTGATTTGATTTGGACCAGTCCCCTGGCTGGTGGGAACACTGCTGAGAAGGAATCAGTCAGAGATCCCCAAAACATACACACACATGCACAAACACACAATGACACAGATACACACACACACACGCACACACATACAAACACACACCTGCAGTCAAAGAGATCCCCAACACATAGAGCACAAACACACTCACACGGATACACACACACATACAAATACAAACACACACCTGCAGTTAAATAGATCCCAAACACATACACAAATGTGCACAAACACACACTGACACAGATAGATACACACACAAACACACACCTGTAGTCAAAGAGATCCCCAACACACACACACACATGCACAAACACACACTGACACGGCTTCACACACACACATACAAACAAACACCTGCAGTTAAGTAGCACCCCAACACATGCACACACGTGCACAAACACACACTGACACAGATAGATACACACACAAACGCACACCTGCAGGAACATTGGTGTGAACAACATTAAGAGGCCGTGGACGGCCACTCCTGACTGCAGGAGAGAGGCGTTCCATACGAGGGCGTCTGTCCGCGACATATTTATCAAACTGACAGGCCGGCGTCGGAGAACCTCAGACTCCAACAGAACCACTTACTCACTAATGGCCTACACAGCTACGGATCATTATCCCTCGCAGCACAGGGAAGCTCGCCTCCCCGGCCCCCACAGGCCCACCTCCACACGCAGGGGACGGTGGAAGGCTGGAGGGGACGGCGGGAGGCTGAAGGGGACGGTGGGAGGCTGGAAGGGATGGCGGGAAGCTGAAAGGGACGGTGGGAGGCTGAAGGGGATGGTGGGAGGCTGGAGGGGACGGCAGGAGGCTGAGGGGGACGGTGGGAGGCTGGAAGGGACGGCGGGAAGCTGAAGGGTACGGTGGGAGGCTGAAGGGGATGGTGGGAGGCTGGAGGGGACGGCGGGAGGCTGGAGGGGACGGTGGGAGGCTGAAGGAGTCGGGAGTGAGCGGGAGGCTGAAGATCTCCCACACTCCTCACTTGATGCAGAAGGACAGACCCACAAGTCAGACCTAGTGGACGAGTGTTGCTTTGATGCGTTCCATTTCAAAATTCACAGGGGAAGTTGATTCGAGATTTCTATTCTCACACACACACTCGCACACACTCGCACACACACACACACACACTTTCATGAAGAACTAGGAACTATAGTATGACTCTAGGATGAGATGATTAGGGATTGTAGTTTGGTACCTTTCCTACAGGCAACCTCGTACACACATTCGTACGCGCACACACTCGTACGCACACACACTCGCACGCGCACACACTCGTACGCGCAGGGCACAGGCACTCAGTCATGGCTCAGTGTACAAGCTTTAATGCTTTGATACGCACCTTCACCTAAGGGCTTTGTAATTGTCTTAATCATCAGCTTCCATTGAATTGGTTTGCGCGACGGCGCCGTGGATTGGCTGCGGAAGCTAAGCGTATAGTAACAGCAGCACTAATACTTTCATAAATCCTCATAGAGGAGCGGGGCTTTTCTGGGGAAATAAACATGCTCTTATTCAGCAGTGAGGGTGATTAAAACTCCCTTTATAGCTGTGCACGCAGACAGCGGTAGCTAAGAGGAAGTTAAGATGGTAAATGATACCCACATCATCTTTAATGCACTCTCCCAAAACTCAGGGACTCGCTGCATTGTAGAAGCAGGGAGTCATGTGAGCAGTTAGGGAGTCGAGGCTGGTAATCAGAAGGATCCTGGTTCGGAATCCCGGCTGTGCCAACAGGATGTTGTGTCCTTGGGCAAGGCGCTTCACCCTACGTGCCTCAGGGGGGAATGTCCCTGTACTTGCTGTAAGTCGCTCTGGGTAAGAACGTCTGCTAAATGAGTGAGTGTAAATGTATAAGCGCTGAACCAAAATCCGTTGGACACAGAGTGCTTGTATGAAATTATAGGTTAGTTCTACTTTAAATACAGAGGTGTTGTGCCTTGTATGTACTGTAGGGGAGAGAGAAAGAGAGAAAGACAGAGAGAGAGAGAGACAGAGAGAGAGAGAGACAGAGACAGAGAGAGAGAGAGAGAGAGAGAGAGAGAGAGAGAGAGAGAGAGAGAGAGAGAGAGAGAGAGAGAGAGAGAGAGAGAGGTTGGGCGTGGGAGAACAGTTTGGGAGAGTGAGGGGGCGGGCTGCGGATGGCAGGGTTAGCAGCTCTCGCCCGGGCCGGCCGAAAGAGCAGTTAGACAGATTGATGGGAGAGAAGGTGACGTGGTGAACAGTAGACACAGGGAACCGGAGAGTGTCACCATTAACTGTCAGATGGGTTAGGAATGGCAGAGAGAAAAACAGAGAAAGGGTGATGGAGAGAGAGTCACAGAGAGCGATAGAGAGAGAGAGTGATGGAGAGAGTCACAGAGAGCGAGAGAGAGAGAGGGTGATGGAGAGAGTCACAGAGAGCGATAGAGAGAGAGGGTGATGGAGAGAGTCACAGAGAGCGATAGAGAGAGAGGGTGATGGAGAGAGACCTGCAGAGAGAGATAAAGACAGCCAGAGAAGAAGAAATAGAGATAATGGGTGATGGAGAGAGACAGAAAGCGATAGAAGTAAGAGATAGACAGGGTGATCTGAGGATGGGGGGGGGGGGAGTGAGTGGCATGCTGCTGCAGTCTTGTAGGAAGAGAGTGTGAATTCACAGGCTGTGTGTGAATGGATAGCACAGAGAGAGAGACAGAGAGAGCAAGAGAGAGAGAGAGAGAGAGAGAGAGAGGGAGGGAAGAGAGAGAGGGAGAGAGAGGGGGAGGGAGGGAGGGAAGAGGGAGAGAGAGGGAGAGAGAGGGAGAGAGAGGGAGAGAGAGGGAGAGAGAGGGAGAGAGAGAGAGAGAGGTGAGAGAAGGCCCGAGAGCGAGATGGAGGGTGAGCGCGAGGGATATGGAGGGTTATGTGGGTCACACGGGGGAGGGGGAGGACATGGGGTGAGATCCAGAGCAGGGATGGGGGGGAGGGAGGGGGGGGGGGGGCAGGGCAGGGGAGGGCAGAGGGTGAGAGAGGTGAGAGGGAGGGAGGGGGAGTCAGGACAGGGATTAGGAGGGCACTTAGAGGGTAGCAGGAAGGGAGGGGGCGGAGAGAGGGCAAGCCATGTGAGTGGTGTGTGAACGTGCGTGTGCGTGTGTGTGTGTGTTGGGAACAGGCTCTGTGGAGCATTGTGTCGGCTAACCATTAGAGAGCTGGTGGTTTATATCTCCCGGGGGATAACGCTGTTCTCTCCAGTCCTCTTTCCTCTCCTAGGTATCGTAGCACAGCGCTTTTCTTCAGAGCACGCTAGCGCTAATTCAGTTGAGCCAACCTTCCTCTGGATCCCAGTATTACACATCTGTATGCAAATTTACTCGTACACCTTTCTGAATAACTTATGAATTCTAAACGATTGCATTTGCATCCTGTAGTTATGCAGATGATTTCAACCGGTTGCCTAGCGAGAGGTACTGTGATCGGGTAAAACACTGATTAAAGTTTCATTGTATAAACAGGCTCACGCTCGCACCAAGAAGTGCGCACTTCTCCAAAATAACAGGAGAGTCGGAAAATGGGTTCATCTGCTCCTCCACTCAGCTTTCCTCCTTCCTGTTTTTCTCCTCTCGTGGTCCTTCAGCTGTAGAGGAGAACGCACAAGGACTCTGGGCTTCTGGGCGGAACAAATGTGAATCCCTTGCCAAATGATGCCAGGAGAATGAAAAGAATGAGAGAACGATTTCAGGGAGATGGTGAAGGGAGGGAGAGAGGGAGGGAGAAAAGGGAGGGAGAGAAGGGAAGGAGCGAGAGAAGGGAAGGAAGGGAGGTAGGGGAGGGAGAGAGGGAGGGAGAAAAGGGAAGGAGAGTATGGAAGGAGTGAGAGAAGGGAAGGAAGGGAGGTAGGGGAGGGAGAGAGGGAGGGAGAAAAGGGAAGGAGAGAAGGGAAGGAGTGAGAAAAGGGAAGGAAGGGAGGTAGGAGAGGGAGGGAAGGAAGGAAGGGCGGGAGGGAGGGAAGGAAAGGAGGGAAGGAAAGAGAACAGGAGAGTGTGAGAGACAGAGAACGCTACCGTACAGTGAGTGGGAGAAGAGTCCAGAAGTGTTTCTTTTTGGGAAAGGTTGAAAAAACGATTGAGAAAAAAGTTGTGCTTGAACATTCTGCAGTTGTGTTTTAAGTGGGCAAAAGGCGATTATGATATTGGTTCTGATTATTGTAAAATAATTGTATATAATAAATTATATAAGGAAGAGGGAGAGAGAGTTTAAAGGCGTGGGTGGGGAGAGAAAGCGAGGGGGAGAGAGGAGAGAAAGAGAGGGGGAGAGAGGAGAGAAAGAGAGGGGGAGAGAGGGGGAGAGAGAAGAGAAAGCGAGGGGGAGAGAGGAGAGAAAGAGAGGGGGAGAGAGGGGGAGAGAGGGGGAGAGAGGAGAGAAAGAGAGGGGGAGAGAGGGGGAGAGAGGGGGAGAGAGGTTGTCAGTCTGCCCTTGCCTGGGGCCAGAAACAGCATCGGTATCCAGTAGCAACAGACAGGGAGGGGCCTGGGGAGGTGGATTTAGACGCCTCTGCTATCACACACTATCGATCATCTGCTTTCACATACACACACACACACACATGAATGAACATACACACAGACACACACATAGTACACACTTTGACCAGCTGACCTCAGTATCTAACAGGCCTTTCACTTCCACTCTTCCATCCCATAATGCAATAACGGAGCCGCTGTCCCTGCAAGGACCTAGCTTCAACTGTTGCCAGGGTCACCTCCATAGCAACTGAGTAGATGTTTGTTGACTGGTGTGGCAGTCTTTGAATTACAGGCAGACTGATCAGAAAACACACTCGAAAACGCGCGCACACACAACACACACGCACAGCAGATTCGAAACATCTCTTATCTCTAATGACAAATCTTAATGGGAGCTATTCTTGTCCGCCCAACTGCGCTTGGCTTTTCTTTGCCGCTTTTTCCATCTCACCCCCACCCTTGCCCCCCCACCCCCTCCTCCCCCTCCTGGCAGACAGGCCTTTTTGGCTGACCTTGCTGGGGCGTTCTCAGCGGGGCTGCAGCGCTCCTCAAAACATCATCTCCCAGCAGTGGTTTCAGTCTCTGGCTCTTTCTTGTCAGCTCTCCACCCTCCACCTCCGCCCTCGGTCTCATTTTCTCCCTTTTGTACTCTCTCTATCTCCGTCCATCGCTCCGTCCTTCCATCTCTTCCTCTCCCCCTTCAGAAGACTTTGTTCTTTCCTCCGCGGGTCAGGAGGACGCAACCAGCGGCAACAGGTTTTTCTGTGGGGAGGCTTTGATCAGGCAGGAGGTCACCGGCAAGATGATAGCTCTCGTCTCAGGAAGGACGTGGATGCGAACGTACCCTGCGAACACACACACACACGCACGCTCGCTCGTGTGTCCGGGACAGAGAGACCTGGCACTGTGGCCCCCCCCCCCCCCCACACACACACACACACTGAGCAAGGTCTGCAACACCCAGTCCTCCGCTGTTAGCGGTCCCTCTCCATGTGCGTCCTTGCCAGCAGTGTAAAAGTGCTGACACTATGACACTAAACTACCAAGATGAACTTTCTGTCCGACCAAAAGGCAGAAAGGGGGGGGGGGGGGGGGGTGGGGGGGTGGACGGAGACGGGGGGGAAGAGCGAGGGAGAGGAGGAGGAAGAAAGAACGGGTGTGAATTTCGAAAAACAAAAGTGAGAAAGAGAACAGTAGACGGGAGAGAGAGAGAGAAAGAGAGAGAGAGAGAGAAGGAAAGAGGTGAAGGGCGGGAGGGAGAGAGAAAGAGAGAGCGAGGGAGGACAAAGAAAGAGAGGGAGACATGCGTGGAGAAGACAGAGAGAAAGAGGGAGGGAGAGAGAGAAGAATAACAGCGTGAAGAGATGGACCCATAAAAAGGAGAGAAACAGAGAGAAAGAAAGAGAGAGAAGGAGAAACTGCGTGAGGAAGAGAGAGAGAGAGAGAGAGAAGGAGAAACTGCGTGAGGAAGAGAGAGAGAGAGAGAGAAGAAGAAACTGCGTGAGGAAGAAAGAGAGCGAGCCTGGTTGAGCGTGGGCGTGGAGAGCGGACGTGAGCCCCGCTGGGCTGGGCTGGGGGAAGGCCTGAGCGCAGGTGAGCGTTGGCCCAGGTGAGCCCAGCAATTTCCTGTCCTGCATGTGTGTGGGCCTGGCTCCTGCAGGGAGACTTCCTCTCGCACAGCTGCCTCCCCTCAGAGCAGCAGCCGGGAGCGGACCTGCTGTTCCTGTCCTCCCCGACACGGTTCTGAGGTACTCTGAGAAACACTCGGTTCTGCTCACACATTAGCCGGTGTCTCCATAGTTATAACTAAACTAAATAACAAGTTGTAACAATAACAATTCAAGAATTAGAGAAAGTGCAGGCGAACCCTAACCCTAACCCATAATATGATATACTAAAGATGAAGTAGGAGTTAATCCCCTGACCATAGGGCAAAAACAACACTCAATAAAGAAGTACAAAACATCACACCAGGCAAGATCGCTTGCATCATTAAAGAATGTTTAAGATTTTATTAGCGATTAAAATGCCTATTACAAATGCAAATGGAACATATGTTGAGCCTTTAGCGCTGGTTTAAAAATGTCTGCAACTATGAATTGCTGATGTGTTCATAAAATGATTATTACGGTTAGGCCAAAACATGATGAGAACTCCACAATGTTTTACAACATCTGGGAGGGAAAATCAAATTACACCACGGAATCATCCGGCAAAGTTAAGATTCACCGTCGTGAATATTAACACGCAAGCGCGCGCGCCCACAGAGACGCACACAGACACACAATATTAAACAATAATGATTGAGGGACTGTGAAACTTGAGTGTGTCGGTAGTAACAGTTGAGAGCTGAAACACTCTGTAGGAACATCAATAGACAAGCGCCTGAGGTGAACCTTAATAATTCACACTCGCAGGAGCCATGTTCAGCTTTCCCTGCACATTAGAGCAACACGGACGCGGAAGAAAAGACTTCTGCCGCGTTAACTTTAATCGTTTCCGTGATATTATCCAAGGGCCTCAATAAAAAGAAAGATGAATTAACATGGTGGCATTGTGTGTCATTTCAAACATTTCAAACTCATCTCTTTTAGCGTTTTGTTTGAGGTTAGGACCGAGTTGCAGAGTTCATCTGGGAGCCTGGTTAAGTTAACACTGAGGAGCTTTATTTGAAGCAGCATGCTGGATGAACTCTATAGTCAGGGGTCTCCAACCCTGGTCCTCAGGGCCCCACTGTCCTGCATGTTTTAGATGTTTCCCTGCTCCAACACACCTGATTCAAATGAATGGGTCATTATGAAGCTCAGCAGAAGCCTGGTAATGACCTTGATTTGAATCAGGTGTGTTGGAAGAGGGAAACATCTCAAACATGCAGGACAGTGGGCCCTAAGGACCAGGGTTGGGGACCACTGCTCTAAAGCGTTACTTTCAACTGAAAAGGTGTTCACTTGTTGACTGAAGTTTACTGACTAAAAACAGAGGCTCCACAACAACAACCAAAACACACACAGAAAGGAAACACTTATGTATAAACACACTTAAGTAGAGCACAAACACACACACACAAAAACACATACAAATATACACGTAATTCAATTTCCTGGTTGATTTAGATGAGTGGGTACGAAGTGGTCAATTAAAGGCAGGGAAGAAAGAAGGCAAATGGGGTGTGTCCTTTCAACAGTCTCTGCGTTGGCGAGGGGGCGCGAGGGAAGGGGTGTTAATTTGATAGCCAGGGAGGGGGAGCGGAAACACAGACCTGAGAGTCACCTGTGATGCAGGAATGGAAGATGAGGGTGACATTGCCGGAGAGGGGGAGGAAGAGGAGAGGTGGGAGGACGAGGGGAGAGGAAGAGAAATGGGAGGTTGAGGAGAGAGGAAGAGCGGGGGAGGAGGAGCACAGGCTGGAGGACGAGGGGAGAGGAAGAGAGGGCGAGGAAGGAGAGGGGGAGGACAGGGGGAGAGGAAAAGGAAGGGAGGAGGAGGGGAGAGGAAGAGGGAGGACTCCTTTGAAGAAATAGGTAGGAGGTGGTTCATGGAGGTTAAGGGGGTAATTGTTTGGAGATGGCTGGACTCCTTCAAGCTCACCTGCTGCGCACACACACACACACACACACACACTGCCACGTATACAAACTATTTAGTCGAGTGCTCCTACAGTACAGCACTGCATTGAATTTGCCAGACAGCAATTAGCTTCTGGTGAAGGTCAGCACGTATGTAGAAGGGAGATAAGCTTCTCGTTAATGGAGGGCTACCTGCACAAACCCTTAGAAAGTTACCCTCTTGTCACACACACGCACGCCTAGACACACACGCGCAGACGCACGTGCACACACACACACACATTCATGTGAACGATGATGGAAGCGGCAGGATTCTCCCCCTGCTAATCATGGTCTTCTTTTTCAGCAGCAGACGGGTATGTCTTGTCATGTATAGCTTCTCAACAGAAGCTCTCAGAGATGAGAAGGCCAACTCCACCATACAGGTTTTCCTGGAGAAACCTTTCAGATCTCCCTTCAGACTCACGCTTGCGAAGCGTCGGCGGCTGATCTTCAGCTTTCCATACCTCCAAACGAACGTTCGTCGCCAAAGGAGGGTGGTAACCTTGCGACTCTGAAATGGGCGGTTTACACTTAGCCTCCTGGCCTCTGCTGCTCTCCCTCCTACTCCCACCCCTCCTCCCGCCCACTTCCACCCCCACCCCAACCCCACCCCTCCCGCCTTCCCACCACCTCCATCTCCTCCGTGCACGCCTGCTCTCTCATCTCCCACTCAGAAGCTGTGGCCCTGTGGAGGGAAGAGGGTGAACTCGCCGAGCGCGAGTGTGAATCAATAGGCTTTTACATTGCCTTGTGGCGAGGCTGGAAATCGATGTCCACGGGAAATTAAGCTGTAGTCTTTGAATAAATTGAAGACGTGAACGCAGGTAGCGAACAGCTTGATGCAGAGCGAGTGAACCTCCTTGGATAAGGATGGAAAAAATACTAAGGGAAGCTGGGGTTCCGTTTCCTAACACTTCTCTCCCATGTTCTCTTTTCTGCGGTACACTCTGACAGGAAACAGATAGCGTTGATAACATCCACGCTAACACTGTTATCTGGAGCAAAACAAAAACGTAATAAACAATGTTCATTCAGGGCCCAGGAAGGTCGGACTCAAGCAGAACATTCTAAGCAGAACGAGGGAAACGTTGTCTCTTAAAACCTGTCCTTGAAGAGGATTCAGAGCATTTTGTAGTGTCTGAATATTTTCAAACATGATTACTCTCACTTCTAACATTCCCTTCAATTCAAATCATTTTAATAATTTATTTGGGCAATTAATTCCAATCAGTTCAATTCAAGTGTTGTTGTTTGGGAAACAGCATCAGGCAAGAACCAAGGACTTAAAGGAGAGACGAAAGAAATCTAGCGAGAGTGAGAGAGAGAGGTGTTGAGTGTTATTTCTCTGTGGACCTGAGAGAACCATCTCATCACGAAGCCTCTGGCTCCAAATCACTCTAACCAAACCTTAATTACTGTCTAGTGGGACCAGAAACTGTCTTATGTTGTCCCAACGGATCTCTTCATGAAAACACACCCAGAGAGTCAACTTTGCACGGAGTGAGTTGCATAACTCGCCAAGAAATCCAACTTGTGTCGTTTTTTAAAGTGCTTTCCGGAGTGTGCATCGCGGAGGGGGGCAGTGTATCGGGGCTGGTGAGCAGGAGGGAGAGAGATGTTGCTGAAAAACAGAACACAGAAGTCCAACCATCACTGTGCATTCATTACAGACGCGTTTTCCATGATGAAGCCATCTGTGACCTGGAGGGCTAACTGGTCACAAGCCAGTCTGTGTGTGTGTGTTTGTGTGCACACGTGTCTGTGTGTGTGTGTTTGTGTGCACACGTGTGTGTGTGTGTGTGTATGTGTGTTTGTGTGCACACGTGTGTGTGCTCAACAGTCTTGAATGTTCTTCATAATGCCAGTCCCTGTGTTCATGTTCCACGTCACATCCACTACATGTCCCCATTGTGCTGCTAGATGGACAGAGGCACTCTGCTGGTGTGTGTGTATAGGTATGTGTGTGTGTGTGTGTGTATAGGTGTGTGTGTGCTGGGCCGTCCTGCTGGTCATCACTATAGCAGGGCAGCAGAGGAATAGGCTTGTATTGATCCTGGCCCTGGCTTCTGTCTCTCTGGCACTCTCATTATGTTTCCATCCACTCAGCATTGGCAGACACAGATTGGCATTTAAAGAGCCCTTACAGCAGAGTTCATGCACACGCACACAAACACAGTGCAAATGAGGAGATGGGTGCGACGTTAAAGATAATTCTTTAATTGCGTTGATTCCACCATTGGGGAGCCAGAAGGGGGAAGAGCTTGTGTTGGGACCGGGCGCTCTTGAGTGGTGGGACCACCAGACGACTGTCAAAAGAAGACGGTGGGTGGCGGGTGGGGGTGTGAGGCTGGAGGAGACTCGATCCCGGGGCTGAACACACTCAGCTGCTGCGAGCAGGGAGACTCACAGAGTTAGTTATGGTTCTTAGCTGAATTAGGAGGGAAAACATTCATTTGATTATGGACTAATTCGAATGAATAAAATATTACTTTGCTGCAGCATCCCATGAGATTAAGCCCGCTGACACAACTCCTATAACGGCAGATACAGACACACACACACACACACACACACACACACACACACACACACACACACTACATACACAATCATACAGGCACACATAGTACTCACAAACATACACAAGCTGTTGTCTCATGGCTCACCATAGAAAGATGGGATTGCCACACCAGCACCGACTCATGCACAGCGAAAACATCACAGGACACCAGGACAAAAAATGATAATCCTGACATTTAAACCGCTGTTTTAACTAGCACATTTCTTCTAAAGCTTATTATTTTTACATATTTTACATAGAAAAGGCCAAAGTAGTTCATATCCATTTAGGAAAATGTAAAGTGGAAATTGAGAATTCGTGGGGGATGAAAACAGCAATACTTCTTATGATTAAAAGACAATGATGAGTCACGTTTTTTAATCTGGTCATTTTCAGATTAAAAGACCTCAATGGCTGATACTGTACATTTCCTCAAGCTTTCAGAGAATGCCGTGTGTCAACAGTGCTTTTAGCGAGGTAGAGCTCTCTCAAATCTCTCTGTCAAACTGGCCCTTTTATCTGCAAAGGATCAGAGCAACTCTCTCAAAGCTGGTTGTCTCTGGGTTAATACCTCGCGCTCTGCTCTCCCCACACGCCACCACCTCCAGGGCCGACATGAAAGGGATTGCGTGGAAATGTTGCATGTACAACTAAATTGTTAAAAGATTCTAAACTGCTTTCTGATATCAAGAAATGAAGGGTTGCGTTCGTCGGAAAGCATGTGGTCTGGTCACTATTCTGCTGTAAACGACCCTGAACACTGTGTGATCGTCACGGTGTCTGCTCTGGCTGGTGTGAGGGGTGGTCTCCATTGCTGGGACTCGGGGTCCTGTCTGTTTCAGATGTCCCTTTGCGCTAACACACCTGCTTCAAATGAATGGATGTGATCAAGCTTTTTGGAACTTCAGACACTGGGGTGGGAGGACCAGGGTTGAAGACCACCGCATGTGACGGCTCACAGGTGACCGCTGTGGCGATGATGCGATTCAGGCGATGACGTGTACACATGGATGGTGCCGCTTCCGAGAGAGAGAGAGTGAGAGAGTGAGAGAGAGAGAGAGAGAGTGAGAAGGAGAGACAGAGAGAGCGTAGATTCATCCTCAGTTTATCTGAATGCTCAAAACTCTGTAATGCTACAATAAATCCAAACTAGCAGCTCCATCTGTTCTCGTGTGCTAGTGTGTGTGTTTACAGTACAGTATGTGTGTGTGTGTGTGTGTGTGTGTGAGAGCGGTGGGAGGGGATCCAATAGTCACAGCAGCAGTGAGCCATTTCTCTGACACTGTAGCACTACCAGTCTGCGAAGCCACGCTCTGTTCTGATGAGGATTGATTGCAAGTCTGCAATGAATGATGCGTGAGTGTTAGAGCCTGTGTGTGTGTGTGAGTGTGTGTGCGTGTGTGAGATATATATATATATATATATATATATATATATATATATAGAGAGAGAGAGAGAGGGGGGGACAGAGGGGGAGCCAGAAGTCCTGTCTTAAGTAAAACAAGGATAATTTGATCTGGTGGGGATGTGTTTCTGGCTGTCACTTGTTGCTAGGGGGTTTCAGGCAGTTTAGAGTTCAAATCCAAAAGAGTGTTGGAGGATGCAGCATTGCTGGTGCACAGACAGATGGTTCCTGCACTACATAACTGGTCTACTGTGATTCATTCCTCCAAAACAACAGCACTTTTCTTACCAGAAGTAGGTCACAAACAAGGTCATGTTGAAACGTGTCTGTCAGTCAGCTAGTGGGTTATTCTGCGATGGAGACGCTGGTGGATGCTTGAATAAAGAGGTGAGGCCGTAAGGGAGGTTCTGTAGGAGCGAGCCAGGCTCCACCCTGCTCTCCTTATTCTGGGTGTTTCCACCAGGAGGGTCACATCCCCGAGCCAGCCCAGCCCAGCCCAGCAGCCAGGTGAGAGTCCTGTCCAGATGATATCTCACATCTTTAATCACCACTAGCTGCCTGATATCTGGGATTTATCAGAAGCAATCGGATGGAACGCATCTCCCCTATGACATTCACACCTTACTGTCGCACACACGCACACACACACACACACACACCCACACACACACACACTCCTCCGTCTGTTCACAATTCCCAGATCTGACATTTTCTCTCCATTGCTTTTCTGGCATCTTGGCTCTGCATGGATGACACACACACACACACACACACACACATACACATATGCGCGCATGCACAGGACTCCACAGGGACACCACAAGGTGACAGCATCCATCACGCAACACATCTGCTGACTGATCTCTTCCAGGAAGTGCCAGTGAAAGGCAGTCATTTACAAGTGTGTGTGTGTGCCCATGTGAAACCTCTTCACTAACTATGCTATACTTCATATTCCCTGGAAAACAAACTTCTTAACAGACACACACCCGCACACGCACACGTACACACACACGCACACCCACACGCAGCCCCTCCTGTCCTCCTATTTAGAAAGCCATTATGTGTCCTTATTGATTTTGCTAATGAAAGAGAAGCGCAGTGTGTGCAGGTGGACACAGAGGTCAAACAGCGGCAAGCTTGACAAGTGACATTTCTGTGACAAGGGCAGGACCGAACGGCCGTCCTTCTGCACGTCAGCGCAAAGGACCAGAGGGTATCACGTCCTCGAAGAGTCGGCCAGCCTTTTCGGGCTGAAACTCAACACCGTCTTGTCAGTCATGCTGTGAACACAACAGGTTGTCATCATTTTTTGGGGATTGGTTTTGCTAAACACACATCCATCAAGTGGTTGTCTTATTCCTAAAAGTATAACCTGAAGAACTGGGTCTTCGACTGTCAACCAGTTCAGGTAATGCTTATGAACATCACTGATGGGTGATTCCCTGAGTGATGGGGACAGTGTGTCTGATGTCAGAGGCTCAGTCACAGGCCCCGCTGCTGGAGGAGCAGAGAGGCAGGATCCTACGTTCCCACGTTGTGTCACACAAAAGGAGAGAAAAGAAACATGAGTTCTTAATTGGAGCCTTCGGAGACAAAGACGGTCCTCCTCTGCACCCTGTCACACATACACACAAACACACACGCACACGCGCACACACACACACACACACACACACAAGCAGACAGCCTCACAGCTGGATTAATAACCAGGTGTGGGTTAAGGCGAGAGAGATTGCCTGCGTTGGATGGGTTTCTGAACACGAAGGCGTGTGTGTGTGTATGTAGAGTACAAGTACACACGTGTGTACGCAGTGTCAGTGTCCCTCTAGACGGCCTCCCTGCAGTACCAGGAGGAAGTACATGCACGCTGGACACCACTGTCTGGAGACCAAGGTGCTCTCAACGCTGGGTTAGCGCTCCCAGCTACAGCAGAGGGACAGACCAGACAGGAACGCTGACATACCGCAGGGAGCATCCCTGCGTTCTGGAAGACAGAGGAAGGACGCTGGAGTACCGACGAGGAGGAGAACAGGTTTCACTTACTCGATTTTATTCCCAGGTGTTGAGACGTGCAGAAGGAATGAGGATACGAAGCAGCCGTATTATAATAACAACAACAGTCCTGCCCCTCCTGTGCCCGGCACCTCAGCTGCTCACACCCTCCTCAGCAGACGTTCTGTCAGGAGGAGTATCGCTGCGATGCTGATGAAACAGTCGGGGGGGTCAGTTGGGTCGCGCGGTCCAGCTGTCTCTCACGTTGGAGTGTGAAATTCTTTTTTATAAACTGAATAGATGAAGTTGTACACCGTAGTCCTGGTGGCTTTCGTTAGACAGTACTAAATCCCACTGTAACAGACATTGTCAGACATGTTAGTTTTTTTTTTGGGGGGGGGGGGGGGGGGGGCGGCGGGGGATTTTATATGTCTTTTACCTTGTTTTGCTTTACAGTATTTGCCCAAGCGTTTATCCTCCCCGATCCACGCCTCGTTTCTCTCCTGGAAATAATGGAAGACGAACATATTGACATCATTTATTCCGTGAGCTGTGGAAAAAGTGTCACAACAGAGATGTTTGACGGAGGAAGATCGAACCACCGTGAGACAGACGCCCCTTAATTGAGCAGAAACATCCTCCAGCATCCTACCTGGCTTCTTGATGTCCTAGATTGCAGATTTTTCGGCGAATTCACCAGAGGATCGTGTTTCCAGAGACTTCGTGGCCACGTCTAAATATAACTGTAATTGTTCTGCAAATGAACTGGAATCCCTTTGTGAATAACAAAGACGTATTTCCATTTATGACAAGCAGCCTGCGCACGAGGAGATAAGTGAGAGGAAAAATGCTAAACGAACAGTCCTTGTCACCATTTAGCAAGAAATTGTGAAATTAGCACTATTCATTGTATACAAATTGTGCCCAGGAGCCCCATATATAGTACGACCAGCCAAAGTCTTTGCTCCATTGAAAAAGTTAAATTGTCACACGCTCTTGTCGCCTGATTGTTTTTGACAGGAAACAGGGTGCCTGTTCGAATCCCTGACTGCTATAATCAGTGTGATGAGCCACAGAGAGGTAACCTATCATTTGCATGCATTAATTTCATTGTAAATGATTTCTACTCCTCTTCAGGAGGAAGGATATGATTTAATTACCTCGCACTGCCAGATCACTGCCATCCATCTTGGTAAGAAGCTGCCGGTGGAGACCGAGCCCTCCCATGCAGACTCCTCCCCCAGGGTGCTAAACCCCTCCCCCTTTTTAATCAGCTCAATTTCAGACATCCAGCTATTAGCATTGATTAGCATGTACCACAGCACACCCACCGAAACATGTGACTTTTTTTCCTTTGAACAGTCACCACCAATAGCTCGTTAATACAGAACTGGCTGGCACAATCTCTTTCCTCCACACAAAAGTTAAATTCGGAAATAATTACCCAAGTCAATGGGTGCTGCTATCTACTTGATTGGTTGAGTGCTCAGGCAAAAGCTATTACTTTTTTTTCCCTTTTTTTGTGGATTTCAATTAAAACTGAGAGGAAGTGTTGGCTATCTTTAAATGATAGACCTTGGATTCCCTTCTCAGGGGAGGAGCTATTGTACTGTACTCATCAACAGTCCAATTAGCAGTGCCTAGTATCTATCATGATAAAAAATGTGCAATGCCACGAGAGCCTGATATCCTTCTCCGAAAGTAACACTTTTGGCTGATCCTCCCACAGTAATTTCATTAAGATAGTCATTCGTCAATTAGAATGGTCATTTTCAGTCATATTCCTGGTATGTATGAATTTTGAATGAGATCTGTCTGTAAAAAGAAATGGAGCCAATGTTTCAGGTCTAGAATAGAGTCACATGTGAAACATTTTGGTACAGAGGAGAGCAGTGTGTTTGGCATGACAGAATCCCTTGAGAAGGAAGCATAGCATCCTTCCATCTCATCCCACCATCTAATCCCACCATCTCTCCTTCCATCTCATCCCACCATCTCATCCCACCATCTCATCCCACCATCTCTCCTTCCATTTCATCCCACCATCTCATCCCACCGTCTCTCCTTCCATCTCATCCCACCACCTCTCCTTCCATCTCATCCCACCATCTCTCTCCTTCCATCTCATCCCACCATCTCTCCTTCCATCTCATTCCACCATCCCTCTCGTTCCATCTCATCCCACCATCTCTCCTTCCATCTCATCCCACCATCTCTCTCCTTCCATCTCATCCCACCATCTCTTTCCTTCCATCTCATCCCACCATCTCATCCCACCATCTCTCCTTCCATCTCTTCCCACCGTCTCGCTCTTTCCTTCTCATCCCACCATCTCTTTCCTTCCTTCTCATCCCACCATATCTTTCCTTCCATCTCATCCCACCATCTCTCCTTCCTTCTCATTCAACACCAACCGCCATTTTCCGATGCAGTTATACAAGATCACAGGTCTCGTCTGACTCAAAACCACAGACACTCACGCTTCATTAGCATACAGGAGTGTTGATATTATTAGTTAAACATATTCAAGACACTCCCACCATGGCGCCCATGTCTGTGAACCCCAGAGTGGCGACAGTCGCCTGATGAGAGCCCATGGTGGGTCACGCTCCAGCACCTCTCTTCATTCACCAGTAATGCTGCTCTAACTGACACCAGCGCTGGCAATGCATTCATCCTCACTGTTACGCACGGGTTGGGAATAAAGATCATCGATTCCGTGACGATTCTTAGCTTCAGTGTGTTCATTTCTAATGGGTGGACAGCGGGACTAAACTAAGTACTGTACTGACCATATTTGAAGCTGGAAAGCAGTGCACATGCACAGGAACGTTACAAAGAACATTAAGCCGATATTCTTCAGACAAACAATCTAACCTTCCCTCCACGAGCCACCCCTCCCCCTTCACACCCATGACACACACACACACACACACACCCACACACACACACACGGGGAAGACGTTATCAGCTGCGGCACACCCTGCTTATTTGTTTGTCTCCACTAATATGCTGCAGAACATTCTATTCATCAGTCCTAATTCCCCAGGTTGCAGCTGAGCGGTGAATCTGAGGCAGACAGCTGAGGGAGGAGCCCGTGTGTTCAGAGCCCCTTGGAGACAAGCCTCCCCCTCGGCCTCGCTCCTGCAGTGTTTCAGCCTCCACCTCGGCCTCTTCTCAGGACCAACAAAGAGATACCTGTGTCCCCCCTGAGATCAGGCATGCGGGTTTGTTTACAATGTGGGCGGGACGGCGTTTTATAACTGGGGGATGCAGGCGGTGAATATAATTTTATTGTGTGTGTTAACAATATGTGTGTGTTGGCTCCTATGGAGTTTGTGCTAATGGCTACAGACTACATCCTAGTACCCCATCTATCCCCTCGCTGTCCGAGAGCATCTCAGCGAAACGCTGACAACACGAGCGGTGGTTCTCCCCCCCCCCCCCCCCCCCACCCCAACACCTGCTGCCTTCCATCTGCCTCCGGGACGCCTGCGTCTCTCCTGCCATCCCTCATGCTGACGCTCCTCCCCCCTCTCACCCGCCTCAAGACCCCTTTCCCATTTCAGAAACACCAACTTTTCCAACATTTTCAACACTTTGTTGGAGAGGCACTGCCCGAGGCCAACAGGAAGGGCAGGGGAGAGGGAGATGGCAAAACGGCCCTGGGCTGGATTTGAACCCGGGGCTGCTACGGACATCTCACACTTCTCTGGTGATTTCATTTTCTTGAATCTTACGCTAACTACACACAGAACATGAATAGGTGTTACGAGAGAGGCATGAATTTCGTCTGCGTTCTTCTCATTCACAGTCTGATGGAGTTGTCATAGCAATGCCGTCTCTGGAGAATGGAAGACTCGGCCATCGTTAATTAGCGTTCCATTTACACTCGCGCACACAGTGGATGTAAGGTGCGCATACATTCATAAATATGCTGCCTGGGGAAATTAAATGATAAAATATCATGCCTGTCTTCACTCTCGCGACAAGAACAATGATTAATCATATCTAGAACATTTAGCGGTAAAAAAGCAAGACCGTAATGAGCTGTTGTTGATACAAACACTCGAACTACTGTAAGGCCTGCACAAGGTCACTTACAAACTCAACTACAGATAGTGAAGCCGTGTGGCATTGTTGCTGACGTTACCTGCAGTGTTCCATCCAAGGCCTGATAGAGAGCAGATGAGCTGTGCTGCCACATTAGGCACCAGACTCACGGCATTACAGGACTGGGATGAGAGGAACCAGAAGAGAGAACCAATCAGAAAGCTACATTACTGAAGAGAGCGTGTGCACTTTAAGTGGTCAGCCGGAGAAACTGAAACAGCTTTGTGGAAATGAGGAGAGTGTAAATGAGTTTTCGTGCTTAGTCACTGTTCCTGTCTGCAGTCAGGTGAGGCTACTGGAGGGATATTAAGACTCATCAATCCACGTCAAACTACATACGAAAATAACCCTATGGAATTACTGTAGCTGATTAATCATTTAGTCTGGTCTAACATGTACAACGGCAATATTTCATGATGCAGAATACATATGATTCAGGTTATGTTTTATTGAAGAAGAAAAAAAGACTACAATGTAGTAAAAGATTCATGAAAACAGAAAACTATAGTGTATTTTTTTGTGTTTTTCCTAACTATTTCATGAGAAACGATGTTGTTGTATAAAGAATGTTATGGCTTTAGACTTTAGATATTGCGCTTGCAACAACCTGGTTTACAGCCTGCATCGGGGAAAACAAACTATGAGCTAAAGTTGGGTAGGAAAACAGGTCCCTCCTCCTCCCTCCTCTTCCTCCTCCTCCCTCCTCTTCCTCCACCTCCCTCCCCCCCCTCCTCCCTCCCTCCCTCCCCCCTCCTCCTCTTCCTCCACCTCCCTCCTCCTCCTCCCCCCTCCTCCTCTTCCTCCACCTCCCTCCTCCTCCTCCCTTCTCCACCTCCCTACAGTTGCGTTGCCAGTCAGCGTGGACCTCCCCCTGACCTCCGAGCGGTGTTGTGATGGTACAAACTCCACACAGACAGCTGTGGCACCCACAGTTTCAGAGCTGCAGTCAGCTCTTCCCAGAGCAGACACACACAGTGATGCACAGCCCAGTCGAACACTGGTGGGATTTTCCGTATTTTTCTCTTCATTTTGGGTCCAACAGATATGAAGGTCTAAAGATGGAGAGAGTCCAGGGCACCAGCTGGGGGCTAAAGCTGGAGCGACAGAGAGCACATGTTGGATATCCCTGTTTGAAATACATCAATGGAAGTCAACATGGTCTGAGAAAAACCAATCTGACCCTTCGCAAATACGGCAGGGTAATGCATGTGTGTTGTGTTTGTATGTGTGTGTGTGGGTGTGTGGGTGTTTACCAAGAAGTGAGAATTGTGCCTCTCCTAAAAAATGTCCATCTACAGGTTGCCACCAATACCCTTGGACAGCCCCAGGCTCATTTCTCTGAGGGCTGGTTCAGATGCAGTTCTATGGGCATATGATAAAACATCTGTGACGTTGTTTTTATGTATGTAAATAAAACTTGATTAGCTCATTCTACGGTAGGTACTATTTAGTCAAGCTAATTTTCTCAATACATATTTAATGAATACTGTAGATGAAAAAGACTCAATTTGATCAAAGAAAACTGAAAAGGTATGCCGGATCGAGGTGCGTAAAGGAAGCCCTTCCAGCTGTTGCGAATCACTGTAAATAAGTTGTTCATGAAATTCCAGTGTGACCTTGTCCATTAGCGGAGAAAGTGTTGTTAATAATCAGAGCAGGTTGTAGGTGTGACACCCTGCCTTTGTCATCATTATGACCCAGGCAGGCTGTGCAACACGGCACCAAGGCTTCGAGTAGCGCTGCTTCTGGCTCCAACTGCCTCTGTAATAACGCAGGTCACGACCCCAGCTCCAACCAATCGTCTCGCTGCCTCTGCGTTTGCCTGTGATGAAGGACCTTGTCAACCACGCTCTTCGCCGCAACACTATCTACCTCTCTTTCTTCGCCGTCATCTCTCTCTCTCTCTTTCTTTCCCTCTCTTAATCTCTGCCTTTCTTTCTCGTGTCTCTCCATTCTTCAGGACTTTCATCTCTTCCCTCTCCTTCTCTCCGTCCCTTTCTCGTTCTCGTCACTTCCCCTCTCCGCGCCACGCGACAGCCACAAGGTGGACACGATGTGAGTACAGGTGTTTGAAACAGCCGCAGGGAAATGTCACAAGTCTCGCTCCCTCCACTACACCCCAGATCAAAGGAAGTCAAGCAAACCCATTCCATTTTCAAAAGTATGCAAGGGAAGTGCGCACGCTTTGAGAGCGCATGCTGCTAGCGGGTTTTAAAGGTTTATTGTGATCTGGTCTAAAGCTCTGGCTGGCAGGAAGCCAGCAGGAGTATTTGGATGTGGGAGTGAATGCAGTATTGTCGCGGGTTAAGACATGATAATTGAGTTCTCTTTCTGGCGCTGTGTGCTCAGATGTATTTGGGGCATCTGGGAGAATATTGGTCCCTTTGTATTCTCCACTCATCCTTCCTGTCACACAGATATCTTCCAGCACTCTTTCAGAGCCTGGGATGGCTGTGTGTGTGTACGTCTGTGTATGTACAGTATGTATGTATGTATGTGTGTGTGTGTGTGTGTGTGTTCCTTGCTGGTCTAATCTAGATGATGTGCCTTCCCTACTGATGGAGAAAAGGCTTGACACCTAATCTTCAGTCCGATCTGCAGTTTCTGACACACACACACACACAAACACACACCCACACCCACACACCCACACACACTCACACCCACACACCAGGCTGACAGCAGGGGGAGGAGAAACTATCTGGGAGATATTAAGATGTAAAAAGGTGAATGATTTTCTGTTGGCTCCTTGTTTTTCCTCTCGTCAGAGCGTCCCTCCGTGAGGCTGGACTGGCAGAGAGGGACGGCAGCACCTTACTAAGCAGGCAGCAGGACCACACTGAACCCTGAATGACCTCCACTGCTCTGCTCCTATCGACTCGGACAACCGATATCCATACACATGCTGTGTGTATACTATATGTGTTGCAGGGTTGTCATTTGTTATAATGTGAAGGTTTTAATGGTCCATTTTTGAAGTGGGGATGTAATTTAACTTCTAATTACAATCCTATGTCATGAACTGTCACTTGCTTAGTGCTATTTAACAGCACCAGGCTAGTACTGCACTTTATATAGCTAGAATAGCTCTTGTCATTCAAAGCTATTTTACTTAATGTTGTTTGGCTCTGTATTGTAAAGTTACACAATATGGCAGCATTATATCATTGTGGGGCATCAGTGGAAATATGTAACTGAATTTTACAATCTTTTCTGACCCTCTATTAAAACCTGCAAGTGACTGTGACGATCCACTTATAGTAACTAGCAGTATAGGTTTAATGTTGTACTGTTAAAGCTGTTGCTTTTTTGAACTAAACTGCAGTCAAACTAGTTACTCTCGCAACACTGAACAAGCTGTTTAAGGACAGAGCCTTGTTGTCCTCTGACATACACACGCACACACACACGGAAACACACATACGTGCATACAAGTAGATAGATAGCCTAACAGACTTGACCTTTGTGTAAACAGAGCCTTATTCTTCAAATTCGTTCATTTTTTCTTTATTTTTCCATATCAGTTCGAGGACAACAAACAACAAAACTTTTTAACCGAAACCCAGCAATCGTGTCGGCTGGATAAGATAAGAAGGGATTTCAAGATGGGTATTTTGGCTGCAAAACAACAGCTGCTATAAAAGACAAGGTATTACAGAGACAGAAAACCCCCAAAATGGATATCTTGGTTTTTGTAAGGCTGGAGGGAGTTGTGGAAAAATAGGACAAGATATGAATCTTTATGACGTTTATCTGCCAGAGCTGCGCAAAGTCACCCGAGTAAATGTCATAAATGAGAGGAATTCAATTAGAAGACGAGCCTAGAACTGTCTGAGTCGCTACAAGTTCTTCAAGTTAGGACAGCAAGCATCCTCGTTTCAAGAAGGAAGTGCTGTAGGCAGTTTCTGAAGTTCCAAATCCTGAGCGTAAAGAGAAAGTTGGGACAAAGGTAGGACTGGGGTGACATGACAAGAGAACGGCAGGATTTCCACAGCCATCAGCCCATCAGCTCCAGGTCAGTGACCAGCAGCATCTACGTGGCTCCTCCATGTTTCCAACAAGCATGAGCGACCTCTCTCTCTCTCTCTCTCTCTCTCCCTGTCTCTCTCTCTCTCTCTGTCTCTCTCTCGCTCTCTCTCTGTGTCTCTCTCTCTCACATTATTTCTCTCTCTCACATTATTTCTCTCTCTCTCTCGCTCTCTCTTGGTCCACGTCCCTGGCCTCAGTCTCTGACACCCCCCAGTGCCATCACCTCCCCCTCTTCACATCATTGACTTTCCACTAGTGTATTGGCCCACCCCCCCGAAATGATCCATTATGTAGCAGCAGTTCTTCTAGATGGCTGGGCTCTCCAGAGACATGGTGCCAGGGTGGCCATGGCAGAATAGGGTTGGCTGCTTCACTTTCTCTGGGTGGTTGCTAGGCTAGTTTTTGTACTCTGGATCACTGGCTCCTTTATAGGCGGCTGGCAGAGCCTGAGTTCTTTACCTCATCCCCTCTCTCTAGGGTGTGTGCTTTGGTGTGTGTGTGTGTGTGTGTGTGTGTGTGGGTGTGGGTGTGGGTGTGGGTGTGGGTGTGTGTGTGTGTAACTAGCTTCCCTCTCTCAGGATGTGTGTGTGTGGGACTGGTCCTCATCATCTGTGTGTAAGTGTGTGTGTGTGTGCGCGTGTGTCGGAATGCCACAGGAACAGACATCCTCTCTTCCTCTGTGCATGTGAGGGTGTGTGAGCTTGAGCAGGTTAACAGGCTACTACTACCTCAGGGCCTTCCATCTTTCTACTGTCTTGCTCTCTCGTTCTCTCTGTCTCTCCTCCCCTTATCTCTCTATCGCCCTCCCTCCCTATTCCCATTCTGGCCGAAATCAAACTGCCTGAACTATAATTGGAAATGAGGAGCTACATTTACCTTACGAGTCATATATCTGTGAAGTCCTTCTCTCCAGGGAAATCTGCACCATTATGCCCCCCCTCCTTACTAAATCAAAGGCAGGGATTCCTAATCTGCAGCTGGTGGTTGGGGCTCATCTCAGGGCAGGTGGAGGGTCGCTCTGTCACAGACGTATATTTCAAAGGCTTCGCTCGAGGGCACCTCTTCACCGCTCCTGAGACCCAGGCAGACAAATGTCGCTTACCGGCAACAATCCAACCCTGCTTTATGAAACATATTTAGGAACAATAGAATACGAAACTCCGTGGTGACGTTAAATCTCCTGCTTGTGGGTGGTTCGGAATAAAATAATGAAAGCGGTAAAACACTTTGTGAGAGCTTCATCACACTCAACACGGAAGGAAGTGTTGTGGTGCTGTATGGGCCTGTAATTCAGTCATAAATGGATCCTCTGCAGAAACACAGAGGGTTCTGTAGCTCTGCAGGTTTTCACACCTAAAGCTACAGTGCCTTTAGCATCATTTAAATGCAGAAGGTCAGAGTTGTAGTCAGGTTGGCTCACTACCAGGATATCAGTCAAAGAAGAAGTGCCAGTCTGTGCTAGCATGCTGTACAGCTACAAGTGCTAGTGTGCAACACAGCTACATGTGCTATTGTGCTACAAGCTACATGTGCTAGTGTGCTACACAGCTACATGTACTAGCATGCTGTACAGCTACATGTGCTAGTGTGCTACACAGCTACATGTGCTAGCATGCTGTACAACTACATGTGCCAGTGTGCTAAACAGCTACATGTGCTACTGTGCTACATAGCTACATGTGCCACTGTGCTACACAGCTACATGTGCCACTGTGCTACACAACTACATGTGCTAGTGTGCTACACAGCTACATGTGCTAACGTGCTGCCCCCTCTCAACACACATATACATACGCACACGCACACCTACACAAAACCGCTCTAATGTGCGCTCAAGCACACCAACAGTAATGCACACTCTCTCACACCCCCAGTATCTTTCCCATCACCTCCAGGGTAATCCTGTCCACACCTGCAGACAGGCTGCCTCTCTGGATAGATCGATGGCAGAGAGTCCTTGAAACCAAACCCTCAAGGTCAGGGAGCTCTCTCTCTCTGTGGGGGAATCTCTGTGTATGTGTGTCGATACAGATGTGTGATAATGCATGTGTGTGTGTGTGTGTGTGTGTGTGTCTTCCTTACAGCCTCCACACACAGCCTCTCCCATGTGGCCTCCTCAGGGAGCCCAGGGTCAGGTCTAGTCCTCCCTGCTCTAGTCCTCCCTACTCTAGTCCTCTCTGCTCTGTCCTCCTTGCTCTAGTCCTCTCTGCTCTGTCCTCCTTGCTCTAGTCCTCCCTACTCTAGTCCTCCCTACTCTAGTCCTTCCTGCTCTAGTCCTCTCTGCTCTGTCCTCCTTGCTCTAGTCCTCCCTACTCTAGTCCTCCCTACTCTAGTCCTCTCTGCTCTGTCCTCCTTGCTCTAGTCCTCTCTGCTCTGTCCTCCTTGCTCTAGTCCTCCCTACTCTAGTCCTCCCTACTCTAGTCCTCCCTGCTCAAGTCCTCCCTACTCTAGTCCTCCCTACTCTAGTCCTCCCTGCTCAAGTCCTCCTTGCTCTAGTCCTCCCTACTCTAGTACTCCCTACTCTAGTCCTCCCTGCTCAAGTCCTCCCTACTCTAGTCCTCCCTGCTCAAGTCCTCCCTACTCTAGTCCTCCCTGCTCAAGTCTTCCCTACTCTAGTCCTCCCTGCTCTAGTCCTCCCTGCTCTAGTCCTTCCTACTCTAGTCCTCCCCACTCTAGTCCTCTCTACTCTAGTCCTCTCTGCTCTAGTACTCCCTGCTCTAGTCCTCCCTACTCTAGTCCTCCCTACTCTAGTCCTCCCTACTCTAGTCCTCCCTGCTCTAGTCCTCCCTACTCTAGTCCTCCCTACTCTAGTCCTCCCTACTCTAGTCCTCCCTGCTCAAGTCTTCCCTACTCTAGTCCTCCCTGCTCTAGTCCTCCCTGCTCTAGTCCTTCCTACTCTAGTCCTCCCCACTCTAGTCCTCTCTACTCTAGTCCTCTCTGCTCTAGTACTCCCTGCTCTAGTCCTCCCTACTCTAGTCCTCCCCACTCTAGTCCTCCCTGCTCTAGTCCTCCCTACTCGAGTCCTCCCTACTCTAGTCCTCCCTGCTCTAGCCCTCCCTACTCTAGTCCTCCCTGCTCTAGTCCTCCCTACTCTAGTCCTCCCTACTCTAGTCCTCCCTGCTCTAGCCCTCCCTACTCTAGTCCTCCCTACTCTAGTTCTCTACAGGAGGAGTCAGACCGTCTCCCATATAAGATCCTGATGTCTCCTGGGCCTGATTATCCAAAACAAACTGGTACAGTTCAAACAAAGGCATCTTCTCACCTTTAACCAGCAGTGTTGCATATCCTGTTGAGTTCCCCAAAAATAATATGTTTTATTGGGATATACTGTATATTAAACAAAGGATTGTTTTGTGTTGGACAAAAATAGTAGGATAAAAGGATAATCTAATTGGCGTACAGTGAATTAAGTGTTAACATTTTTCTGCTCAGGTGGACCTCAACATAGCAGATCTTTCATCTTTACTATGAACATGAAAGACTGTTTCTTTTATCTTTCGTTATAACTGAGTCAGAACACCCACCGATGGTGCTATTGCCTGAATAATAAAAAAGAAAATGTATTCAAAATTCCCCTTAGTAATATAACCTTTTTATATTCCGATGGCTGGAAAAAAAATCCTATTTGTATGCACATACCCATAAATACATTCGCAGTGTGTGACGAATGATTGGCTAATTCTAGTTTTTCTTCTCTTTATATTCCCTGCATCTTGAACCCAAAATATGCAGTCCAGAAAATAGCTTTCCAGCATCGTTGGAATACAGATCTTGTCACAATGTATATTATTGCTATGTGAAATGATTCTGTGCTCACTCCCTAAGCACCTTCACCGCACAGGAAGCCCAGGATATAAGAGGCTGTGTTTTGGAAAATGGGATTATCAGGTCTGCATATGTGATGTGGTTTGCATCTAAATAGACTCTTAACATTCTGCCATCTTAGCCTCCCATCTGCACAGACGCACAATGCTGTGTATTGATAGGTAACTAATTTGATTCTGCTTTCATTAAAGATGAATTTGAAATGACTGAATCAAATTATGAGTGCGCCGTGTCATTTACAGACAATGTTCTACGATCCGTTAAATCACAATCTGCAATTAATGTCTATCAAACCAACCGAGCGACAGAAAACCCGAATCCTATAGAAACGTACGGTTGAACTCATCGTCGCGGCTACATGTGACATCATCACGAACACGGCGACGGCGGGGAACGCAGGTCAAGGAACGCGGTTTCCAGCAAGCAGTCAGCACACCGGGGTGTCTGCATGTCTGGAAGCTTCTGACAATCATCAACTTCTTCCTCCTTTTCCAGGAAGCAGCCCTTCAGATCTGTTTACTAAACCGTAATGATGATCAGGGTAATGGACTAATAGGGATTTCTTCATTGCATTAAAGTCTAACTCAACCCCATCCAGATCTAATCAAAGGTCTGGAGCTGCAGCAGTAAACATGAGGCTGGAATCCACGCTGTGTGTGACACAGCCAGGCCAGGCAGAGCTCAGTAACGAGCCATGATGATGGAGATCATTACAGATGCACTGTGGGAAGCACATGGTGTCTTCTCCAGCACTCCGCTTCCTCTCTTCTAACGCAACGTGGCGGGTTTGGGAGAAAAGAGGAGAGAAGAAAAGGAGGGGAGGGGAGGAAGAGAGAAGAGGGGAGGGGAGGAGAAGAGAGACGGAGGATAGGAGAAGAGAGAAAGGAGAGGAGGTGGAGTTGTGATAGGTAGTCGGACAGCTGCCTCCCCCTAGCTTGGCTTGTGATGAGGGGGGTCCAGGGAGACCATCTGCCTCCACAGCAGCTTCCTGGGGTTGATCTCCACATGAGGCAAGTGCTGACCTCCACAGCCCACCTGGCTCTGGCCCGGAGCCCCAGCCCCAGCCCTGTCCACAGCCCAGTCTGCAGCCTCCATCCCCAGAAGCCCCGCCCCGCCTTGGGCACCAGGCCCCTGCTCCAGACAGCCCCAGGCCACCTGCCTCCCACATGCTCTCCTCACCCCCTCATGTCCTGTCCCTGCCCTCTGCTCCTGCTTCTGCAGACACCCCCGCCCCACCCTGGGCTCCCCTCCTCTCCTGTCTCCATCCCACACCCTCTATTTCATGTGATGTCGCACCAAGTTCAACACGCCGCCGCTCGTATGCCAGTAAAGAGAACGATGAAACAGGAAAAGTTCCAAGCGGGAGGCAGGAAGTCACACACTCACACACACACACTCCTGTATCTGGCGACCCTGAGGAGAGGGGATACAAGGGTGGGGGAGCAGAGGGATGAGGAGGAGGGATGGAGAGATGGAGGAAACAGATCGGGTGAGAGAGAGTGTTTTAGCAGGGTCTGGAGGGAGCTGGCTGTGTGGAGGGATCTGGGAGACCAGGAGAAGAAGGTGATTACAGATTCAGGAGTCCTTTAAGACACCCTGAGAGAACTATCCACCCACCTACCGTCACCTACCTACCTACCCACCCTCCCTCCCTCTCCCCCCCATCCTCACGTCTCCCCCTCCTCCTCGGTGAGCCTGTTTCCCTGACGGGAGCCATCTGCCTTGCTTCCCCACCTCCTGGCAGGATCCCCTCCCGTTCGGCAATTCCCAACACAAACTATCAACGGCAATCTGTCCATCTGCAGGAGACGCCAGCCAAACATCACTCGTTGACGCATGTGTGTGTGGGGTGTGCGTGCGTGGGGGTGGGGGGGGTGTGTGGGGAGGGGGTTTAACGATCTTCTTCTGTCTGCGCCCTCCCACCCTTCATCTCGTTCCTCCTCGTTTTCCTTCTCCTCTTTCCCCCTCAAACGCTTCCCCTTGTCCACCTCCCCTCTGTGTCTCCCTGCTGCTGGTGCATGTGGCTAAATGAATAAGCGAGATGCTACATCAGCGGCTTCCTCCCAGGCAGTGAGGGATGCTCGCCTCGTCTGCGGCGGCTGAGAAGGGCAGCCGGGCTTGACGACGACATACGCTGCGAGAGCTCTCATTTATAACTTGCCTCATAATGAACAACAACCAAACTGCAACACAACAGCAATTACCTCCAGGAGCTCATTTCCACGCTGAAAAAACCCACCACAAACGGTGCGTTCTCGCTCTCTCCGCCACCGACGCAGAGGGAAGTAGCGCGAGATGCTAATAGACTTCTGGCTGGGAGTCACAGGAAGTGAAAGCGCACGCTAAAGAGAGAAGCGAGCACCGGGCCCATAAAGCCCTCACGCTCCTCCTCCTCCCCCCCAGTCTGGCAGAACCTGCGGCTGTGGAGCGTCGTCGTTCAGATGCAGCCAGCTTCTCCATCTGCCTCCCTGCAGGCTGTGCCTCTCTCTGCCCCCGGTTAACAAGAATCCCCCCCTTTCCCAGCAGGCCTGGGTCTCTCCATACCTGGGTTAACAACCCGTCCCCTACCCACCCCCCTCTCCCACCGGCCTGTTAAAGCACCAAGCCTGCCTCATTGCTTTCGTCCTTTCCCAAGGACCTTTAAACGTTTAAAAGTCCAGTGATTAGTCCGGAGTCCCCTGTGCTTGGGAGAGACTCTGTTGGAGTTCTCAGCTGTAAAGGGTCGGCCTGTCGCTGGCTGGAACACCTGCGGTACAGTGGAGCTGGAACCACACTGAGGAGCCTCTTAAACAGCGCCGAGAGGAACGCGTTCAGAACACAACTCCGGAGAACAGGTGGCGCGCGAACACAGAGAAGCAGATTATTAGTGAGGGAGGAAGAGATGAGCGGAAAGAGAGAAAATAGAAAGAGGGAGAGGATGGAGTGTGAGAGGAGCAACAGAGGAAGGCAGAAATGGAAGCATAGAGAAAAGGATAATAAAAAAGTGAGGAAGAGAGGGAGGGGAATCGAAATATAGAGGGAAAAGGGAAGACAGCATGAGGTAGAGAGTTAGAGAGAGAGAACAAAGGAAAGAGATACACGCCCCTCCAACTCCTGTGTGGGGAGGCATCCGCAGATTAATTAGCAGCATAATACAGGGGTGTGGGGGTGATGGGAGTGTTGGAGAATGGGGGTGAAAGGGGTTTGGGGGTGAGGGGGTGTGAGAGCACGGAGGTGATGGGGTGTGGGTGGATGGGGCTTTGGAGGTGTGAGAGGATGGTGGTGTGGGGGTGAGGGGGTGAAGGTGGGACGGTGGCCTGGTGCACTCATTGGTCCAGAGGGCTGCAGGCGGGTCAGGTGAATCATCCACCCCAACAACCTAACACCCAACACTCCACACCCCACTCCGCACAGGAAAGGTAAGCTTTACAAGTGAGAAAGGCCATTGAGCGGAGACAGAATGCGAGCAGTGATGGAGCAGTTCCTTCAGCAGCCACTTGGACCAGAATAGGATTCCATTCCCTTTTGTTGTAGAAGCGATAGCAGAGGATGTGAGGCAGACAGAGGTACAGACCTCTGATAGAGTAGCTTCATTACCTCATGTGAAAGGCAATCTAGCTTCAGAGAGAGGGGAGAAAAGAGGGCGGGAGGGAGGGAGGGTAGGGAAGAGGTAGGGAGAGATCGACCGAAACGGAGAGACAGTGGGGTTGGATGGGGGGGGATTCAGAGTGGGAGGGAAACAGAGATAGAGAAGAAGAGAGAAAGACAAAGAGTGAGAGAGAGACAGAAAGACAGAGAGAGAGAGAGAAAGAGAGAGAGAGAGAAAGAGAGAGAGAGAGAGAGAAAGAGAGAGAGAGAGAGAGAGAGAGAGAGAGAGAGAGAGAGAGAGAGAGAGAGAGAGAGAGAGAGAGAGGGGGAGTGATAGTTGTGTTGATCCTCCACAGGCCTTCGACTGGCCGCTGGGCCAAAAGGCTGCATCTCACAGCCAACCAACCGGCAGACAGGGGACAGGGATGAACAGGGGGCCAACATTTATCACACAGGCAGGAAACAGAGGAGAGAGAGAGAGGGAGAGACAGAGAGAGAGACAGAAGGAGAAGCTTCTGGATTAATTCCACCTGTGTCAGGGTTTCTTTCTCTCACTCTCTCCCTCTTCATGTCCTCCCCTCTGTTCCAGACACAAAACCACTGTTCCTGTACAGGACCTTAAGGTCCGCAGTGTGCAATCAAGTCCCTGCAATCAGTCACAGAAGAAGCAGACAGCTTTAGCATCAATCCTCATTCATGCCCTTGTCCTGCTGCAGCGGCTGATGGATGAGTACTGATAGCTTTACTGCTATTATTTTTCAACAGTCATAAAAACACAATGGTAACAGTATCATAGTGTCCACACAGGAGGTCGAGGGGAGCGGGGGATGGGGGGGGGAAGGGGGGGTGGGGAAGGGGGGAAGGGGGGGGGGGGGGAAGGGGGGTGGGGAAGGGGGGTCCCCCCCTCCCTGGTAAAGGCATCGTGGAGAAGTAATGGGGTTTCCTCATGGCTGGAGAGCACTTTGGCGTCTCTAAGGAGGTTAGGTCCGGAGACAGACTGGAGAATGGATACGGGAGGCAGGAGATGTGGGGACTCGCTCTCTCTCTCTTTCTGTATTGGTCTGTCTCTCTCTCTCTGCCTGGCTGTCTGTTTGTTTCTCTCGCTCTTCCTTTGTGGTTTTATCTTTGCGCCTCACTCCCTGTCTTCGTCTGTCTGTCTGTCCGTCCGTCTCCCTCTCTCTCTTCCTCCCTCCATCTCTGTTACTGCCTGTGAAAAGGCATCGCACTTGGCCGGCCCAGAGGTGGACGGAAGAGTAATGGTCTGTCCATCACAAGCAATAGACAAGCTGTGGCTCATGTACTACTGGTGGGGAAGGGGGGTGGGGGAGGAGGGGGGAGAGGGAGAGGAGGAGAGGGAGAGGAGGGGGGGAGGAGAGAGAGGGAGAAGAAAAAGCAGGAGGGAGAGGTGGAGATAGGAAGAGAGAGAAAGGGGGAGGAGGAAGCAGAGCACAGCAGTCAATCCCACCCCCCCCCCCCACCCCCCCCCCCCCCCGCCCCTCTCCCCCTTCCCCCCACCGCCCACCCCCTCCCCATCGGTGACCTCATCCAGCCCAGGTAGCCCAGCATGGCTTCAATTAAGTGTGCATAACACCAGCACAGACACACACACACACACACAGTAAAAACCACACTGAATCAACTGAGTGGTAGGTGCTGTGGCTGTCCCTGTGCATGTTAACATGAAGAAGTGTCTTCGAAGGACCTGGGAATGGACAGCCATGTGACAGCGATGTATGATGGCAGTTTCATCTCAGAGATCACGCTCTGGTGAAACACCATCACAAAGCAGAATTACTTCTCAAACTGACTGAACAAGTTGACCGAGCTTAGACATATTGTTCGCCAGCCTATTTAAGGTGTTCTTTTTCTCAAGCTGATGATAATCAGTGAATTGAATCAGTGGAGCAGCATTGACAAATCCATTGAAAATCACTGGTCTGAAAAAACGGTGACACATTTGTTTCTCAAAATATATTACGCTATTACATTATAACACGCTCCGAACTTAAATGAGAGGAACGAAAAACTGTGTTTCACCCTGAATTACTCTGCTCATAAGACGCCAGTCAACAACGGACTGTGATGATTTCAGAAAACGTTGGGTTGTATTTCTGGTCAGCCACTTCTTTTTATTGAGCATATAAAAGTGAATTCCCTAAACAGCAGAATACAGTCCTACCCTTATGA